>JANJGN010001130.1:72500-110000 GCA_026770705.1 Isurus oxyrinchus
CTCAATACCCCATTATTCTAAAGCAATTCCTCCACTGTCAAATCCCTGTGAACATCCTGATGATGTGAAAGACATTTTCTTTTCTTCTCGCCTGACAGTGTCTCCTGTGGTGGAAGGCTGTAATTACAGCGTGACAGTTTACATATCCACATGCAGCAAGAGCTGAACAACACTCAGCTTGGGCTGAGACAATTAATGCATCACAAGCACCAGGCAGTGATCATCTCCAACAAGAGAGAATCTAACCATCTCCCCTTGATGTTCAGTGAGTTTACTATCACTGAATCCCCCACGATCCACATCCTGGGGGATGTTAACCAAACAACTAACTGGACCGGCCATAAATACTGTGGCTACAGGAGCCGGTCAGAGGCTGGGAATTCTGTAGGGCTGAAAAACTCACCACCACCTCCTCAAGGGCAATTAGGGATGGGTAATAAATGCTGGTCTAGATAGATACATCCACTTCCCATGAATGTACAAAAAGAAAAACAGCGGCAGTGACCATTATAAAAGTTGACATAGAAACTTAAAACAGGAAAGAACTCTTGAAATGCACATAGACACCAAATAGAGAGAGATGTATCATGGAGTCTTGCTGTGCACTGTGTTTGCTCACAATGAAACCTTTATTTGTATTTAGATGCACCACGGAACCTATCAATTACTTCACTTGATATGATTAACGCTTCATCGATCAATATAATTGAGGGGAATTCTGCAGTGATAATCTGCTCTGTCGAGAGCTTCCCAGCTTCTAACCTGACGTGGCGACATCTTAATGTCCCAATGAACAGAACAAGTTCCAACAATGAGCTGTGGTTGGTGATTCCTCACGTTACATCCAGGGACACTGGAGACTATCAGTGTGTGGCAGAGAATGAACATGGAGCAGTGGAGGGGTTCATGACCATCACTGTGGAACGTGAGTTACTGCAAACTTCAACATCACTCACACACACACACACACACACACACACACACACACACACACGTGTAGGCACACACATGCACACTTATACACACAGTCATACGCGTGCAAACACATACAGTGGAATATATATACACAACTCACACACACACACACATTTATGCCCACACATAGACACACACATGCACATTCACTCACTCTTGGACAGACATTGACACACAGACATGCGTGCATGCGCACACACAGATACATGTGTGCATACACACACAAGCACACTCACTTGTGCAGAAACACTAACACTCACACACTCTCACACATACACAAATATGAGTTCCCTCTCCCCTCTCAGGGTGCACTGGAGTCTCGGTATCAGCTCTGATTCTGTGTTGAACGAAGGTAAACTCCAGATCAACAAGTCCCTGAACTGGAGGAGCAACTTTCTGAACAGAGAATGGTAGATTTACCCCTGAGTGCTCCATCAATCAAACATTGCCTGTCAAGCCCTTGGCGAAATCCTGAGGATATGAAAGCAAGCTTCTTTCATTCTAGAGTGACAACACCTCTACTGGTGGGAGAATACAATTGCAGTGTGACAGTTTACATAGGCAGTGTCCATTAAAAATGTGGCATAAGACCTTATCTTGAGGGAAGTTACCTGAAAATGCATTCAGACATCAGATACAGAGACATGATGCATGGAGTCTTGCTGTGCACTATGTTTGCTCACGTTAAAATCTTTATATGTTTTTAGATGCACCACGGAATCTCTCAATCAATTCTCTTGATATGATTAACGCTTCATGGATCAATATAATTGAGGGGAATTCTGCAGTGATAATCTGCTCTGTCGAGAGCTTCCCAGCTTCTAACCTGACGTGGCGACATCTTAATGTCCCAATGAACAGAACAAGTTCCTACAATGAGCTGTGGTTGGTGATTCCTCACGTTACATCCAGGGACACTGGAGACTATCAGTGTGTGGCAGAGAATGAACATGGAGCAGTGGAGGGGTCCATAACCATCACTGTGGAACGTGAGTTAATGCAAACTTCAACATCACTCACACACACACACATACACACACACACACATACACACACACACATACACACACAGACACACACACACACACGCACACACACACACACGCACACACATACTCATAAACAGGTGCACGTAAACATGCGTTCATATTTAATCCCATGTCTGCACAGGTGTGTACACCTGCATGCTCACACACAGAAGCATACATACAGAATCACACGTGTGCTTGCTCACACACACACAGACATGTGTGAGTTGTCTGTTCTCCCTGTGCTGCACTGGAGTGTTGCTCCAGATTCTGCTCTGAAACACTGACGACATCAGCTGAACAAGACCCTGTATTGGACGAGCAGCCCCCTGCACAGAGAATTGTAGGTTTATCACTCAATACCCCATTATTCTAAAGCAATTCCTCCACTGTCAAATCCCTGTGAACATCCTGATGATGTGAAAGACATTTTCTTTTCTTCTAGCACAACAGTGTCTCCTCTGGTGGAAGGCTGTAATTACAGCGTGACAGTTTACATATCCACATGCAGCAAGAGCTGAATAACACTCAGCTTGGGCTGAGAAATGACAATTAATGTTCATGCCACACAAGTACCAGGGAGAGCTGTTCCTTGTATTGACCCTTGGGATTGTTTATCCCAACCTGATAGGGCAGAGGGGGCCCAGGTTGTGACTATCAGTGTGTGGCAGAGAATGAACATGGAGCAGTGGAGGGGTCCATAACCATCACTGTGGAATGTGAGTGTGGAGATACATTTGTTTGTTTGTTGTCTCCGTGGTCTCCGTGGAGCCATTGGGATCGTGTTGTTTTTAATCCAGTTTTCTTCAATCCTCGCTCAGTCCACGTTATCCACACACCCAATTTTTCCTCTCCCTTTCTGTTTTTGCTCTCAGTTTCTCCTTCAATGGTTGTCAGGACAAGGCTGTCAGGTCTTCGTTTCCAATCTCCATACTTGACGACCTTTCTCTCTCTAACTGTCCTGAACAACCCTTTTAATTGCTGAACTTCTCATTCTTTAATTGATAAATATTATATATAAATGTTACATGGATTACTTTGAAATGCAACACTTGTATTCATAAATTGCTTAGAAATGACTAAACATTCAACAGCCAGTGAAGCATTATCGAAGTGAGCTCACTGTTGTAATGTAGGAAACACAGGTACTGATTTGTACACAGCAAGATCCCACAAACCACCGTGTCTTAATGACCTGATAGGCGATTATTTCAGTGAGGTTGGTTGTTTAATGTGTAGAGAGACTACATACCCTTTAGGGAGGGAAGCATGTCTCGATGTGGATGTGACTCCAGTCTCAGACACCATCATGGTTAAATCACATCTGCCCTCTGAACTGGTCTCCCAGTTTGGGACAAACCAGTGGTTCAGGAGGAAGACCCCCCACCACCATCTCAAGGGGAAACTAGGGATGGACAATAAATGTCAGCATTGCCCGAGAATGAGTATTTAAACACTGAGTGAGTGTATCGCTTCTCGAGATACATTGGAGCATCATTGTAAACCTGTAGTGCAGTAATTAATGGCTGTTTTTACAGGTAGAGACTCCAGTAAAGGGACAGTAGGATTGTTCACGGCTGGGATCATGTTGAGTGTTATCCTGGCTGGAATCTTCATCTTCATCTGTGTGAGAAAGTAAGTCTGAAGATTTAACTTGATTTTAATATAAACATTTGCTTCAATGTTCTTTCCTTAAGTCGGTGATTGTTTCCCTTGTGTTAAGCGCTAGATGCCTCTCCGTAACTGGTCTCTTTTGTCCCTTATGATCCAGACAGTGTTTTTCATTGCCCGTTATCCAGATGAATAATAATCAGTTGCTGTGATCTGGAAGGTGCTGCCTGAAAGGGCGCTGGAAGCAGATTCAATAGGAACTTTCAAAAGGGGAATTGGATAAATACTTGAAGGGGGAACATTTGAAGGGCTATGGGGGGAAGAGCAGGGGTGGAGGGGGGGTCAAAGATATGGCGTGCTATTATAATGATATTATACCTTAGGCCTATATACTGTATAAGACAGAAAACACCAATCACTCATAGGGGATTTGGTGAGAATGTTAATGATTTGTTTATCAAGACTCGGCACGAGAACAGTTATACATATGGAGAAAGCTTGAAGGCATCAGAGTTGTGAGTGTGTGCTCTGCTCAAAGCAAATGTCAAACTGAGATTGGATCACATGACACACTTCCATTATAGTGATGTCACGCTGATATCCCTTATTGGAACAAGAGACCGTCCAGTCGTTGGTGTAAGGTTACACTGGGCTCTGTGTCTGTGCTGCACTGACTCTCTGCTATATGATAACCACAGTGTGATATTGTGTTATTGCAGGAGAAAGACAGCGATGGAGGAGAGAGTTTCAGGGACCAGTGACATTGCATTGACCCCCAGTCCACTCTCTGTGAAGCACCAGGTACAGGAGCTGTTTACACTCACTCCAAAGCTTCAACCTCAGTGTGTAGAAAACACGTATACCAGATTCTCAGCCGGGTTACACACAGATATCGCCCTGTGAAGTCAGCAATGGCTCAGTGGTCAGCACTGTCTCTCGCTCCCTGCCTCTGTCTCCCTCCATCACTCGCTCTTTGACCAGAAACCTGAACACAATAATGACAAGGCACCTGATGTCAGTACTGAGGGAGTGCTGCACTGTCAGAGGGTCAGTACTGGGGGAGTGCTGCACTGTCGGAGTGTCAGTACTGAGGGAGTGCTGCACTGTCGGAGGGTCAGTACTGAGAGTGTGTTGCACTGTCAGAGGATCAGTACTGAGGGAATGCTGCACAGTCGGAGGGTCAATACTGAGGGAGTGTTGCACTGTCAGAGTGTCAGTACTGAGGGAGTGTTGCACTGTCAGAGGGTCAGTACTAAGGGAGTGTGGCACTGTCGGAGGGTCAGTACTGAGGGAGTGCTGCACTGTCAGAGGGTCAGTACTGAGGGAGTGCTGCACTGTCGGAGGGTCAGTACTGAGGGAGTGCTGCACTGTCAGAGGGTCAGTACTGAGGGAGTGCTGGACTGTCGGTGGGTCAGTAATGAGGGAGTGCTGCACTGTCTGATGGTCAGTACTGATGGTGTGCTGGACGTTCGGAGTATCAGTACTGAGGCAGTGCTACACTGTCAGAGGGTCAGTACTGAGGGAATGCTGGACTGTCAGAGGGTCAGTACTGAGGGAGTGCTGCACTGTCAGAGGGTCAGTACTGAGGGAGTGCTGCACTGTCAGAGGGTCAGTACTGAGGGAGTACTGCACTGTCGGAGGGTCAGTAGTGAGGGAGTGCTGCACTGTCAGAGGGTCAGTACTGAGGGAGTGCTGGACTGTCGGTGGGTCAGTAATGAGGGAGTGTTGCACTGTCTGATGGTCAGTACTGATGGTGTGCTGGACGTTCGGAGTATCAGTACTGAGGCAGTGCTACACTGTCAGAGGGTCAGTACTGAGGGAGTGCTGGACTGTCAGAGGGTCAGTACTGAGGGAGTGCTGCACTGTCAGAGGGTCAGTACTGAGGGAGTACTGCACTGTCGGAGGGTCAGTAGTGAGGGAGTGCTGCACTGTCAGAGGGTCAGTACTGAGGGAGTACTGCACTGTCAGAGGGTCAGTATTGAGGGAGTGCTGCACTGTCAGAGGATCAGTACTGAGGTAGTGCTGCACTGTCGGAGGGTCAGTATTGAGGGAGTGCTGCACTGTCAGAGGGTCAGTACTGAGGGAGTGCCGCACTGTCAGAGGGTCAGTAGTGAGGGAGTGCTGCAATGTCAGAGGGTCAGTATTGAGGGAGTGCTGCACTGTCAGAGGTGAGTTCTGAGGGAGTGCAGCACTGTCAGAGGGTCAGTACTGAGGGAGTGCTGCACTGTTGGAGTGCGATAGAGATTAAATTATAAAGAGAGAGAGAAAGCGAGAGAGAAAGAGAGACAGAGAAAGAGATTGAAAAAAAGGCTTAAACCCACTGAGACATGACTGACAGTAACGAGGCTGCACAATTATTTAACCCTATCAGTGCCAGTAAATGATGTGAGGATGTCTTCTGTTTCCATTTCTCTGTAGGGTAAACAGAACGTGCTGATTACTGAGCCCCGGAACACAACCAGAGACACAACTAGTGAGGGGGAGACCCCAGCTCCCCGGGATCTCTCTGAAGGTCCAGTGGGAGGCGATGCTGGACATGGGAACCCCGACAATCCCGACGAGCTTCTCTACACCAACATCAACTTTTCAAAGCTGCCCGGCGGTGACAGGACTGTGCACAGGAGCGAGGACACGGAATACGCACAGATCAGGTTCCAGAAAAACTGAGTGTGAAACAGGGAGCGGGGCTGTGGGGTGTGTGCAGCCAACATGGCCAAATAGTAATGAACACAAATATGATGTTGCTCAACTTTTTTTATTGGTTCTGAGTGAGCTTTCTGAATGCTGCACCTTTTTCCATGCTGTAAAAGATTGTGAGAAGCTTATGGGTTATGTATAATTTAACATCTGTTAATACAAGGTGAGGTGAGAGTGACTGCCTTTGACATCAAGGCTGCATTTGACCGAGTGTGGCCTCTAGGATCCTGGGCAAAACTGGAGTCAATGGGAATCAGGGTTGGTACGAAAGTATAATAATTTGCATAATATTCTCCTGGTTTGTTGTAAACTAGGTTTATGGGTGTGAGTGTAGATGGGTCTGTCTGTGTGGTCTAATTACATCTGGAGTCAGGTAGACTGCAAGTTTGAGATTATCAAAAGAAGCTAGATGTAGAAATGTACTTGAAATGCTAATGAGAACACATGGAGGCTGCCTTAGCATGTAAGGTGTGAAGGGGTTGTTTAGATTTCAAAGGGATGTCGGTCTGTTTAGGACAAGCCCAATAAGCAAAGCTAAAGAGTTTTTTTTTAATTTTACCCAAACTTCATTGACAATATTGGCAACATGAAAGTTTATATTATGGGAAAGGTACAGTTCCAAAGAATTTACACATCAAAGAGAGAGAAACATGTATAAAGGAGAATGAAAGGCTATGTTGGGGCCCTGTAAGATCTAACAGGAGTGTGTGAAATAGACTTGAAGAAGCCTCCAGGCATTTGTGCATAAGTCTGTTATGTTCAGTAAATAAAGTTGGAGAAACCCGTTTAGATTTCCAGTGTCAAGTGTGTGCTGTGTTAACTTGCTGGGTTTGTTTTTAATCTAAAATCTTATTTTGGATTGTTGCCTTAAACGGGCTCTGTAACTGGGAGTCAGGTTAATTAGGAATTTGAGAATTTATTTTAGCTGTAACTAACTGTGGCATTATGTCTGTGCTTGAAATCTTTTATTTTGATAATAAATATCTTAATAGAATTTTTAAAATCTCTGAAGGTTGTGGTCAACTCATTACTCCCGAATTCAGTGCACGCTTCTTGTAATAAATACAAATTGCAAAACTATTGTGATAGCATGACCAATTTTCCCTTGTGGATTTGGAGCACCAAGCACACATCATCTGCCATGTCATGTCACAGGGAAAACTCTCCACTCGTTGGATTCATACCCAGCACAAAGGAAGGTGGTTGTGGTTGTTGGAGGTCAGTCATCTCAGTTCCAGGACATCACTGCAGGAGTTGCTCAGTGTAGTGTCCTAGGCCCAACCATCTTCAGCTGCTTCATCAATGACATTCATTCTATCAGATGGTCAGAATTATGGATGGTCGCTGATGATTGCACAACGTTCAACATCATTCATGACTCATCAGATGCTGAAGCAGTCCATGTCCAAATGCAGCAAGACCTGGACAATATCCAGGCTTGGCCTGACAAGTGGCAAGTAACATTCATGCCAGACAAGTGCCAGGCAATGACCATCTCCAACCAGAGAGAATATATCCATCTCCCCTTAATGTCTAATGGCATCACCATTGCTGAATCCCACACTATCAACACTCTGGGGGTTACCAATGACAAGAAACTGAACTGGACTAGCCATATAAACACTGTGACTATAAGAGCAGGCCAGAGCCTGGGAATCCTGTGGTAGTAACTCACCTCCTGACTCCCCAAAACCTGTCCACCAACATCAAGGCACAGGTCAGAAGTGATGGAATACTCTCCACTTTCCTAGATGTGTCCAGCTCCAACAACACTCAAGAAGCTCGACACCGTCCAGGACAAAGCAGCCCCGCTTGATTTGCGCCCCGTCCACAAACATTCTCTCCCTCTACAACTGACGCACAGTGTGTGTACCATCTACAAGATGCAACGCAGGGAGTCACCAAGCCTCCTTAGACAGCACCTTCCAAACACATGATCACTACCATCTAGAAGGACAAGGGCAGCAGACACATGGGAACACCACCACCTGGAAGTTCCCCTCCAAGTCACTCACCATCCTGACTTGGAAATATATCACCGTTCCTTCACTGTCGCTGGGTCAGAATCCTGCAACTCCCTCCCAAACAGTTCTGTGGGTGTACATACACCACAGGGACTGCAGCAGCTCAAGAAGACAGCTCACCCCCATATTCTCAAGGACAATTAGGGATGGGCAATAAATTCTGGCCTAGCCAGTGTCAGTGAATGAATACAAAAAAGAAGCAATTAAAATGCCCTGACATTTCTGTACATTTTTATCAAATTAAATACGTACTCTAGTGAATAATTCCATTCTCCAAGGCACCACTTCCTGTTGTCACATGCCCTTCTGATTATTTAAATTCCTGTGTCATTGGTAATGGAACATTCCCATGTAAACATGTCACACTGTAATTACAGCCTCCTGCCAGTGGTGGTGCTCTAGTGTCCTACCTTTGCTTCTCAGAGACTGGAGGAGCTGTATACATTGTGTTTACAATATGAGTAACACTCAGGAGTGACCAGGGGGATTCTTTTGGCCAAGTTTACGATGTTGCTAAGATATAATGGCCCCCTGGGATTTTTCCTACTGCGTTTACAAGGTTGAATTGAAGAGATTTTTGAAGTGTCTGGCACAGTTTTATTAAGATCCCCTCACAACCAATCTGGTGTCACTGAGTTCAGTTCTGGGTCCAGCAGCTTAGGAAGGATATATTGTCCTTGGAGGGGGTGCTGTGCAGTGTCACCAGAAGGATCCCGGGGCTGAAAGGGTGAAATCCCGAGGACAGGTTGCACAGACCAGGCTTGTGTTCCCTCGAGTCTCGAAGATTAAGGGGTGATCTAATCGAGGGGTTTAAGATGAGCCGTCTCTGTGACCTGCTTCAACCCTGTGAGTCAGCAATGACAACATGAGTTGATGTTAGCCTGATATGTAGTGCATGGAGGGATATTACTCTCCAGGGTGTGTGTGCATCACAGTGCTCATTCACATGTGTTCCATGTGCACCTACATCAGCTGTGTAGACATACAAGCCTCAATGCTGCATCCGGGGAATGTGCCATGTCTCACACCTTAGCTGCAGCACGACCCTTCCCTTGGAGCTCTGTGTGCTCGAGACATATTTTGTTATTTTTTCCTGCCGTCTCTGTGTCCCCCGACCCGGGAGTGAAAATCCGGCCTTAACTTTCACTTTCTAGTGTCTGAGACAAGAGGCAATGAGTGAGTGGGCTGGCAGTCAGGATTAATGCTGTTAATCTGTGTTTGAGGGGCTGTGAATTCTCGGGGGACTAGTTACTCTCTGAGCAGCAGCTTCCAAATCCTTATTTGATGCCGTGCATGTGGGGTTGGAAGATTTTTTTTAAAACCACAGGCAGTTCACAGAAACCCACAGGAAACCCACAGAGAGACAGTCACTGAGAAAGTCACTCACTCCTTGTGGTTTCACCTTTTAACCACATCCTGTCTGTGTGGCTTAAATGTTAAACACAGCGGCCAGACTCAGGGAGGTTTCACTCTGTGAAGCACTTGCTCTCTCTCTCAGAAACACACACACACACACACACACACACACATACACATATAGACACATGCAGGCACAAACAGAGACACACACACACAGACACATACACAGACACACCCATACCCACATACTCACATACACAGACACACACACTCACTCACACACACACAGACACGCACACACACATACACAAACACACATACACACGCTCACACACATACACAAACACACATACACACGCTCACACACTTACAGACAGACACACACATACACACATACTCACACACAGACACACACACACACACACACACACACAGGCGTACAATCACACACACACACACACACAGACACGCACACACACACTCACACACTCATGGACACGCACATGCACACACACAAACACACATACACATGATTACATACTTACAGACAAACACAAACACACTCACATTCTCACACACACACAGACACTCACTTGCACACACACAAACACACACCCAAAGACAATATCCTGACAGCAAACTGTGATTTAGAGCTTCCTACAACTTAACTAACTGACCAAAGATGTATTGAACTGTCTAAAAGTGACCTGTTTTGCAAAGAAATACAAGATTGTACACAGATCAAAAATGGCTGACACAAGTCATCTGATTGCTGATACTGTGAAGTTGATCACTTCTCTGGAAAAGTTCAAATGAATTGCACTGCAGACCTGTTGCATGGAAGTTCATGCCTGGCTTGTGTCAGGGTTCACTGCAAACAGGGACACTCTTAAAAGGAAGGCATTAAAATGCAAAGAGCTGGACTTTGAACAGCTGTAGTTCTATCAAAACAGTGGGACCTGCTCACCAAGCAGATAATCATCAGCCATTCAAAACCCCCTGTGGAGGATGCAATACCCGCATCTCCTGTTGATTTATATCTTGAAATGCATCAAATGTTTTGGAGATGCAAAGATAAAAAACGTGAATACTTGGCCTTTAACAATGAATGCAAAACATGCTGATTGAATTCCCTTCAGGAATATACAGACAGGAGATAACAAATGGTTCTGCCAAGCAGATATAAGAGAAAGGAGGAGGAAAAAGAAATATGACAGTCATCTAAAAACCCTGCTAGAAAAGAACAGAAATGATTTCTCCCTCTCTCCCTGTCTCTCTCTCTCTCTCTCTCGCACCTTCTTTCTCTCTGTCTGTCTGAAGCCAACAGAGTGTCTTCAATAATGTGCAAGTCTGAGCCAGATGAAATACAGGATTCTACAGCAAACCAACTAATTTAAAACAGCTTCAAACTTCACAAACTATGCTGTAGTATAATAACTCTTTGATTTTTTTTTAATTGGGCTCCATAATTATTTTACCTCTGATATCTGTGAGTGTGTTTGTGTGTGTGTGTGTGTGTGTGTGTGTGTGTGTGTGTGTACCTTCCTGTGTGAGCGTGTGTGTGTGTCTGTGCCTGTCTGTGTGTGGGTGTCAGTGTGGTGTGTGTCTGTGCTTGTCTGTGTTTGTGTGCGTTTGTATGTGTATGCGTGTGCACCTGTGTGTCTGTGTGTGTGGGCCTGCGTGTGAGTGTGTGTATGTGTGCCTGTGTGTGAGCGTGTGTATGTGTGCCTGTGTGTGAGCGTGTGTATGACTTGTTATGGAAATTGCATTTGGGGGAAACTATATTTTAAACCCCTTTTGCAACCAAGCATGGGGGTTGAATAGAAAGGGAGCCAGTTCACTCCCCGTCACCCAGTTGTAACAACATTCACACACACAAACACACACACACACACACACACACACACTCTCACACACACACACTCACACACACCCACATCCACATACCCACACACAAACACACACAAACAAAGATAATGTCCCAATGACAGGAAACTGCGACTGAGTGACCGCATGTCAGGAATATATAATAATCTCCATAATGTTATTGGAATTTATTGTAAAATAGAGTCCATGTGTCTGTGTCCACATGTGTCTGTGATGTGTTTGTGTGAGACTTATTGGAATTAGAGGAAGCTGGTCTGGGTGTTTTGATGTGAGAAGAGAAGTTTGGTTTGAACTGTTTATTAGGTAAACATGGGGAAGTTTTAGAATGTGAAGTGTAAAGGGGGCAATTTGCATTTTAAGTTAAACCAAACGAGATTGTTTTCAAAGAAGGAGAGAAATGTGTCACCGAGCCAGGTGAAGATAAGAAACAGTGTGTTTATTTTTGCCAAAGATTACTGGTAAAACTTAGGGCTATGAGAGATTTGTATTATTACAAAGATAAAGTCCAAAGACATAGTGAAACAATGGGAATTTGCATTCAAAGAGGAAAATATGTATCAAGGAGTGAAGGCTGTGTGTAAGGGTCGGTGTTTTTAAGATCTTACAATGATGAAAAGCCTTCAGCCTGCATGTACCAAGCTGCTGCCTCCAGGGACTGAAGTTAAGAGAATTCACTTTGAACTCAGCGTATCGTTTACTGTTCCCGGGACATTTAAAATCTCTGTGTTTTACTGTTGCCTTAACAGAGATAACAGAGCGTCTTCAACAAATCTGAATCAAATAACCACCAGGATGCCACAGGTAACCAATTAACTTTGAACAGCTGCAAACTTCAGCAATCTACGCCTCAAAGACAAGCAAAGGTATTAATCATATATTCTTTCAAATTTTTGTCGGACTCTAACTTTTTAATTCTGACGTGTGTAAATGGAAGTTAAATTACTTAAGGGATTTAGAAGTTATTATAGTAGTAATTTATAGACAGATGCGTATGCTTAAAAATCATTTTTTCTTGTTAATCAATGTTTAATTTAGTTTTATAAAATCCTCTCACACCGAAAAAAGGTGAACTCTATTGTAAAGTGTTCTGGGACATCCAGAGACCATGCTATACAGAAGAGATTTGACAGGAGCAGCAAGTGTTTTACTTACAGGAGAATGAGTCCCCAGGGTTGTAGAGTCAATCCTGTCAGATGAATGACTAACTGGAGACACTTCAGGGAGGTGATCTAATTCTGGAAATGTTCAGTTTACCAGGATCAGAGGAGAGATGATCTTCCTCTCCTGACTGCATCAGACAAGTGGTGAACCTGTTGAGGTGAACAGAATTACCTGTTAAACCTCTTAACCTCATTACTACTGAATTCAAAGCTCACATCTCAAAACATACAAGTTGGAAATTAGTTGTGACAGTTGTTTCAAGTTTCCCTCCAGGATTTGAACAGCTCAGCATTTACCATCTGTTATGTCATAACAGAGCTTCCTTCAACTTAACCAATGAGCCAAAAATGTATTAAACTGTTTAAAGGAGACCTGTTTTTCAAAAGTACAAGATTAGGCTCTGATCAAAAATGGCTGTCACGAGTCACCTGATTGCTGATACTGCAAACTTGATCACTTCTCTGGAAAGCTTCAAATGAATTGCACTACAGACATGTTGCATGAAAGTTCTCACTGAGATGTGTCAGGGTCCACTTAAAACAGGGGCTCCCTTAAAAATGCAAAGTGCTGGGCTTTGATCACTGTAGGTCTATCAAGATAATGGGAACTGCTCACCATGCAGATATTCATCAATCATTCAAAACCCATTGTGGAGGATGAAATGCCTTCATCTCCTGTTGATTTATATCTTGAAATGCATCAAATGTTTCAGAGATGCAAAGATCAAAAAATGGGATTACTTGGCCTATAACAATGAATGTAAGACATGCTGATCGAATTCCCTTTGGGAATATACAGACAGGAGTTTAACAACAGGTTCTGTCAAGCAGATATAAGAGAAAGTAGGAGGAAAAGGAAAGATGGCAGTCACCCAAAAACACTGCTGGAAAAGAGCAGAAATTCTCTCTCTCTCTCTCTCTCTCTCTTTCTGAAGCTAACAGAGCATCTTCAACAAGTCCAAATCTGAATCAAATCACCACAAGGATGCCACAGGAAACCAATCAACTTTGCAAACTTCAACAATCTACACCTCGAAGACAAGCAAAGCTATCAATCATATATTCATTTAAATTTTTATTGGACTCTAACTTTTTATTTCTGACATGTGTGTGTGTGTGTGTGGCTGTCTCTCTGCCTGTCTGTGTGAGTATGAGTGTGTCTGCCTGCGCGAGCGTGTGTCAGTGTGAACATATGTGAGTGTGTGTGTGTGTCTGAGTGAGTCTATGTGTCTGTGTGAACGTGTGTGTGTGTGTGTGTCTGCGTGTGTCTGTGTGAACGTGTGTGTTTATGTGTCTGTGTGTGTCTGTGTGTCTGTGTCTGTGTGTGAGGGTGTTTGTGTGTGTGTGTGTGTGTGTGTGTGTGAGTCTGTGTGTGTATCTGTGTGCGTGTGTATTGTTGCATCTTAATTATTAACGTTATTTAAAAATAGTGATCACACAAGCCTGGTTTCTAAGGAAATGAAACTGCCAACAATTTACAGTAAAGTGAAACGTACAGGAATAATCTATTTATTTTGAGCTGATGATATATAATTATACATGAGGCATGTTGTTAATTTCAAACATCATCTGAAATATGGCAGGTCTGACAGAGCAGCTTTCCCTCAGCGCTCACCCTCCGACAGTGCAGCACTCCCTCAGTACTGACCCTCTGACAGTGCAGCACTCCCTCAGTACTGACCCTCCGACAGTTCAGCACTGTCTCAGTACTGACCCTTTGATCGAGCAGGGTCTCCCTCAGTACTGACCTCCTGACAGTGCAGCACTCCCTCAGTACTCACCCTCTGACAGTGCAGCACTCCCTCAGCACTCCCTCACTGGGGAGAGTCCATCTGGTTTTGAGCTGTAACCTTGAGATGGTTTGAAAACCCCAACCTTCTGTCTTGGAGAGAGAGAGAGAGAGAGTGAGTGCGTGTGTGAGATAGAGAGACAATGTGTGTGTGAGAGAGTGACAGTGCGTATGTGTGCGAGAGAGAAGGATAGAGAGAAAGAGAAAATGTGTGAGAGAGCAAAAGAGTGTGTGTGCATGAGAGAGGGAGGTAGCTTATTTGTGGAGCGAGAGAGTGTGTGTGAGAGAAAGGGAATGTTTGTGTTAGAGAGAGAGAGCTTATGTGTGAGAGAGAAAGATAGAGAGAGAATCTGTGTGTGTTAGATAGTGTGTGTGTGAAAGAGAGAGTGTGTATGTGAGAGAGCGTGTGCGTGAGAGCATGTGTGTGTATGTGTGTTTGAGAGAGAGGGTGTATGTGTTTGAAAGAGGGAGTGTGCGAGAGAGGGTGTGCGTGTTTGAGAGGGAGTGTGTGTGTTTAAGAGAATGAACGAGAGAAAATGTGTGTATGTGTGTGTGTGTGTGTGCGTAAGTGTGTGTATGTGTGTGTGTGTGTGCATTCTGACTGAGCTGAGTTCACAGTTTCACACGTTGCTAGGGACCACTTTTCCGCCTCTCTGTCAGACTGTGTGTATCTGACAGCAGGTCAGGCAGAAATAGTCCAGAATGCACTGTGGTTTTGTAGCATTGAAACAACGACATGAACTAAATGAGTGCTGCACCAAATAAAGACATGGAGTGACCACACCAAAAAACCACGTGACTTCCCCAGTTTCACATCTCCCTCAAACACAGAAAAACTGGGTTAACACTGACCCTCCTCCCAGAGCCAGTTCACCTCGTGTCCGATGCAGTCAGGAGAGGAAGATCATCTCTCCTCCGATCCTGCTAAACTGAACATTTCCAGAATTAGATCAGCTCCCTGAAGTGTCTCCAGTTAGACATTCATCTGACAGGATTGACTCTACAACCCTGGGGACTCATTCTCCTGTAAGTAAAACACTTGCTGCTCCTGTCAAATCTCTTCTGTACAGCATGGTCTCTGGATGTCCCAGAACACTTTACAATAGAGTTCACCCTTTTTTCGAAGTGTGGTTACTGTTGTAATGTAGGAAACGCAGCAGCCAATTAGCGCACAGCAAGCTCCCACAAACAGCAATGTGATCACCTGTTTTTGGTGATGTTGGTTGAGGGATAAATACTGGTCCCAGGACACCGGGGAGATCTCCCCCCTGCTCTTCCTCCAAATAGTGGCTGTGGGATCTTTCACACCCGCCCGAGAGGGCAGACGGGGAACTCGATTTAGTGTCTAATATTGGACTAATCTCCAGGTGAGGTTGGCTGGATGGATTATTGACAAGGTCCATTCACCCTGTAAAGAGTTTCTCTGTTTGAAATACCCGATCAAACATCGAGTTCTGTGTCTAAACCTTGTGTTGAAAAGACACCTTTCCAGCTCTTCACCTGCCATTAGCTTGTTGAGTCTTCACACGCTCCGTCTGTCCGTGACCAACCCCTCTTAGCTCATCCTTTCCTTGTCGTACATCGAGCTGTTCATCCTGACGGGTTCCATCCTTCCCAGTAACACTCCATCTCCGACATCAAACTAACTCCCAACACGCTGATGAATTGTATGGATTCCAGCGTCAGTTGGTTCTGTCTGAGGCTGTTTCTCTGATCGGGGACCGAGCTGTTCTGAACGGACATTGTGTTCAGCAGTTCTTATCGCAGATCAGGCTGTTCAACCAATGCTGCTGTTCACTGAGGTGACTCCGATTCTACATTCACACATTAATGATCTCATGTCCAGCAGCAAACATCTGAATGAAGCCAGGTTCAAGAAAAAACCCAGCTGCTTGATCCGACAGTTATCTGTTCAGGCATGGCCCCTTGTTCCAAATAACAAACATTATTTAAAAATAGTCATCACATGAGCCTGGTTAACAAGGAAATGAAACCATGAACAATTTGCAGTGAAGTGAAACGTACAGGACTAATCTATTTAGATTGAGCTGATGATATAGAATTTTACACGAGGCATGTTGCTAATTTCAAACATCATCTGAATTACGGCAGTTCTGACAGTGCAGCACTCCCTCAGTACTGACCCTCTGACAGTGCAGCACTCACTCAGTACTGACCCTCTGACAGTGTAGCACTCCCTCATTACTGACCCTCCGACAGTGCAGCACTCCATCAGTACTGACCCTCCGACAGTGCAGCACTCCCTCAATACTGATCCTCTGACCATGCAGCACTCCCTCAGTACTGACACTCTGACAGTGCAGCACTCCCTTAGTACTGACCCATTGACAGTACAGCACTCCCTCAGTACTGACCCTCTGACTATACAGCCCTCCCTCAGTACTGACCCTCTGACAGTGCAGCACTCCCTCAGCACTGACCCTCTGACAGTGCAGCACTCCCTGAGCACTCCCTCACTGGGGAGAATCTGCCTGGGTTTTGAGCTGAAATCATGAGCAGGTCTTAAATCCTTCCGTATGAGAGAGAGAGAGAGAGAGAGATTGTGTCTGAGAGAGAGAAAGAGAGGGAGAGAGAGACAGTGTGAGAGAGAAAAAGAGATAGAGAGATGTGTGCATGTGTGAGGGAGAGTGTGTGTGTATGAGGGAGAGAGTGTGCATGTGAGAGAGAGTGTGTGTGTGAGAGAGAGTGTGTGTGTGAGAGAGTGTGTGTGAGGGAGAGTGTGTGTGTGTGAGGGAGAGAATGCGCGTGTGAGAGAGGGTGTGTGTGAGAGAGAGAGGGTGCTTGTGTGTGAGAGAGAATGTGCGAGAGAGAGAGAGGGTGCTTGTGTGTGAGAGAGAGTGTGTGTGAGAGAGAGTGTGTGTGTGAGAGAGTGTGTGTGAGGGAGAGAATGCGTGTGTGAGAGAGGGGTGTGTGAGAGAGAGAGGGTGCTTGTGTGTGAGAGAGAATGTGCGAGAGAGAGAGAGGGTGCTTGTGTGTGAGAGAGAGTGTGTGTGAGAGAGAGTGTGTTTGAGAGAGAGTGTGTGTGAGAGAGAGTGTGTGTGTGAGAGAGTGTGTGTGAGGGAGAGAATGCGTGTGTGAGAGAGGGTGTGTGTGAGAGAGAGAGGGTGCTTGTGTGTGAGAGAGAGTGTGTTTGAGAGAGAGAGGGTACTTGTGTGTGAGAGAGAGTGTGTGTGAGAGAGAATGTGCGAGAGAGAGAGAGGGTACTTGTGTGTGAGAGAGAGTGTGTGTGAGAGAGAATGTGCGAGAGAGAGAGAGGGTACTTGTGTGTGAGAGAGAGAAAGAGGGAGACAGCAGAAGAGCGAGATAGAGAGAAATGGTGAAAGTTTGAGAGAGAGAGAATGTGTGTGTCAGAGAGAGAGTGTGTGCTTGAGAGGGAGAGAGAATGTGTGTTTGTTTGAGAGGGAGAGTGTGTTTGTTTTAGGGAAAGTGTGTGTGTGGGTGTGTGTGTGTGTGTGTGGAAGAGAGAAAGTGTGTGTGTCTGAGAGAGAGTGTGTTTGGGAGAGGGAGCAAGAGAGAAAGAGTGTGTTTGAGAGAGAGAGATACAGCAGAAGAGTGTGATAGAGAGAGATTGTGAGTGTTAGAGAGAGAAGGTGTGTGTGTGAGAGAGAGAGATAGAGCAGAGGAGTGTGATAGAGAGAGATTGTGAGTGTTAGAGAGAGAATGTGTGTGTGTGAGAGAGAGAGAGATAGAGCAGAAGAGTGTGATAGAGAGAGATTGTGAGTGTTAGAGAGAGAATGTGTGTGTGTGAGAGAGAGAGAGAGAGCAGAAGAGTGTGATAGAGAGAGATTGTGAGTTCTAGAGAGAATGTGTGTGTGTGTGAGAGAGAGAGAGATAGAGCAGAAGAGTGCGATAGAGAGAGATTGTGAGTTCTAGAGAGAATGTGTGTGTGTGAGAGAGAGAGAGAGAGCAGAAGAGTGTGATAGAGAGAGATTGTGAGTGTTAGAGAGAGAATGTGTGTGTGAGAGAGAGAGAGATAGAGCAGAAGAGTGTGATAGAGAGAGATTGTGAGTTCTAGAGAGAATGTGTGTGTGTGTGAGAGAGAGAGAGATAGAGCAGAAGAGTGTGATAGAGAGAGATTGTGAGTGTTAGAGAGAGAATGTGTGTGAGAGAGAGAGAGATAGAGCAGAATAGTGTGATAGATAGAGATTGTGAGGACTAAACTCACTGAGAGAAAAAGCTGGACACCCAGCACAGGGAGTGAGGGAACAATGAATTTTTGCCGTGTTTGGTGAATCAGTTTGCGATGTCCCTTCTCAATCTCTCCTTCCTTGTCTTGACATTAGTTTATTCCCAGGGGCTGTTTAATTCCCTGAAAGGTGCCATTTAAACACAAGTTGTTGTTGTTTGAGGAAGAAACGCAAGGAAAATTTATGAAAAAGTCTCTGTCTTTATCATTTCCATTTAGATGAGGAACTGAAGATGGGAGAGGTCGGTCTGATATTGATCTTCATCAGCTTGCTGCAAGGTACAAATTCATTACTGATCGGAACTCAGGGAATTGGATTCTTTCCTGGAGTGAGGAAGTGAACATTTAATTTTAGAGAACAGGGTTAGTGATCACACAGAGAGTGAGTGAATAGCGAGTCAGAGAATTTAGCAAAAGCAAAAGTCTCATACGGACTCGAAACACCAACTCTGTTTCTCTCTCCACAGATGCTGTCAGACCTGCTGAGTTTTTCCAGCATTTTCTGTTTGTGCATCAGAGAGCTTGTTTCAATAGGAATGACAGTGCATTTATACAGCACCTTTAATGCAGTAAAACATCCTTATTGCTTCACAGGATTCCCCCACAAGGGGTAACATCCCCTCAGCATCCACCCTGTCAAACCCCCCACCACCTCAGAATCTTATATGTTTCAATAAGATCACCTCTCATTCTTCTAAACTCCAATGGATACAGGGCCCAACCTGCTCAACATTTCCTCATAAGACAAACCCCCTTCATCCCAGGAATCAGCCCAGTGAACCTCCTCTGAGCTGCCTCCAATGCAGAGTCTATCCCTCCCTAAGTAAGGAGACCAGAACTGTACACACTGCTCCTGATACAATCTCACCAACGCCCTGTACAGTTGTAGCAAGACTCCCCTCCTTTTATACTCCATCCCTTTGCAATAAAGGCCAACATTCCACTTGCCTTCCTCATTTCGTGGTGTTCCTGAATGCTGACTTTCTGTGATTCATGTACATGGACACCCAGATCCCTCTGTTCCGCATTCTGCTGCCTCTCTCCATTGAAGTAATATTCTGCTTTTTGATGTCCTGTCCCCACCCTTGTTGCCTTTCAGGAGTGACATCAGAGGGATGGTCTATGAAGGCGCTGTCTCGGAGGGCCATCAGCAGCTCTTGTGTGGTTATTCCGTGTAGCTTTGACTTTCCTTCCCACTCTTACACAGCACTGCACGGAGCTTGGTATAAATATTGGTATAGATGGAAATATACCATCACATACACCAAAGATCCCAACTATGCGATGGCCACATTCGTGGGACGTGCTAAAATAATCGGCGACTTGGAAGGGAAGAATTGTTTGGTGAGGATTGACAGTCTCAGAGCTGAAGACAGTGACGTGTATTACTTCTACGTGGATGCGGAGGGCTACACAGATCACACTTTTACACAACCAGTCCAACTCCAGGTTCTTGGTAAGTCCCAGTTCCTTTCACACTCAGTCTATCAGCACAAGGGGGTCATGTTCTCATCTCAGAGCCAGGCAGTCATGGGTTCAATTCCTGCTCCAGGAGATGTCAGAACAAAGTCCAGTATGTGATCTGGTGCAGTACTGAGGGAGTTCCACACTGTCAGAGGGTCAGTACTGAGGGAGTTCCACACTGTCGGAGGGTCAGTACTGAGGGAGTGCTGCACTGTCAGAGGGTCAGTACTGAGGGAGTGCCACACTGTCAGAGCATCAGTACTGCGGGAGTGCTGCACTGTCGGACGGTCAGTACTGAGGGAGTGCTGCACTGTCGGAGGGTGAGTACTGAGGGAGTGCTACATTGTCGGAGGGTGAGTACTGAGGGAGTGCTGCACTGTCACCGGGTCAGTACTGATGGAGTGCTGTACTGTCGGAGGGTCAGTACTGAGGGAGTGCTGCACTGTCAGAGGGTCAGTACTGATGGAGTGCTGTACTGTCGGAAGGTCAGTACAGGGGGAGTTCTGCACTGTCGGAGGGTGAGTACTGAGGGAGTGCTGTACTGTCGGAGGGTCAGTACTGAGGGAGTGCTGCACTGTCGGAGGGTGAGTACCGAGGGGGTGCTGCACCTTTGGGGGGTCAGTATTGAGGGAGTGCTGCACCATTGGGGGGGGTCTTTGCCGAGTGAGTGCTGCTCTGTCTGAGAATCATCACTTGTATCAAAACGTTTTTAACTTTACTGTTGTTCCCACTTCAGCTGCAACTGCTCCACATCCCCATGTGTTAACTGGAGCATGTCAGCCTGGAGTTACGTGGAATTGCAGAGCAGAATCTGCTCTCACACATTGAAGCTGGCAATCGCTAAGTGTCCCTCAGTGATGATGTTTTCTGATGGAATGAAACTTGGCAAAGCCGTGGGTAGTGATAAGGAGAGATTGGGCATGAGAGGGGCAGGATCAGTGTGAGGTGGGCAGACACATGGCTGATGCAGTTCAGCGCAGTGTCGTGTGAAGTGACGCACTTTGTCAGGATGAATACAGACAGATATTGGACAGTAATGATTTGGACAGGTGTAGGTGAGCAGAGACCTGGGTGTCTCTCTGCACTCATTCTGAAAGATTAAAGGACAACTTGTTCAGGTGATGAAGAAAGAAAATGTCTTCCTTGTGTTAACAGACTGAGGAACCGAATTAAAAGCAAAGAGATCATGCGGGAACTTTATAAATCACTGGTTAGAACTCAGCTGGAATATTGTTCAGAACGCTGGGCCTCCACACTTCAGGAAAGATGTAAGAGCTTCAGAAAGGGTGTCCAAGAGGACAAAACAGTAAAAACTGGGACATAAGAGTCCTGCTCCAAACTGGTCTTGTATAGCTTAACATATAACACCAGTAAAACTGGGAAATAAGAGTACCGCTCCAAACTGGTCCTGTATAGCTTAATATAGAACACCAGTAAAACTGGGACATAAGAGTACTGGTCCAAACTGGTCTTGTATAGCTTAACATATAACATCAGTAAAACTGGGAAATAAGAGTACTGGTCCAAACTGGTCTTGTATAGCTTAATATATAACACCAGTAAAACTGGGAAATAAGAGTACCGCTCCAAACTGGTCTTGTATAGCTTAATATAGAACACCAGTAAAACTGGGAAATAAGAGTACTGGTCCAAACTGGTCTTGTATAGATGAATATAGAACACCAGTTAAACTGGGAAATAAGAGTACTGGTCCAAACTGGTCTTGTATAGCTTAATATAGAACACCAGTAAAACTGGGACATAAGAGTACTGGTCCAAACTGGTCTTGTATAGCTTAATATAGAACACCAGTTAAACTGGGAAATAAGAGTCCTGGTCCAAACTGGTCTTGTATAGAATAATATAGAACACCAGTGAAACTGCGAGATAAGAGTACTGATCTGAACTGATTTTTTGCTTCTGGGTGGAGAGGAGATTGAGCAGAATGGGTCCAGGGATGAGGGATTTTAGCTACAAAGTTGGGTTAGAGAAGCTGGTGTTGTTCTCCTTGGAGCAGAGGAGATTAAGGGGAGATGTGATCGAGGTGTACAAGATGATGATGGATTTAGATCAGGTAGACAAAGAGAAGCTGTTGCCATTAGCTGATGGGACAAGGACTGGGGGACACAGATTGAAGGTTTTGGGTGGGGGGGGATGTGAGGAGGAACTTTTTTACACAGCGAGTGGTAATGAGCTGGAACTCGCTGCCTACAAGGATGGTGGAAGTGGAGACGATGAACGATTTCAAAAGGAAATTGGACGGACAATTGGAAATAAGCTCACAGGGATACAAGGACAGAGCGGGGGGAATGGGACTGATTGGATGGCTCTACAGAGAGACAGCATGAACTGGATGGGCCAATGGCCTCCTTCTGTGTTCTGAGTGTCTGTGACCCTATTGAAAAATCAGAGGACAAATCCAAATTGTTTTCTGCTTGTCAGTTAACATCTGGAACTTTCTATTACAGATGCTCCAGAAAAGCCAGTTATTGTGCTCCTGAAGGATTTACAGGAGGGGACTCCTGCACATATCATCTGTAAATGCCTCTGCACCCGCCCTGATAACCACCCCAATCTAACCTGGAGTGAATTGCTGACTTCCTCGGTCAGCAACATTACAGAGAACGGTGGTGAGGTTTCCGCTCTACTGACCTTTAACCCTTCGTTCAAGCATCATGGACGAACTCTCCGCTGTATGTGCGATTACCCTCAAACCAGCCATCGAGTGGTCAACTCAGTTACTCTGAGTGTAAAGTGTAAGTATTGGTTAGAACATCCTGCTTGTGATGGAGGGGGAGTCAGTCTCCTATTAAATCAGGCATTGGAGAAGGTGCAAGTGGGATTGACAAGGATGATTCCAGAACTGAGAGGTTATAACTATCAGGAAAGACTGAACAAGCTGGGCTTCTTTTCTCTAGAAAAGAGAAGGCTGAGGGGGTGACCTGATCGAGGTCCTTAAAATGGTGAAAGGGTTTCGATAGGGTAGATGTGGAGAAGATGTCTCCACTTGTCGGAGTGACGAAGAGTTAGGGGCCATCAATATAAGATCATCACTAATAAAATGCTGCACACTGCTAACAATGTGCGTTCATGGTGGAGGGAGTGAATGTTGAAGATGGTGGGTGGGATGCCAATTAATCGGGCTGCGTTGTCCTGGATGGTGTCGAGCTTCTTGAGTGTTGTTGGAGCCGCACTCATCCCGGCAACTGGAGAGAATTCCATCACACTCAGTGTTTAATGTGTTGATAATTTTGTATTTGAAAGATTCTCCTCACAACACGTCTGTCAGGATGACACGGGAAAAAGGAAAGGTGATTTCTCTAAGTTGTTCCAGTGACGGGAATCCAGCAGTCCACAATTTCACCTGGTTTAAGATCTCCCAAGGAAAGGTGACGAATCTGGTGCTCGCTGGTCAAACTATTACAGTTCCTTCTGGATTCGATGAGGAAATCTCCTACTACTGTGAAGCAACAAGTATCCTGGGCAGTTCCCAGTCTCTGCCCATTAGAATTCCCACTGAATGTGAGTAATTTCAATCCTGACTTTTAAACAATTCCACATCTTGTCCAAACTCTGAGGTGAACCAAATCTCCCCTTGGGTGTTGCTGAAAACATGCTGTCGAAGGTTTCAGTCTCGTCAGGACAGAGTCACGAGAAAACCCAATCTCAAAGGGAACAGCCATTTCTGATGCGGGGGAAAAGGGCGTGCTGATTGGCTGGCAAATCGACATTTCTCCACAGTTTGTTCACAATTCTCAGTGATGGTGACCATGAAACTACCAGATTGTTGTAAAAACCCTTCAGTACTGTCCCTTCTACAGTGCAGATCTCCCTCGCTACTGACTCTCTGATAGTGTAGCACCCTCTCAGTACTGACCTTCTGACATTGAAGGACTCCCTCAGGACTGAACTGAAGAGTCTGCCTGAATTAAGTACTTTGTGGTGAAGGAACCTACATTGATATCACACCTTTCACATTCTCAGGGTCTCTCAAAGTGTTTCACAGTCAATGTAAGTAACTGATCAGACACACCACAGAATCTCTCAATCAAATCTCTTGATATGATTAACGCTTCATCGATCAATATAATTGAGGGGAATTCTGCAGTGATAATCTGCTCTGTCGAGAGCTCTCCTGCTTCTAACCTGACGTGACGACATCTTAATGTCCCAATGAACAGAACAAGTTCCAACAATGAGCTGTGGTTGGTGATTCCTCACGTTACATCCAGGGACACGGGACACTATCAGTGTGTGGCAGAGAATGAACATGGAGCAGTGGAGGGATTTATAACCATCTCTGTGGAACATGAGTTACACAGAATTGAACGTTCTCGTGTTATTAGCTCATGGGATGTGGGCATTGTTGACAAGACCAGAAATTATTGCCCATCTGTAACTGCCCCTTGAGAAGGTGGTGGTGAGCTGCCTTCTTTTACCACTGCAGTCCATGTGGTGTAGGCGCACCCACAGTGCTGTTAGGGAGGGAGTTCCAGGATTTTGTCCCAGTGATGGTGAAGGAACGGCCGATATAGTTCCAAGTCCCAGGGCAGACCACCACCTCAAGTTCACCTCCAAGTCACACACCTCACTGACTTGGAACTGTCTCAGTGGAAGAGGTTAAGAGTTTGGAAGGTGCTGTCGAAGGAGCCTTGGTGAGTTGCTGCAGTGCATCTTGTAGATGGTGCACACACTGCTGCCATTGTGTGCCAGTGGTGGAGGGTATGAATGTTTATGCTGGTGGATGGGCTGTCGATCAAACAAGCTACTCCTGGATGGTGTCGAGCTTCTTGAGTGTTGTTGGAGCTGCACTTATTCAGGCAATTGGAGGTTATTCCATCACACTCCTGACTTGTGCCTTGTCAACGGTGGACAGGCTTTGGGGAGTCAGGAGTTGAATTACTCACTGCAGAGTTCCCAGCCTCTTACCCGCATTTGTAGCCACACTATTTCCTGTTGCCAGGTTGTTGCCAGGGCCAATAGCCTTTGCTGCATCCAGTATCATCAGCTGATTCCTGATGTCACGTGGAGTCAATCGAATTGTCTGAAAGCTGACATCTGTGATGCTGGGACCCTCTGGAGGAGGCCGAGATGGAGCATCCACTCAGCACCTCTGGCTGAACATGGTTGCCAACGCTTCAGCCTTGTCGTTTGCACTGATGTGCTGAGCTCCCCCATCATTAAGGATGGGGATATTTGTGGAACATCCTCCTCCTGTTAGATCTTTAATTGTCCATCACTATTCATGACTGGATGTGGCAGGACTGCAGAGCTTAGATCTGACCCGTTGGTTGTGGGATCGCTTTGCTCTGTCTATAGCATGTTGTTTCCGCTGTTTGGTGTGTATGTAGTCCTGTGTGTCACCTCAGCAGCTTGGCACCTCTGTTATATGTGAATCCTCCTTATAGAAACCTGCATGTACATGGATATTATCAATAAATATTACATAGATAAATGTTATTTGTACAGAGCTTTCATGCATAGACAATATCACTTCACAAGTTCAGAATTACTACATGTACATAGGGAACCATTCTCAAACTGTACCGGAGTCATTCATTGGCTGATTTTACAGGGCGAGATTCCAATGAATGGAAAGCAGGATTGCTTGGAGCTGGAATCTGTTTGAGTGTTGGACTGAGTGGATTCTTCATCTTCAAGTGTGTGAGAAAGTAAGTGTGAAGGTTTAATTTGTTGTCTTTGAACATGTTTTCTTCAACCTTCTCTCCTTTTCGAAAGAACTTGCATTTCTATAGCACCTTTCACAACCCAAAACCCTTCACAGCCCCTGAAGAGCTTTGATTTTCACCTACTGTTTAACATCTCATCCAACACTCACTGTTTCACAACTCCGTCCTGTAACTGGCAGTGTTGACCCGGACCATAAAATACCTTGTGACTTCCTGAGGATGTGAAAGGTGCTATATAAATGAAAACATTTCCTTTGTTAGTGAATGCAATCTCTTTCCATTTTCCATTTTCCCTGTCGCATTCACTCTCTCTCTTATCTCCACTAATGCTCTCCTTCTCATTCTCTCTCTCTCTCATTCGCTCTCTCCAATCTCCACTAATGCTATCCTTCTCATTCTTTCTCTCGTCCTCTTACACAATGTTCAGTCTCTCACATTTTTAACATTTCGAGTCCGTATGACCCTTCTTCAGAGTCTATAAGCAAAAACTCTGTTTCTCTCTCCACAGCTGCTGCCAGACCTGCTGAGTTAAGGCAGCATTTTCCATTTTTATTGAAGATTTACAACATCTGCAGTATTTATTTTTAATGAGAGGAGGACATTCAGCCCCTCGACCCTGTTACACAGGAACAGGAGGAGGCCATTCAGCCCCCTCGAGCCTGTTACACAGGAACAGGAGGAGGCCATTCAGCCCCCTCGAGCCTGTTACACAGGAACAGGAGGAGGCCATTCAGCCCCATGAGCCTGTTATACAGGAAAAGGAGGAGGCCATTCAGCCCCTCAAGCCTGTTTCAGGAACAGGAGGAAGCCCATTCAGCCCCTCGAGCCTGTTACACAGCAACAGGAGGAGGCCCATTCAGCCCCTCGAGCCTGTTACACAGGAACAGGAGGAGGCCCATTCAGCCCCTCGAGCCTGTTACACAGCAACAGGAGGAGGCCCATTCAGCCTCTCGAGCCTGTTACACAGCAACAGGAGGAGGCCCATTCAGCCCCTCGAGCCTGTTACACAGGAACAGGAGGAGGCCCATTCAGCCCCTCGAGCCTGTTACACAGGAACAGGAGGATGTCCATTCAGACCTTCAAGCCTCTAACACCAGAACGGAAGGAGGTCATTTCAGCCCCATGAGCTTGATGAACAGGAACAGGAGGAGGTCCATTCAGCCCCTCAAGTCAGTTACATAGGAACAGGAGAAGTCTCATTCAGCCACACGAGCATCTTATATAAGAACATGAGGGGGCCCAAACAGCCCCTCAAGGCTGTTACACAAGAAGCGGAGGAGGAGGTTCATTCAGTCCCTCGAGGCAGTTTTACAGGAACAGGAGGAGGCCCATTCAGCCACACAAGCCTCTTACACAAGAACAGGAAGAGGTCCATTCAGCCCCTCAAGCCTGTTACACAGGAACAGGAGGAGGCCCGTTCAACCACCTCGAGCTTGTTGCATGTGAACAGTCGATGGCCCTTCAGCCACATTGTTGGCACGCAAAGGGTTAACAGTTTTCTAACTGTGCGAGGCAAAGAGTTGCTTTCTAACTTGGTACTAACCACTTCCTCATTTTGTCTCACAGAGACACATCAACCCTTTCTCATTAAATACACAGAGGGAGCAGCACAGGAAGAGGTCATTCAGCCCAAGCAGAGCGTGTGGGCAGTTCCTCCCCAGGCGAGCAGTCGGACAGGTCCTGGGTAAGTAACGGAACGATTGGAATTCACTTCCACGACCAACACTGTCCTTTGTTGATGTTGTGACTTTATAAAGACAGATTCCAATGATTGATGCCTTTGAAAGATTTCTACTGATTATTGAGATCTGGGTGTGAGGCTCAAGTCTGTTGTACAGAATATCTTTCTAGCTCAAGGGATGAGGGAAGAGCAGGGACATGAGCTTTGGGGTGTCCTGAGCAGGTGAAAGGCGATATAGAAATGCAAGTCCTTCATTGTTTTACTTTCTTAAAGCCTTGTAATTCTCTGCAGAGCACCTATCATCCCACAGAGAATCAAATTAGTCTGCGAAGACATTGTCTAAAAGCAGTTCTGATCTCTCGAGAGCTGTCGGACAAGAGGTGAGGTCTCGTTAACTCATTTCTCTTTCACAGCTTGAGAACCAATGAAATACCTGGGAGTGGACAATGATCAGGAAATCTTACTTCCTCCTGTCACTTCTCCAAGGTAATATCATTGTCAGCTCGGATAGATTTATGGCTAATCATCTTTGTAAAACATAATTCTTATTGAGCTGTGATTGGTAACAGATTCAGCAGTGAGCCAGTGTACAATCTCACACCAAGTCCCATTCACCCATCACCCCTGTGCTCACTGATATACACTGACTCCCTGTCTGACAGCAGAATTGGTGGAGAGCAGAGGACTTTGAGGTTTGCATGGTTGGAGGAGAAAGTGATTGGAGAAGAGGAATGGAGGGAATGGAAATTGAGGATGAGAGTCTTAAACTTGAGGCTCTGCTGGACTGGGAGCCAGTGCAGGTCAGCGAGTGGCAGAGGGTGTGAGGTGCTGAGTCGAGAAACAGTGATAAATACTGGGGGATGAAGTCTATCCTGATGCTTGGACGCCGATAGCAAAGGAATGAAATTTGTGTCTTTTCCTGATTTTAATCAGAATTTCCCATGAAGACAACACAGCAGCTCCTAGAATAGACAGGCTGTTCAGTGTCACACTTCCTGTCCATTCTCACCTTGCTAGATACTTCAATAAGGGAGCAAGATAACTGAAAGAGAGAAGGAAGGTAAAGCTGTCCGTGTGTAAAGGTGTCAATATTCAGTTTGCATATTTGTCTTTCTCTCAACACATGCAGAGCTCAGGCTAGAGGTGATTTGTTATTGTGTTTCACAGTGTCTGCTGGAGTAGGGTCAGTGCTGAGCTTGGGGACAAGTCAGTCTACAATGCTGCATTGGAATCAACAATACAACAATATGGGGTTTGGATCAGAAATAATCCCTTAGACAATGAGGATCCAAAGAGATTCCTTAGACAATGAGGATCCAAAGAGATTCCATAGACAATGAGGATCCAAAGAGATTCCATAGACAATGAGGATCCAAAGAGATTCCTTAGACAATGAGGATCCAAAGAGATTCCTTAGACAATGAGGATCCAAAATGATTCCTTAGACAATGAGGATCCAAAGAGATTCCTCAGACAATGAGGATCTAAAGAGATTCCTTAGACAATGAGGATCCAAAGAGATTCCTTAGACAATGAACCTACAAAGTGCACCAATCAGATTGAATCAGATTAGCCAATCAGCTGTGTTGAAGAGCAGACAGGAATGTTAGGCTAATTAGTGATTCATGACGGTGATAATGGGGGGAGTTCTGAGGGCTCCTAATCCATTGTCCTGTCTTGTAAATCAGCACCTTAATACTGACCCTCCAACAGTGCAGCACTCCCTCAGTACTGATCCTCCAACATTGCAGCACTCCCTGATTAATGTCCCTCTGACAGTGCAGCAATCCCTCAGTACTGACCCTCAGACAGTGGAGATCTCCCTCAGTACTGACCTTACAATAGTGAAACACTCGCTCAGTAATGACCATCCAACAGTGCAGCACTTGCTCAGTACTGACACTGGGGAGTTTCAGTCTACTCTGTGGGGCAGACGTCCCCTGAATCGGGTCTTGAACCCCACAACGTTCTGACCCCCTGAATTTGGCTGTGAAACCCACTGACCCAAAGGAGAAACTCCTGGTCAATGACTGTCCACCTGTGAGCAGAAATATCACCACAGGGTCAGGACACAAAGGGTTAACAGTTCACCAACATCTCAAAACATGAGCTGCTCTGTCACTTTGATCCAACTTCCTCATTTTGTCTCACAGTGACACATCCACCCTTTCTAATTAAACACACAGAGGGAGCAGCACAGGAAGCGGTCATTCAGCCCAAGCAGAGCGTGTGGGCAGTTCCTCCCCAAGCGAGCAGTTGGACAGGTCCTGGTTAAGTAACGGAACGATTGGAATTCACTTCCACCACGAACACCGTCCTTTGTTGATGTTGTGACTTTATAAAGACAGATTACAATGATTGATGCCTTTCAAAGATTTCTACTGATTATTGAGATCAGGGTGTGAGCCTCAGGTCTGTTGTACAGAACATCTTTCTAGCTCAAAGGATGAGGGAAGAGCAGGGACATGAGCTTTGGGACATCCTGAGGTGGTGAAAGGTGCTATAGAAATGCAAGTCCTTCATTGATTTATTTTTTTACAGCTTTTTAACTCTCTGCAGAGCACCTATCATCCCACAGAGAACCAAATTAGTCTGTGTAGACATTGTCTAAAAGCAGTTCTGATCTCTCGAGAGCTGTCGGACAAGAGGTGAGGTCTCATTAACTCCTTTCTCTTTCACAGTTTAAGAGTCAGAAGCTAAAGGAATATCTGGGAGTGGACAATGATCGGGAAATCTTACTTCCTCCTGTCACTTCTCCAAGGTAATATCATCGTCAGCTTGAACAGACTTATGGCTAATAGTCTTTGTAAAAGAACATTCTTATGGAGATCTGATAGGGAACTGATTCAGCAGTGAGTCAGTGTACAAACTCACACCACGTCCCATTCACCCATCACCCCTGTGCTCACTGATATACACTGACTCCCTGTCTGACAGCAGAACTGCAGGACAGCAGAGACCTCAAAGGGTTTCAGGGCTGGAGAAGGTGACAGTGATAGGGATTAGAGAGGGAGAATGGAGGGATAAGGAATCAATGAAGAGATTTTGAAAATTGAGTCATTGTTGGACTGGGAGCCAGTGTAGGACAGCGAGTGACAGGGTAGCGACCGGCTGAATAGAGAAGCAGGGATAAAAACTGGGGGATGAAGTCTATCCTGATGCAAGCACTCCGATATCAATGCCCTGAAATTTTTCTCTCTTGCTGATTTTAGTCAGAATTTCCCATGAAGACAACACAGCAGCTCCTAGAATAGACAGGCTGTTCAGTGTCACACTTCCTGTCCATTCTCACCTTGCTAGAAACTTCAATAAGGGAGCAAGATAACTGAAAGAGAGAAGGAAGGTAAAGCTGTCTGTGTGTAAAACTGTCAAATATTCTGAGTTATCATGATTGTCTCTGACCTGCTGCAGAGTTTATATTTCATTGAAACTTATCACTTTGCAGCTCAGAGAGAGACCATTGACTCACTGCCTGAAAGGGCGGTGGAAGCAGATTCAACAGGAACTTTCAGAAGGGGAACTAGATAAATACTTGAAGGGGACATTTTGCAGGGCTGTGGGGGAGAGAGCAGAGGTGAGAGTGGGACTAATTGGACAGATCTTTCAAAGGCCCAGCACAGGCTCGATGGGCCAAATGGCTTCCTTCAGTTCTGGATCATTCCACAATCCGATAAATTAAATCTCTTTTCAGTAACTCTTCAGGCTCCCGCTGCAGGAATGGATCTTTCAGAAGGGCAGGGAACAAGCGGTTTCTCATATCATGTTCATATTTATTGACAATTACATAAGTGCATGGAACTGTTGAATATTTGACTCTCTAAAGTTTGGATTTAACCTTCTGGTCCACCCAGATCTTGTGCTGGTTACCTTGTCTGGAGGTGTCTTTAACTGCTCACAGTGATCTGTGGGATTGTCACCCTTGGATGTTGTTCCTGATTTCATGTGGGATCTTCTCCTCGATGGAATAGGAGCGGGAATGGATCTGATTTATCCTCGGTTCCGCCTCACCGCTGTGCCCTTGTGTGTTTGACTCCATAGGCCCTTGGTTCTGAACAAATCCTTGTCACCTCAGCTGGTGGTCATGAACCTTCTGTGGGATCCTGGATGTGAACTTGTCCCAACTCTGCACCTCCATTTTTATCATGAACATTCCTTATCTTCTCTTGTAGTTTTAAAAGTTGCCCTCTGGTTTCTTAGAGAGTAGAATGGGTAAGAGTAGCGAAATTGGTCACTACTGGCACACCAAACATGATTTCTGTCAGTGATGGAATAAGGTGAGGTGATGGTGTAGTGGTATTGTTGCTGGACGAGTAATTCAGAGACCCAGGGTAATGTCCTGAGAATATGGGTTCAATTCCGGCCATAATAGATGATGGAATTTGAATTTAATAAAAATATGAAATTCAAAGTCTAGTGATGACCACAAAACCATTGTTGGAAATCCCACCTGGTTCACCAGTGCCGTTTAGGGAACAAAATTGTCTGGCCGACATGTGACTCCAGACTCCACGTCAATGTGGTTGACTCTTACATTAGGGATGGGTAATAAATCCTGGCCTCGCCAGTGACTCCCACATCCCATGAATGAATTTAACAAAGTTGCAGTTGTAGGTGTCGATCTCAGATGTAACATTGCAATGTGTGGATCTTGCTTGGTCTGTCTACATTTGAGAATTAGGGATTTCACTGTGTGCATCATTCATTCAATTATGCTGTTAGATCTGGGGTAATGAGGAGAAGAAGTAATGTGATTGATATTCCAGATTATCTGTAATCATGTCCCTAGGTTCACCAAATAAACTGAAAATAGTGCTTAGAGTGTGTGCACCAGTTGTGCTCGGTGTGTTGTGCTATTTTTGAATAACGGGATATCTGGTAAAGCTGTCGACGATGACAATGATGTCAGTGACATGGACATGAAAGGATTCAGATGTGATTTTGGACTAAGAATAGGCAGGAATTTCCTGTGGAATCAGTGGTTCTTTGTGTTGACTTGGCTCATCCTCTTGACAAGCCTCGTACTTCCCTACAACAACTTCAAGGTCATTGTTCATACCCGGCCAGGGACTGTATCTCTTGTGAGTCTCCTTGACTGATCTGTGCCCATGTGTGAGGGATGAAGTTGTTGAAGAATATAGGATCACAAATGTGCCGGTATGATGCCCTGCCTGCCATTAAAAATGACTCCCTGGGAGATGCCTCGCTTATCTCGATGAGGTCAAGTTGAATCAGGCCACCCTTTCAATGATATTTCCACAGTTCCTGCAGAATTTTTCACTGTTCCCTCTTGTAGCTGCTGGCATTTCTGTTGTGCTAAATGTACTGGATCAATTGACAGACTTGCATTCTCCTGCAGGTGTAATGTTGCAGCTCCCTTGAAACTGACAATACTGTTGAAACTTTCTGCATATTTCAATGTTATGTCCATGAACTGAGTTGCTGGGGTAGTTTCTGAGTTTGACCCATGTGAGGTCTGACAGATTCCATGGATTGTCTCTAGGGTGAGGTCACCGCATGCCGGTAGACTTGCAATTGCTCAGCCTTTAGTCTCCATGATGTAGAACATCTGTGACACCCAGGAGGATTGATTGTACTTGCACCCCAGGACTATGGATTCTGCACATGGAGTTGAAGTGTTGTACACAGCAATAGGTTTCCCCATGGACTCCCATGTCCTTGGATACATGTCTTTGAAAATTTGCTGGGGTGGGCTGTGGGAGGGGAATGTTGGCACTTGCCCCTGTGTCAATCTTGATCAGTAAAGGTGAGGTTGCAACTTTCTCAGGGCAGAAAATTGGAATCTTGGCCAATAGTGCGGGTGATGTAACTGCATCTGTTCTTCGTGAGATTGATGGTGTAAAAGGTTTGAAATTGTTCAACAATTGTACAATACGTTGAGCACAACTGTTGCACAAACTCTAGGCTGGGGTTTTCCGGCACAGTCATGATGGGACCTGCCGTGGGAGATTGGACAAACATTGGCTTTCGGCCGGACCGGACAATCCTGGCAGTGGGTGGGGCCAGAAAATCCCACCCCTATGGGACATTTTCAGTTTATTTGATGTGCCCAGAGAGATCTTTAAAGACAACAATCCACAATTTATTGGCAAGCCACGTCAGGATATGTGTGAGAGGTGGAATATCGATCACCGCTCCTCGTCTCACCATGTACATCATCGCTATTTCCTGGTTTGTCAGTCACCACATGTATATGTTCCTGATGGGATAGTGGATGGTCATTCTTATTGCTTGAAGGTTCCCCGTTGTGTAGGGTCTGTTTGGATCAGCCCACGGCTCTTTGTAGCTGCATCAGCCTTTGCTCTAGTGCCCTGCCGCTGTCAATGGCCCTTTCTGCCACAAGCCTTGCAGGATTGGTGGAAAGCTGGGCATTTCCTTGGTGCCTGCAGAAGGCCAAACCTTCCACACGTCTCACTAGGTTTGGATGTTCTAGTGAGTGTGTCAACAATTGATGTTGTACTGAGGACCTGTAAGCTTCGTTGACCTGCGAGGATCACTTCGTATTTATGTCCATCCTTGAGTAGCTCTTCAATGCTATAGGTTTTGGTCGTATCTAGCAGTTCTCACCACGAGGGATCCGTCTGCTCCCCAGCTCTTTACTTGAGCTCTTTCCCGTCACTGTGTCTTCAAAGGTTTCCTGAGCAGTCAGTACACTGCGATTTCAACCCTCTCTGATGCTGTGTCTCTGTTGTGGTCTGACCAAAGCGTCGAAGCATGACTCATGTCATCTAGCTCGATCTAAGGTTGTTCACCACGTCATACCTGTACTGAATCTTGCTGCCAGAATGTTTGGCCACCGCTGATCAACATGTTGTGTTTTTATAATGATATAAAGGCACCAGCCACTGATACGGAATTGGGTAAATACATTGTGGGTTCAGTTATTTAGAATAGGGACATGAGAACAGATATACAAGGATAGAAAGCTGGGAGACACCTGTAGCCAAACTGTGTGAGCTGTGTTCTGCTCACAGGCTAAAGTGAAACTTGGACTGGATGGTGTTATCATCCCAGCTGATGTTACTACTGGGCAAGTCAGATCCCAGGGTGGAGCTCAGCTTGATAGGTCCTAACTTTTATTTTTTAGTTAGGAATGAGGAGTGCAGCTACTGAACAGAGTCACAGGAGTCATCTGATGAACTTCTAACTAAAGAATAAAACATTTATTAAACTAGGAAAGACAAACTATATGACATTTCTCCTTCACCCAGACCTATTCATTTACAGATATATACAGATTCATAAAGATAACACAAGTTACAATAGCTATCTTATACTCTCATGTTCACACTAAGTACACAGTCCATGTAAACCAATAGACGACCTGTGGTCAGGGACAGCACATTCTAAAATCAAGTGACAGAACCCACTTGAAACAAATGCTATGTCTCCCTCCTCATCTGACCCCAGACGCTTGTTACACTGTGAGCCAACCAGTCACACTGAACTGAGATATCCATATGAGGGTTTCCAATCTCAAAGAGAGCCAAGTGCTCTCTTTGGAATCTTCTCCAACATGACACTTTCACTCAGACACCTACCACAAGGCTCCACTTTCACTATTTCAAACTCTCCTTCCCATGTTCCTGCCCCCTGGATCGCCACGTGCATTCAGCCTTCCTTCCACGCCCTGTCTCTCCAATGCTCAGCCGTGTCAATGGAACACCATGGCTTCACATGGCCGTAGTAATGAGTCACCAACCTGTGGTGTCTCCTAGGATCTTCTGGCTTCTCACAAGCCTATTTTGCTTTCGGCCTGTGTCCTGCTGCTTTCTCCCTTTATGCTTGAAGCCTTCTTCTGCTCCTCACTCTTAACTTCACTTAACAGGGCCTTTTCCAGATTTGACTAGAGGGTCTTCTTGGGCCCTTTCTCCTGTTCCACTCGATAGTTTTGGCTTCTTCTTTACTTTGGGACTGACTATCTGTCCCGCTCCTTTGCTGCTTCTCCTGGCAACTCCTTTCAACAGAACTGAAAGTACTTTTCTGTTTTTCTCGGTCTCTGTGGGTCCTTCCCTCTGCATCACTGTTGCTAGGCAACAGCACAGTTTCTTACGCCTTGTATTTCTCTTGACTTCCCTTCAACAGTCAGAAAACCTCAAAGGAATGCTGGCTTCTTTTAAAGTCAAATTCTATCTCTTCAAAACACCTAAACACAAAAATACAAACTAAACTTGAACTTAAAGATAGACCTTATGCCTAACACACAAATAGACACATAGAACTGACTTAAGCCAACCGCCGTTCCTATAGATCACATGACACACTTCCCCTCGAGTGATGTCATGCTGCTGTCCCTGAAAGGCATATTACAACAGTGTTATCACTTGGCAGGTGATGTGTGCCAGGCAGACCAAGTCCATGAGAGAAAGGTGGTCACACTATCATAATGATTTTGCAATTTGTATTTATTATGAGATGTGTGCACTGAATTCAGAAGCAATAAGTCCACCAAGAAATTTAGAGAATTAAAAAAATAAATTAAAATATTTGTCATCAAAATAAAAGATTTCAAGCACATACATAACTACAATGACAGCTATAATAACTCCTAAAATTCCTAATTAACCTGATCCCCAGTTACACTCATTTTAAAGCAACAGACCAAAAATAGATATTAGATTTAAAACAAACTTAGCAAGTTAACCCAATGCCCTGGACAGTGTAATTCCTAATGGATTTTCCCCAACTTCAGTTCTGTTGGATAGCAGGCTTGTGCACAAACAGGGTCCTGAGGACCATGAGCCAATGTAGAATGACCTTGTCAACTCCTGTGTCCAGGATTCCCTTCCATCCATTGGGAAACCTTGGGGAGTTCCATGTGTGTCCTGCAGATGGTCCACACAGCAGCCACTGTGCCCCAGTGATGGAGGGAGTGGATATCGAGTCTAGTGGATCTACAAATTATCCAGATTTAAATATTGATATTTCTCTCCCCAGTTGGATTGTCACAAGAGTGGAAAGGTGACACTCCACCAGAGGTGACAGCACAGAAAGGTTCATGTGTACAGATTCCATGTCATTACAATTACCCATCACATTTGTTAGAGAAAACACATGTCGGAATCTGGAATATGAGGAGGGACAAATGGAATACATTGTCTATAGCCTTTCACTCCAAGGATCACAGTCACGAGTTACCACGGTTCCACCATCGGACCCGGCTGTCTGGAGACCTGAAAGATGGCGACTGTTCCCTGATTCTAAACAACATCAGACGGGAAGATGCAGGACATTATTTTTTCAGAATAGAATTTGACAATGGTCCGAGACATAACTATTACCCTGTAACCCAGCTTCACGTTTCTGGTAAGTGCTGTGTTATAATTACTCAACAATTCACATCCAACACTCAATGGGAAATAATAGTGTTTGATTTGCTTGTTTTTTGGCCGTGTTAACCAGCATCACTATTTTTAATGATTTGTCTATTTCTGCTCCCAGATCCATGAGCTTATTGTGTGTGATTGAATCGACATCATAGCTGTAACGTAAACCGAGCTGAGGGGTGATGACACCTCCCCCCTGAGTGACGTGTCTCCTCCCCACTACACCTTCCACCCCTCACACCGTCAGGACTGACCTGGTGACAGTGCGGAGCTTATCACCAAATCACACCTTGGCTTGACCCCCACCCCCACCTCCTCTGGCACTTTCTCCTCCTTTGAATATCTCACCGTGTTCCACCCCTCTCATCTCTCCTTCTAAATTCTCGTTCTCTATCGCTGATCACTCCAGGAATGATAAACATCTTCGCCCCGGGATATCTTCACTGCTTTCCTCCCTCAGTCTCTGCACCGACTGAATTCCCATCCTCGGAGATCTCAATCTCCATCTCATCTCATCCCGCTCGGTTATTCCAACTCACTCCTGGCTGGTCTCGCACATTCCACCCTCTGTAAACTTGGGGTCA
>JANJGN010001130.1:115000-188074 GCA_026770705.1 Isurus oxyrinchus
CAGCACTCCCTCACTACTGACCCTCTGACAGTGCAGCGATCTCTCAGTACTGACCCTCCGACAGTGCAGCACTCCCTCAGTACTGACCCTCCGACAGTGCAGCACTCCCTCAGTACTGACCCTCTGACAGGGCAGCACTCTCTCAGTATTCATCCTCTGACAGTGCAGCACTCCCTCAGTACTGTCCCTCTGACAGTGCAGCGCTCTCTCAGTACTGACCCTCCGACAGTGCAGCACTCCCTCAGTACTAACCCCCTGACAGTGCAGCACTCCCTCAGTACTGACCTTCTGACAGTGCAGCACGCCCTCAGTACTGACCCTCTGACAGTGCTGCACTCCCTCAGTACTGACCCTCCCACAGTGCAGCAATCCCTCAGTACTGACCCTCTGACAGTGCAGCACTCCCTCAGTACTGACCCTCCGACAGTGCAGCACTCCCTCAGTACTGACCCTCCGACAGAGCAGCTCTCCCTCAGTACTGACCCTCCCACAGTGCAGCAATCCCTCAGTACTGACCCTCTGTCAGTGCAGCACGTCCTCAGTACTGACCCTCCCACAGTGCAGCACTCCCTCAGTATTGACCCTCTGACAGGTCAGCACTCACTCCTTACTGAACTGAAGTGTCTGCCTGAATTAAGTGCTTTGTGGTGAAGGAACCTACATTGATATCACACCTTTCACATTCTCAGGTTGTCTCAAAGCGTTTCACAGTCAATGTAAGTAATGATCTTTATTTGTTTTCAGACACACCACAGAATCTCTCAATTAATTCTCTTGATATGATTAACGCTTCATCGATCAATATAATTGAGGGGAATTCTGCAGTGATAATCTGCTCTGTCGAGAGCTTCCCAGCTTCTAACCTGACGTGGCGACATCTTAATGTCCCAATGAACAGAACAAGTTGCAACAATGAGCTGTGGTTGGTGATTCCTCACCTTACATCCAGGGACACTGGAGACTATCAGTGTGTGGCAGAGAATGAACATGGAGCAGTGGTGGGATTCATAACCATCACTGTGGAACGTGAGTTACACAGAATTGAACGTTCTCTTGTTATTAGCTCATGGGATGTGGGCATTGTAGACAAGACCAGAAATTATTGCCCATCTGTAACTGCCCCTTGAGAAGGTGGTGGTGAGCTGCCTTCTTTAACCACTACATTCCCTGTGGTGTAGGTACACCCACAGTGCTGTTAGCGAAGGTGTTCCAGGATTTTGACCCAGCGACGGTGAAGGAACGGCTGATATAGTTCGAAGTCCCAGGGCAGACCACCACCACAAGTTCGCCTCCAAGTCATACACCACACTGACTTGGAACTGTCTTGGTGGAAGAGGTTAAGGCTTTGGAAGGTGCTGTCGAAGGAGCCTTGGTGAGTTGCTGCAGTGCATCTTGTACATGGTGCACAATGCTGCCATTGTGTGCCAGTGGTGGAGGGTATGAATGTTTATGCTGGTGGATGGGCTGTCGATCAAACAAGCTGCTCCTGGATGGTGTCGAGCTTCTTGAGTGTTGTTGGAGCCGGACTCATCAATTGGAGGTTATTCCATCACACTCCTGACTTGTGCCTTGTCCGATGGTGGACAGGCTTTTGAGAGTCAGGAGGTGAGTTACTCACCGCAGAGTTCCCAGCCTCTGATCCGCTCTTGTAGCCACATTATTTCCTGTTGCCGGGTTGTTGCCAGGGCCAATAGCCTTTGCTGTATCCAGTATCATCAGCTGATTCCTGATGTCACGTGGAGTCAATCGAATTGTCTGAAAGCTGACATCTGTGATGCTGGGACCCTCTGGAAGAGGCCGAGATGGATCATCCACTCAGCACCTCTGGCTGAACATGGTTGCCAATGCTTCAGCCTTGTCGTTTGCACTGATGTGCTGAGCTCCCCCATCATTAAGAACGGGGATATTTGTGGAACATCCTCCTCCTGTTAGATCTTTAATTGTCCATCACCATTCATGACTGGATGTGGCAGGACTGCAGAGCTTAGATCTGACCCGTTGGTTGTGGGATCTCTTTGCTCTGTCTATAGCATGTTGTTTCCGCTGTTTGGTGTGTATGTAGTCCTGTGTGTCACCTCAGCAGCTTGGCACCTCTGTTATATGTGAATCCTCCTTATAGAAACCTGCATGTACATGGATATTATCAATAAATATTACATAGATATATGTTATTTGTATAGATCTTTCATGCATAGACAATATCACTTCACAAGTTCAGAATTACTACATGTACATAGGGAACCATTCTCAAACTGTACCGGAGTCATTCATTGGCTGATTTTACAGGGCGAGATTCCAATGAATGGAAAGCAGGATTGCTTGGAGCTGGAATCTGTTTGAGTGTTGGACTGAGTGGATTCTTCATCTTCAAGTGTGTGAGAAAGTAAGTGTGAAGGTTTAATTGGTTGTCTTTGAACATGTTTTCTTCAACCTTCTCTCCTTATAGAAAGAACTTGCATTTCTATAGCACCTTTGACAACACAAAACCCTTCACAGCCCCTGAAGAGCTTTGATGTTCACTCACTGTTTAACATCTCATCCAACACTCACTGTTTCACAACTCAGTCCTGTAACAGGCAGTGTTGACCCGAACCATAAAATACCTTGTGACCTCCTGATGATGCGAAATGTGCTATATAAATGAAAACCTTTCTTTTGTTAGTGAATGCAATCTCTTTCCATTTTCCCTGTCGCATTCACTCTCTCTCTTATCTCTAGTAATGCTTTCCTTCTCATTCTCTCTCTCTCTCATTCAATCTCTCTCTTAACTCCATTAACGCTCTCCTTGTCATTCTCTCTCTCATTCATTCTCTCTCTAATCTCCACTAATGCTCTCCTTCTCAATATTTCTCTCGTCCTCTTACACATTGTTCAGTATCTCACATTTTTAAGGAGCGCTGAGCAACATCTGCTCCTTCAGAAAATCCACCTCAACATCTGGACTGAGCAGTGATTTGAAACTCGCTCAACGACTGTTCAGCTTTACACAGGAATCACGTCACAGAGTCAGGACACAAAGGGTTAACCACTTCCTCATTTTGACTCACAGAGACACATCAACCATTTCTCATTAAACACACAGAGGGAGCAGCACAGGACGAGGTCATTCAGCCCAAACAGAGCGTGTGGGCAGTTCCTCCCCAGGCGAGCAGTCGGACAGGTACTGGGTAAGTAACGGAACGATTGGAATTCACTTCCACCACCAACACCGTCCTTTGTTGATGCTGTGACTTTATAAAGACAGATTCCAATGATTGATGCCTTTGAAAGATTTCTACTGATTATTGAGATCTGGGTGTGAGGCTCAAGTCTGTTGTACAGAACATCTTTCTGGTTAAATTATGCAGACAGGTTACACACAGTCTACGATTATATTCCCTCGGGTCTAGAAGTTTAAGGAGTGATGTAACTGAGGGGTTCAAACTGACTAAACACTCGATAGGGTCGATAGAGAGAAGCTATTCCCTCGGGTGGGGGGGGGTGGTGGGGGTCGGGTGGAGTCCAGAACAAGGGGGCTGGAACTTCAGATTGGAGCCAGGCCGTTCAGGGGTGATGTCAGGAAGCACTTCTTCACACAAAGGGGAGTGGAAATCTGGAACTCTCTCCCCAATAATCAAACCCAACACCGAATACACATCATGTTGATTGTCACTCTGTCCATTTCCATCTCTATTACAGAAGAGAGGCGAGGGGAAAGCAGGAATCAAATCGAACCACCGTGTTGATGAATATCGAGGTCCTGTTTATGAAAACTGTGAGCGTGGTTGGGCTTTGAGGAATCAGGTGAGTCACACACCACAGGATCCCCAGCCTCTCAGCTGCTCCAGTAGCCTGGTTATTGATATGGCTGCTCCAGTCCTGTATCTGCAATGTTTTATACAGTCACTCCCAAACCCAACCAAACTCACACCCAACACCATTCAGAATCAATAATCAAACCCCGTTCAGTATCAATAATCACACCCCGTTCAGAATCAATAATCAAACCCCATTCAGTATCAATAATCAAACCCCGTTCAGAATTAATAATCAAAACCCGATCAGAATCAATAATCAAACCCCGTTCAGAATCAATAATCAAACTCCGTTCAGTATCAATAATAAAACCCCGTTCAGTATCAATAATCAAACCCCGTTCAGTATCAATAATCAAATCCCGTTAAGAATCAATAATCAAACACCATTCAGTATCAATAATCATACCCCGTTCAGAATTAATAATCAAACACCGTTCAAAATCAATAATCAAACCCCGTTCAGTATCAATAATCAAACTCCGTTCAGGTTCAATAATCAAACACCGTTTAGAATCAATAATCAAACTCCTTTAGAATCAATAATCAAACCCAGTTCAGTATCAATAATCAAACCCCGTTCAGAATTAATAATCAAACCCTGTTCAGTATCAATAATCAAATGCCGTTCAGAATCAATAATGAAACCCCGTTCAGTATCAATAATCAAACCCTGTTCAGTATCAATAATCAAACCCCATTCAAAATCAATAATCAAACCCCGTTCAGAAACAATAATCAAACCACATTCAGAATCCATAATCAAACCCCTTTCAGGATCAATAATCAAACTTCGTTCAGGATCAATAATCAAACACCGTTCAGTATAAATAATCAAACCCTGTTCAGTATCAATAATCAAAACCCATTCAGAATCAATAATCAAACCCCGTTCAGTATCAATAATCAAACCCCGTTCAGAATCAATAATCAAACCCCGTTCAGTATCAATAATCAACCCCCGTTCAGTATCAATAATCAAACCCCATTCAGAATCAATAATCAAACCCTTTTCAGTATCAATAATCAACCTCCGTTCAGTATCAATAATCAACCCCCGTTCAGTATCAATAATCAAACCCCGTTCAGTATAAATAATCAAACCCCGTTCAGTATCAATAATCAAACCCCGTTCAGAATCAATAATCAAACACCATTCAGTATCAATAATCAAACCCTGTTCAGTGTCAATAATTAATGTATCTATTGTGGGTGGAATTTTCGATTTGGATCAATAATACTAAACACTGATCACTCTGATTGTCACTCTGATCATTTCTGTTTCTATTACAGAAGAAAGATGAGAAGGATCTGGAAATGAAATCTAACCGCGGAGTCAATCCTGATACAGATGATGATCTTTACGCAAACTGTGATTTTGCCAAGGATTCTGTTTATGGGAATTTATAAACTGAGCAAGAATGAGACACACACAGTGTGGGGAGAATACAGAATGGGAGAATCATTCAAAACTCCAATTTACCTTCCTAATATCCACAGGAACTCACTCCCAGGAAATAGATTTAAACCTCTTGTTACAATCTGATGGAATTTCTTCGGAATGATCTATCCAGGATGATTGTCTGTGGCTTTCAATTCGAACATCCTCCTTCAGATTTGTCCCTCACTGTTGGAAACATCCTTCTCTCCAATCTGATTGTAAATGTCTTTAGATATCGTTCGATGATGTACCAGGACAGAACGGACAAATTCAATCCCGTGTCCGTGATTATGAGTTAATTTTCATTCTGTTATTCACCTTCCTGTCTGCCAGTGTTTACAGAATATTCATCAGCCAGTGTAGACTTCAGGAAATGCAGGATCGGTGGATAATTGGAGCAGAGGAGATTGGCAAAATTTACTCAGCATTTTGTAGTCAAATGTATTTTCAGATATATATTTGGATTTTACACTTCATCGATAAACAGCAAAACTAACAGCAATCCCGGAAACAGGGAAACAATTTGATTGGAGATTTGAGAAATTCTCTGCAGCTCAGAGGATAACAGATGTGCTACAGTGCCACCACTGGTGGCAGGACATCATTTCAGCGTGACATGTTTACATTGATGTTGCCAATGAACATAGGAAATTATGATGTGAAAAATTGGTTGCAGGTTTATCTTCTTCAATATGTCATGGATGGATGAGACAGCTTTGATAACAGAATGAGATATAGCTGCAATAAACCACCATGTTAGTCTTTCACACTTGGAGAGTACAATTAGCATCCATCCTGAAGGCTGAGTGGATGGGCGGACTGTGCGATGTGTTACAGATCACAGAGACCAACATCCTCGATCCTGGTTCCGCTCGGTGTTTGATGAGATACTTGGATAAAAGATTGGGAAAATAAATAATCCTCCGACCTTAACCTGTAACTGGTCTCTCCTTCTGTCAATGTCGTGAGGAGAGAATTGGTTTTGAGGTCCAAAATCAGACATTCTTTGACTGCCCATTGAATAGGAACAGGAGGAGGCCATTCAGCCCCCTCGAGCCTGCTACACTGGAACAAGAGGACACCTGATACAAAAACAGAAAATGCTGGAGAAACTGAGTTGGTCTGGCAGCATCTGTGCAGAGATAAACAGAATTAACATTTCGCGTCCATATGACCCTTCTTCAGAGTCTATAAGCAAAAACTCTGTTTCTCTCTCCACAGCTGCTGCCAGACCTGCTGAGTTAATGCAGCATTTTCTGTTTTTATTTCAGATTTACAGCATCTGCAGTATTTATTTTTAATGACAGGAGGACATTCAGCCTCTTGATCCTGTTACACAGGAACAGCAGGAGGCCATTCAGTCCCCTCGAGCCTGTTACACAGGAACAGGAGGAGGCACATTCAGCCCCCTCGAGCCTGTTACACAGGAACAGGAGGAGGCCCATTCATTCCCTCGAGCCTGTTACACAGGAACAGGAGGAGGCCCATTCAGCCCCCTCGAGCTTGTTACACAGGAACAGGTGGAGGTCCAATCAGCCCCCTCGAGCTTGTTACACAGGAACAGGAGGAGGCCCATTCAGCCCCCTCGAGCTTGTTACGCAGGAACAGGAGGAGGCCCATTCAGCCCCCTCGAGCTTGTTACACAGGAACAGGAGGAGGCCCATTCTGTTCCCTCGAGCCTGTTACACAGGAACAGGAGGAGGCCCATTCTGTCCCCTTGAGCCTGTTACACAGGTACAGGAGACCCATTCAGCCTCCACAAGCTTGTTACACAGGAACATTAGGGGCTCCATTCAGCCCCATCAAGCCTGTTACACAGGAACAGGTGGAGGCCCATTCAGACCCTCTAACCTGTAACACAGGAACACAAGGAGATCCATTCAGCCCCTTGAGCCTGTTACACAGGAACAGGAGGAGGCCTATTCGGACACTCGAGCCTGTTACACAAGGACAGGGGGAGGGCATTCAGCACCTGGAGCCTGTTACACAGGAACAGGAGGAGGCCCATTCAGCTACTCGCGCCTGTTACACAGGAACAGGAGGAGGCCCAGTCAACCCCTCGAGCTTGTTGCATGTGAACAGTCGATGGCCCTTCAACCACATTCTTGGCACGCAAAGGGTTAACAGTTTTCTAACAGTGCGAGGCAAAGAGCTGCTTTCTCACTTGGTACCAAGACTTCCAATTTTGTCTCACAGAGACACATCCACCCTTTCTAATTAAACACACAGAGGGAGCAGCACAGGAAGAGGTCATTCAGCCCAAGCAGAGCGTGTGGGCAGTTCCCCCCCAGGCGAGCAGTCGGACAGGTTCTGGGTAAGTAACGGAACGATTGGAATTCACTTCCACCACCAACACCGTCCTTTGTTGATGTTGTGACTTTATAAAGACAGATTCCAATGATTGATGCCTTTGAAAGATTTCTACTGATTATTGAGATCTGGGTGTGAGGCTCAAGTCTGTTGTACAGAACATCTTTCTAGCTCAAGGGATGAGGGAAGTGCAGAGACATGAGCTTTGGGATGCCCTGAGGTGGTGAAAGGTGCTATAGAAATGCAAATCCTTCATTGTTTGTCTTACTTAAAGCCTTGTAACTCTCTGCAGAACACCTATCATCCCACAGAGAATCAAATTAGTCTGTGAAGACATTGTCTAAAAGCAGTTCTGATCTCTCGAGAGCTGTCGGACAAGAGGTGAGGTCTCATTAACTCCTTTCTCTTTCACAGCTTGAGAGTGAGAAGTGGATGGAATATCTGGGAGTGGACGATGGTCGGGAAATCTTACTTCCTCCTGTCACTTCTCCAAGGTAATATCATCATCAGCTCGGACAGATTTATGTTTAACAGTCTTTGTAAAATTTCATTCTTATCTCTTTATCTCTGTAACCTCCTGCAACTCACCCAAACAACTTCCCAGATCTCTGTGCTACTCCAATTCCGGCCTCTTGACCATCCCCCGATTCCCATCACTCCAATACTGGCGGCCGTGCCTTCAGCTGCCTGGGGCCTGAGCTCTGGAATTCACTCCCTAAACCTCGGGGATGGAGGAGATCAGAGGGTTTCATTTTACTGAGAATCACCACGACCACATCACAGCTGCAGTGAGAATAGACAGAGAGTCCAGCCCTCACACTTCCTGCACAGTTTCACCATAGCAACCACAATATGGAAATTTAAAAATACTGAAAGTTAAACTGAAGCTCAAACCAGTCAGTGTAGAGAGATGAGATGTTTACACAGTTTCCCTGTGTATCTTGTAGACACTGTGTTGGGTGGAAGACTGGCTTCACTAAACAGGGTCCTGAGGACCATGAGCCAATGTAGAATGAACTTGTCCACTCCAGTGTCCAGGATTCTCTTCCCTCCGTTGTGAAACCTTGGGGAGATCCCTGTGTGTCCTGTAGATGGTCCACACTGCAGCCACTGTGCCCCACTGATGGAGGGGGTGGATATCGAGTCTAGTGGATCTACAAACCATCCAGAGTTAAATATTGATATTTCTCTCCCCAGTTGGACTGTCACAAGAGTGGAAAGGCGACACGCCACGAGAGGTGACAGCACAGGAAGGTTTGTGTGTACAGATTTTATGTCATTACAGTTACTTATCAAATTTCGTAGGGAGATCACGTGTCGGAATCTGGTTGAAAGGAATAGATGGGAACCCTACAGCCTGAATGGTCTATAGCCTTTCACTCCGAGGTTCACAGTCACAGGGATCAAAGATTCCGCCATCGGACCCGACTGTCTGGAGACCTGAAAGATGGTGACTGTTCCGTGATTATAAACAACATCAGACGGGAAGATGCAGGACCTTATTTTTTCAGAATAGAATTTGACAGCAGGAATAGATACAACTACTACCCTGTAACCCAGCTTCACATTTCTGGTAAGTGCTGTGTTATAATTACAAAACAATTCACATTCAACACTCAATGGGAAATAACACAAACTGTGACGTTTACATATTAACACAAAACACAGCTTATTATAACTTGCTATCTGATTCTCAATAACCTGGTGATTGCTTCCAGTTCAGTCCTAAAGCAACCTCTAATACTCACTTTAATATCAATGATGAAAAGCATTAACTGTATTATCAGGTTACCACACCCATCAATCTCTCCTGTCCTGTTTAAAAGTCTGACGTATCGATAAAAGAAAGATGTGCATTTCTGCAGCGCAATTTACCACCTCAGGAGGATCCAAATCCCTTCACAGCCAATGAAATTATTCCTGAATTGTAGTCACAGATGTAAAACACAGCAGGCAGTTTGTGCACAGCAAGATCCAACAAACCACAAGGTGATAAATCACCCAGATCACTGAGGAAATGAGAAGCCAGTGAACTCAAACCTCTGGTCTGATGAAGAGTCATACGGACTCGAAACGTTAACTCTGTCTTCCTCTCCACTGATACTGTCAGACCTGCTGAGTCTTTCCAGCAATTTTTGTTTTTGTTTCAGATTTCCAGCATCCACAGTATTCTGCTTTCAACTCCAATCTCTGGTCTGAGCCTCTTCTCTCATCCAGTGTTCTCAATTCACATGTCTCGGAGTGAACGTGTATTAAGCTGAGAGACAGAAACACTACTGCCAAAGAGCAAGAAAATCTCTCCTGATCATTGTAACCTCTCAGTTCTGATATCATCCTTTTAAAAGTGCTTTCTCTTGTGGCGCTGTGGTTTCTATTTGAACTGATGCTTCACATTATATTTCTCTAAAAGGATCCATTCTCTGTCTGTTAGATTTCACAGATAAACCCATGATATTCCCTGCTGAAATTATTGCAGGAAAGCGTGTGGATGTAAGCTGCACCTTCAACACAACGTGCAATGGAACAGCAGCACCTGTCTTAACCTGGGACACTCCCACTGACGTACCTGGATCAGTCTCAAACACTGTAACTCAGCATGGTGTCACTCTGACCTATACTTCTGTTCTGACCCTGATCCCATCACTCAAACACCATGGACACACTCTCAGCAATGTATTTTAGACAGTGCAGCACTCCCTCTGTTCAGACGCTCCGACAGTGCAGCACTCCCTCAGTTCAGACCCTCCGACAGTGCAGCACTCCCTCAGTTCAGACCCACCAACAGTGCAGATTTACCTTTGTTCAGACCCTCCGACAGTGCAGCCTTCCCTCAGTTCAGACCCTCCGACTGTGCAGCACTCCCTCAGTTCAGACCCTCCAACAGTGCAGCACTCCCTCAGTTTAGACCCTCCAGCAGTGCAGCACTCCCTCAGTTCAAACCCTCCAACAGTGCAGCACTCCCTCAGTTTAGACCCTCCAACAGTGCAGCACTCCCTCAGTTCTGAGCGGCCGACAGTGCAGCTCTCCCTCAGTGCCAACACTCTGACAGTGCAGAACTCCCTCAGTGCTGTCCCTCAAACAGAGCAGCACTCCCTCGCTGCTTATCCTCCATCAGTGCAGCACACCCTCAATATTGACGCGGCAACAGTGCAGCAATCCCTCAGTACTGACCCCCTGACAGTGTAGCACTCCCACAATACTGACCCTATGACAGTGCAGTACTCCCTCAGTACTGACCCCCTAACAGGGTAGCACTCCCTCAGTACTGACCCTCTGACATTGCAACACTGCCTCAGTACTGACCTCCTGACAGTGTAGCACTACCACAATACTGACCGACCGACAGTGCAGCACTCCCTCAGTACTGACCCCCTGACAGGGTAGCACTCCCTCAGTACTGATCCCCTGACAGTGTAGCACTCCCACAATACTGACCCTCCGGCAGTGCAGCACTCCCTCAGTACTGACCCCCTAACAGGGTAGCACTCCCTCAGTACTGGCCCTCTGACAGTGCAGCACTCCCTCAGTACTGACCTGCTGACAGAGCAGCACTCCCTCTGTATGGATCCTCCGATAGTGCAGCACCAGCTTAGTATTTATCCTCCAACAGCATTTCTAAATATTATCCCTCAGAGCCATGGTAGAAATTTGATGTTAACAAACAGCAAACAACAGAAGAAAAACAACACAGAGTCATGATGAATTGGCCAACAGTTTGATTTTGTCGTAACGCATTGTGGTATTGCGCACTCATTCCTACTGCCTGTTTACTCACTCCTTTGCTACTTCCCCATTTTGTCTCACAGAGACACATCAACCCTTTCTAATTAAATACGCAGAGAGAGCAGCACAGGCTGTTCTGTAGATACTTATAGATTAAAATTCTTATTTTGCAGCCAAATTCTTGCTTCAAAGACAAAGCATCATGTTGTCACATTTTCTCCATCATATAAATTCCTGTGCCCATCTTTATAATAGAAATTTCCAATGTAAACATGTCACATTGTAGTTGCACACTCCTGCCAGTGGTGGTGCCATTCCAAAGCTGTCCTGCTGCACAGACACAGCGAGAATTATTCTCGACGTGTACATGATGTTGTTGTTACACAGACATCAGGCGGAATCTTGAGCAGTGCCTTGAATGCACTTAGGACAGTGCAGACCATGCTCAGAACTGACAGTGCAGCGTATTCTCAGTGCTGACCCTCTGTCAGTGCAGCGCTCCCTCATTACTGTCCCTCTGACAGTGCTGCACTACCTCATTATTGACCCTTTTCAAGTGCAGCACCCCGTCAGCACTGACCTTCTGACCGAGAAGCACTCCCTCATGGCTGACAATCTGACTGTGCAGCACTCCCTATGTACTGATCCTCTGACACTGTATCCCTCCCTCACTACTGAGCTTCCGACAGTTCAGCACTCCCTCGGTACAGATGCACTGACAGTGCAGTACTCCCTCAGCACTCACCCTCCCATTGTGCAGCAATCCCTCAGTATTCACCTCCCATTGTGTAGCACTCGCTCTGTACTGACCCTCCGACAGTGCAACACTCCCTCAGTACTGACCCTCCGACACTACAACACTCCCTCAGTACTGAACCTCCGACAGTGCAGCACTCCCTCAGTACTGACCCTGCAACGGTACAACACTCCTGAGTACTGACCCTCCGACGGTGCAGCACTCCATCAGTACTGACCCTCCAACGGTGCAACAATACCTCATTACTGTCCCACTGACAGTGCAGCACTCCCTCAGCAGTGACACTGCAACAGTGCAGCACTCCCTCAGTACTGTCCCTCTGACAGTGCAGCACTCCCTCAGTACTGACCCTTTGACAGTGCAGCACTCCCTCAGTACTGACCCTCCGACAGTGCAGCACTCCCTCAGTACTGACTCTCCGACAGTGAAGCACTCCCTCAGTACTGACCCTCTGACAGTGCAGCACTCCCTCAGTACTGAACCTCTGACAGGGCAGCATTCCCTCAGTACTGAACCTCTGACAGTGCAGCACTCCCTCAGTACTGACATTGGGTAATTTCAGTCTACTCTGTGGGGCAGGCATCTCCTGAATGCGTTCTTGATTCCCACAAAATTCTACAACATTCTGACTCCCAGAGTTTGGGTGTGTTAAACCCACTGACCCACAGAAGAAACTCCTGGTCATTGACTGTCCACCTATGAGCAGAAATATCAACACAGGGTCAGGACACAAAGGGTTAACAGTTCACCAACATCTCAAAACATGAGCTGCTCTGTCACTTTGATCCAACTTCCTCATTTTGTCTCACAGAGACACATTCACCCTTTCTAATTAAACACACAGAGGGAGCAGCACAGGAAGAGGTCATTCAGCCCAAGCAGAGCGTGTGGGCAGTTCCTCCCCAGGCGAGCAGTCGGACAGGTCCTGAGTAAGTATCGGAACGATTGGAATTCACTTCCACCACCAACACCGTCCTTTGTTGATGTTGTGACTTTATAAAGACAGATTCCAATGATTGATGCCTTTGAAAGATTTCTACTGATTATTGAGATCTGGGTGTGAGGCTCAAGTCTGTTGTACGGAACATCTTTCTAGCTCAAGGGATGAGGGCAGTGCAGGGACATGAGCTTTGGGATGTCCTGAGCAGGTGAAAGGTGCTATAGATATGCAAATTCTTCATTGTACTTCTTTCTTAAAGCCTTGTAACTCTCTGCAGAGAACCTATCATCCCACAGAGAATTAAATTAGTCAGTGAAGACATTGTCTAAAAGCAGTTCTGATCTCTCGAGAGCTGTCGGACAAGAGGTGAGGTCTCATTAACTCCTTTCTCTTTCACAGCTTGAGAGTGAGAATCTGATGAAATATCTGGGAGTGGATAATGATCGGGAAATCCTACTTCCTCCTTTCACTTCTCCAAGGTAATAACATCGTCAGCTCGGACAGATTTATGGTTAATGGTCTTTGTAAAAGATCATTCTTATTGAGATGTGATTGGGAACCGATTCAGCAGTGAGCCAGTGTATGAACTCACACCAAGTCCCATTCACCCATCACCACTAAGCTCTCTGACTCCTGGTCCTACAACATCTCAAACTTAAAATTCAGATCTCTTTGTTCAAATGCATCCATTGCCTCACACTGCCTCCTTATCTCTGTAACCTCCTGCAACTCTCCCAACCAACGTCCCAGATCTCTGTGTTACTCCAATTCCGGCCTCTTGACCATCCCCCGATTCCCATCACTCCAATACTGGCGGCCGGACCTTCAGCTGCCTGGGGCCTGAGCTCTGGAATTCACTCGCTAAACCTCGGGGATGGAGGAGATCAGAGGGTTTCATTTTACTGAAAATCACCACGACCACATCACAGCTGCAGTGAGAATAGACAGAGAGTCCAGCCCTCACACTTCCTGCACAGTTTCACCATAGCAACCACAATAAAGAAGTAAAATAACTGAAAGTTAAACCGAAGCCAAACCAGTCAGTGTAGAGAGATGAGATATTTACACAGTTTCCCTGTGTATCTTGTAGACACTGTGTTGGGTGGAAGACTGGCTTCACTAAACAGGGTCCTGAGGACCATGAGCCAATGTAGAATGAAGTTGTCCACTCCTGTGTCCAGGATTCTCTTCCCTCCATTGTGAAACCTTGGGGAGTTCCATGTGTGTCCTGTAGATGGTCCACACTGCAGCCACTGTGCCCCAGTGATGGAGGGGGTGGATATCGAGTCTAGTGGATCTACAAACCATCCAGAGTTAAATATTGAGATTTCTCTCCCCAGTTGGACTGTCAAAAGAGTGGAAAGGTGACACTCCACGAGAGGTGACAGCGCAGGAAGGGTCGTGTGTACAGATTCCATATCATTACAGTTATCCAGCACATTTGGAAAACCAACCGCGAGTTGGAGTCTGGTTTAATAATGAGGAATGGAGAACATCGTCTATAGCATTTCACTCCAAGGATCACAGTCACGAGTTACCACTGTTCCACCATCGGACCCGGCTGTCTGGAGACCTGAAAGATGGCGACTGTTCCCTGGTTATAAACAACATCAGACGGGAAGATGCAGGACCTTATTTTTTCAGAATAGAATTTGACAATGGTCCGCGCCGTAACTATTACCCTGTAACCCAGCTTCACGTTTCTGGTAAGTGCTGTGTTATAATTACTCAACAATTCACATTCAACACTCAATGGGAAATAACACAAACTGTGATGTTTACATATTAACACAAAACACAGCTTATTATAACACACTGTCTGATTCTCAATAACCTGGTGATAGCTTCCAGTTCAGTCCGAAAGCAACCTCTAATACTCACTTTAATATCAATGATTAAAAGCATTAACTGTATTATCAGGTTATCCACTCCCATCAATCTCTCCTGTCCTGTTTAAAAGTCTGACATATCGAGAAAAGAAAGATGTGCATTTCTGCAGCGCAATTTACCACCTCAGGAGGATCCAAATCCCTTCACAGCCATTGAAATTATTCCTGAATTGTAGTCACAGATGTAAAACACAGCAGGCAGTTTGTGCACAGCAAGATCCAACAAACCACAAGGTGATAAATCACCCAGATCACTGAGGAAATGAGAAGCCAGTGAACTCAAACCTCTGGTCTGATGAAGAGTCATACGGACTCGAAACGTTAACCCTGTCTTCCTCTCCACTGATACTGTCAGACCTGCTGAGTCTTTCCAGCAATTTTTGTTTTTGTTTCAGATTTCCAGCATCCACAGTATTCTGCTTTTAACTCCGATCTCTGGTCTCAGCCTCTTCTCTCATCCAGTGTTCTCAATTCACATGTCTCGGAGTGAACGTGTATTAAGCTGAGAGACAGAAACACTACTGCCAAAGAGCAAGAAAATCTTTCCTGATCATTGTAACCTCTCAGTTCTGATATCATCCTTGTAAAAGTGCTTTCTCTTGTGGGGCTGTGATTTCTATTTGAACTGATGCTTCACATTATATTTGTCTAAAAGGATCCATTCTCTGTCTGTTAGATTTCACAGATAAACCCACGATATTCCCTGCTGAAATTATTGCAGGAAAGCGTGTGGATGTAAGCTGCACCTTCAACACAACGTGCAATGGAACACTAGCACCTATCTTAACCTGGGACACTCCCACTGACGTACCTGGATCAGTCTCAAACACTGTAACTCAGCATGGTGTCACTCTGACCTATACTTCTGTTCTGACCCTGATCTCATCACTCAAACACCATGGACACACTCCCAGCAATGTATTTTAGACAGTGCTGCACTTCCTCTGTTCAGACCCTCTGACAGTGCAGCACTCCCTCAGTTCAGACCCACAGCCAGTGCAGCAATCCCGCAGTTTATACCCTCCAACTTTGCAGCACTCCCTCAGTTCAGACCCTCCAACAGTGCAGCACTCCCTCAGTTTAGACCCTCCAGCAGTGCAGTACTCCCTCAGTTCAGACCCTCCAACAGTGCAGCACTCCCTCAGTTTAGACCCTCCAACAGTGCAGCACTCCCTCAGTTCTGACCGGCCGACAGTGCAGCTCTCCCTCAGTGCCACACTCTGACAGTGCAGAACTCCCTCAGTGCTGTCCCTCAAACAGAGCAGCACTCCCTCGCTGCTTATCCTCCATCAGTGCAGCACACCCTCAATACTGACGTGCCAACAGTGCAGCACTCCCTCAGTACTGACCCCCTGATAGTGTAGCACTCCCACAATACTGATCCTCCGACAGTGTAGCACTCCCTCAGTACTGCCCCCCTGACAGGGTAGCACTCCCTCAGTACTGACCCTCTGACAGTGCACCGCTCCCTCAGTACTGACCCCCTGACAGGGTAGCACTCCCACAATACTGATCCTCCGACAGTGTAGCACTCCCTCAGTACTGCCCCCCTGACAGGGTAGCACGCCCTCAGTACTGACCCTCTGACAGTGCAGCGCTCCCTCAGTACTGACCCCCTGACAGGGTAGCACTCCCACAATACTGACCCTCCGACAGTGCAGCACTCCCTCAGTACTGACCCCCTGACAGGGTAGAACTCCCTCAGTACTGACCCTCTGACAGTGCAGCAATCCCTCAGTACTGACCGGCTGACAGTACAGCACTCCCTCAGTACTGGCCCTCTGACAGTGCAGCACTCCCTCAGTACTGACCGGCTGACAGTGCAGCACTCCCTCAGTACGGATCCTCCGATAGTGCAGCACTAGCTTAGTATTTATCCTCCAACAGCATTTTTAAATATAAACCCTCAGATCCATGGTAGAAACTTGAAGTTAACAAACAGCAAACAACAGAAGAAAAACAACACAGAGTCATGATGAATTGGCCAACAGTTTGATTTTGTCGTAACACATTGTGGTTTTGCGCACTCATTCCTACTGCCTGTTTACTCACTCCTTTGCTACTTCCCCATTTTGTCTCACAGTGACACATCAACCCTTTCTAATTAAATACGCAGAGAGAGCAATACAGTCTGTTCTGTAGATACTTATAGATTAAAATTCTTATTTTGCAGCCAAATTCTTGCTTCAAAGACAAAGAATCATGTTGTCACATTTTCTCCATCATATAAATTCCTGTGTCCATCTTTATAATAGAAATTTCCAATGTAAACATGTCACATTGTAGTTGCACACTCCTGCCAGTGGTGGTGCCATTCCAAAGCTGTCCTGCTGCACAGACACAGCGTGAATTATTCTCGACGTGTACATGATGTTGTTGTTACACAGACATCAGGCGGAATCTTGAGCAGTGCCTTGAATGCACTTAGGACAGTGCAGACCATGCTCAGAACTGACAGTGCAGCGAATCCACAGTGCTGACCCTGCGTCAGTGCAGCGCTCCCTCATTACTGTCCCTCTGACAGTGCTGCACTACCTCATTATTGACCCTTTTCAAGTGCAGCACCCCGTCAGCGCTGACCTTCTGACAGTGCAGCACTCCCTCATGGCTGACAGTCTGACTGTGCAGCTCTCCCTCTGTACTGATCCTCTGACACTGTATCCCTCCCTCACTACTGACCTTCCGACAGTTCAGCACTCCCTCGGTACAGACGCACTGACAGCGCAGTATTCCCTCAGTACTCACACTCCCACAGTGCAGCACTCCCTCAGTATTCACCTCCCATTGTGTAGCACTCGCTCTGTACTGACCCTCCGACAGTGCAGCACTCCCTCAGTACTGACCCTCCGACAATACAACACTCCCTCAGTACTGAACCTCCGACAGTACAACACTCCTGAGTACTGACCCTCCGATGGTGCAGCACTCCATCAGTACTGACCCACCAAGAGTGCAACAAGTCCTCATTACTGTCCCTCTGACAGTGCAGCACTCCCTCAGCAGTGACACTGCAACAGTGCAGCACTCCCTCAGTACTGTCCCTCTGACAGTGCAACACTCCCTCTATACTGACCCTCTGACAGTGCAGCATTCCCTCAGTACTGACTCTCCGACAGTGCAGCACTCCCTCAGTAGTGAACCTCTGACAGGGCAGCACTCCCTCAGTACTGACCCTCTGACAGTGTAGCACTCTCTCAGTACTGACATTGGGGAATTTCAGTCTACTCTGTGGGGCAGACACCTCCTGAATGGGTTCTTGATCCCCACAAAATTCTACAACATGCTGACCCCCAGAGTTTGGGTGTGTTAAACCCACTGACCCACAGAAGAAACTCCTGGTCTTTGACTGTCCACCTGTGAGTACAAATATCAACACAGGGTCAGGACACAAAGGGTTAACAGTTCACCAACAACACAAAATATGACCTGCTCTGTCACTTCGATCCAACTTCGTCATTTTGGCTCACAGTGACACATTCACCCTTTCTAATTAAACACACAGAGGGAGCAGCACAGGAAGAGGTCATTCAGCCCAAGCAGAGCGTGTGGGCAGTTCCTCCCCAGGCGAGCAGTCGGACAGGTCCTGGGTAAGTAACGGAACGATTGGAATTCACTTCCACCACCAACACCGTCCTTTGATGATGTTGTGACTTTATAAAGACAGATTCCAATGATTGATGCCTTTGAAAATTTTCTACTGATTATTGAGATCTGGGTGTGAGGCTCAAGTCTGTTGTACAGAACATCTTTCTAGCTCAAGGGATGAGGGAAGAGCAGGGACATGAGCTTTGGGACATCCTGAGCTGGTGAAAGGTGCTATAGAAATGCAAATCCTTCATTGTTCTTCTTTCTTAAAGCCTTGTAACTCTCTGCAGAACACCTATCATCCCACAGAGAATTAAATTAGTCAGTGAAGACATTGTCTAAAAGCAGTTCTGATCTCTCGAGAGCTGTAGGACAAGAGGTGAAGTCTCATTAACTCCTTTCTCTTTCAGAACTTCAGAGTTAGAAGCTGAGGAAATATCTGGGAGTGGATAATGATCGGGAAATCTTACTTCCTCCTGTCACTTCTCCAAGGTAATATCATCGTCAGCTCGGACAGATTTATGGTTAACAGTCTTTGTAAAAGATCATTCTTATTGAGCTGTGATTGGGAACCGATTCAGCAGTGAGCCAGTGTATGAACTCACACCAAGTCCCATTCACCCATCACCACTAAGCTCTTTGACTCCTGGTCCTACAACATCTCAAACTTAAAATTCAGATCTCTTTGTTCAAATGCATCCATTGCCTCACACTGCCTCCTTATCTCTGTAACCTCCTGCTTCTCTCCCAACCAACGTCCCAGATCTCTGTGTTACTCCAATTCCGGCCTCTTGACCATCCCCCGATTCCCATCACTCCAATACTGGCGGCCGGGCCATCAGCTGCCTGGGGCCTGAGCTCTGGAATTCACTCCCTAAACCTCGGGGATGGAGGAGCTCAGAGGGTTTCATTTTACTGAGAATCACCACGACCACATCACAGCTGCAGTGAGAATAGACAGAGAGTCCAGCCCTCGCACTTCCTGCACAGTTTCACCATAGCAACCACAATAAGGAAGTAAAATAACTGAAAGTTAAACCGAAGCCAAACCAGTCAGTTTAGAGAGATGAGATGTTTACACAGTTTCCCTGTGTATCTTGTAGACACTGTGTTGGGTGGAAGACTGGCTTCACTAAACAGGGTCCTGAGGACCATGAGCCAATGTAGAATGAACTTGTCCACTCCTGTGTCCAGGATTCTCTACCATCCATTGTGATATCTTGGGGAGTTCCTTGTGTGTCCTGTAGATGGTCCACACTGCAGCCATTGTGCCCCAGTGATGGAGGGAGTGGATATCGAGTCTAGTGGATCTACAAACCTTCCAGAGTTAAATATTGATATTTCTCTCCCCAGTTGGACTGTCACAAGAGTGGAAAGGCGAAACTCCATGAGAGGTGACAGCACAGGAAGGTTCGTGTGTACAGATTCCATGTCATTACTGTTATCCAGCACATTTGGAAAACCAACCGCGAGGTGGAGTCTGGTTTAATAATGAGAAACAGGTTCCCTGGGCTCCCATTGCCTTTCACTCCAAGGATCACAGTCACGAGTTACCACGGTTCCACCATCGGACCCGGCTGTCTGGAGATCTGAAAGTTGGCGACTGTTCCCTGATTATAAACAACATCAGACGGGAAGATGCAGGACCTTATTTTTTCAGAATAGAATTTAACAATGGTCCGAGCCATAATTATTACCCTGTAACCCAGCTTCACGTTTCTGGTAAATGCTGCGTTATAATTACTCAACAATTCACATTCAACACTCAATGGGAAATAACACAAACTGTGACGTTTACATATTAACACAAAACACAGCTTATTATAACACACTGTCTGATTCTCAATAACCAGGTGATAGCTTCCAGTTCAGTCCTAAAGCAACGTCTAATACTCACTTTAATATCAATGATTAAAAGCATTAACTGTATTATCAGGTTACCACTCCCATCAATCTCTCCTGTCTTGTTTAAAAGTCTGACGTATCGATAAAAGAAAGATGTGCATTTCTGCAGCGCAATTTACCACCTCAGGAGGATCCAAATCCCTTCACAGCCAATGAAATTATTCCTGAATTGTAGTCACAGATGTAAAACACAGCAGGCAGTTTGTGCACAGCAAGATCCAACAAACCACAAGGTGATAAATCACCCAGATCACTGAGGAAATGAGAAGCCAGTGAACTCAAACCTCTGGTCTGATGAAGAGTCATACGGACTCGAAACGTTAACCCTGTCTTCCTCTCCACTGATACTGTCAGACCTGCTGAGTCTTTCCAGCAATTTTTGTTTTGGTTTCAGATTTCCAGCATCCACAGTATTCTGCTTTTAACTCCAATCTCTGGTCTCAGCCTCTTCTCTCATCCAGTGTTCTCAATTCACATGTCTCGGAGTGAACGTGTATTAAGCTGAGAGACAGAAACACTACTGCCAAAGAGCAAGAAAATCTTTCCTGATCATTGTAACCTCTCAGTTCTCATATCATCCTTGTAAAAGTGCTTTCTCTTGTGGGACTGTGATTTCTATTTGAACTGATGCTTCACGTTATATTTCTCTAAAAGGATCCATTCTCTGTCTGTTAGATTTCACAGATAAACCCACGATATTCCCTGCTGAAATTATTGCAGGAAAGCGTGTGGATGTATGCTGCACCTTCAACACAACGTGCAATGGAACAGCAGCACCTGTCTTAACCTGGGACACTCCCACTGACGTACCTGGATCAGTCTCAAACACTGTAACTCAGCATGGTGTCACTCTGACCTATACTTCTGTTCTGACCCTGATCCCATCACTCAAACACCACGGACACACACTCAGCTGCAGAGTGAGATATCCATCTGTTTCATCGGAGCGGACCCTCGTACTAACTGTGCAAGGTAATTACATACACCTTTCATTCTACATCAGCACTCCCTCAGCGCAGACCCTCTGACAGTGCAGCCCGTTCTCAGTATCCACATTCTCAGTCCTCTGAAAGTGCTTCAAAGTCGATAGATGTTAATTGATCTTTATTTGATTACTGCTGAATGAAGAGACAAGCTGTCTAAACTTTACATCTCGCACACACCATTCTCCGTGGCAACACCTCCACCTATCAGAGACCACTTGCCAACCAATCAGCACTCTCTTCCCATTTAGTATAAATTGTTGTTCACTTTCTGTTGGTAATCCTGCGAACGGGCTTCTTGATTCCTGCCATGACAACTTAATGTCCAAATGAACAGAACAAGTTCCAACAATGAGCTGTGGTTGATGTTTCCTCACATTACATCCAGGGACTCTGAAGACTATCAGTGTGTGGCAGAGAATGAATATGGAGCAGTGGAGGGGTTCATAACCATCACTGTGGCTCGTGAGTGTACACAGACTTCAACAACTGTCTCAGATTCGAACACTACACAAACGCCCTCAAACATACACACATAAATAGACACGTGCAGACACACATATATGACCACACACAAAGACACACTCACACACAAACACTAACACTCACTCCCTCATGGGTTACCTGACCTCCCTCAGTACTGCACTGGAGAGTTGGTCTGAATTCTGGGATTTGTGTTCCCATTCATATTTATGGAAGAATATGGAAATTACTATTACAGACACTCAGATGCATAGAGACACTCCTAGATACTCTCCGCTTCTCCAACTCTCTCTCTCTCCCATTAAGGAGCTTCCTGAAACTAAACCCTTTGACGAATCACCAGTCCCAACTCCTCCTTATCTGATTATGTGTGATTTTTTTTCTGTATCTGAGAGTAAGAGAGAGTTGGAGAGGTTTAGGAAGAGAATTCCTGCTGGTGAAAAGCTTACATAATGTTCTCACTATTTCCGTGCACATAATTCCCAGTATGTCCAAAGCCCCTGTTTATAATGATGACTGCCTATGTAAACGTCACGCTGTAGTTACAGCCTCCCACCAGTGGTGGCATTGTAGCACTTAATCCTTGTGTTTCCCAGCTTTTCAAGCAGCTCCACTTCCTAGTTTGCTCCACAAGCTGTGAGTTCATCGGAATTAAATTATTTCTCAAACGGTAGATTTGATAATTCATTTTATTGAAAACTCCCTCAGTGCCTCCCTGAAGGGTTTACACTCTCTGGGAAGCAGGAATAGGCTGGATGTTGGGGAGTTCATCTTTTCCCAGAGAGCAGTGAACCTCGGGAATGTGCTGTCAGTGGGTGTGGTGGTTGCTGTTTCTCTGTCACCTTCAAGAGGGATCTGGAGTGGTTACTGACTGGGGGAGAGATCATGGAAGCGGAGAATGATACAGCACAGGAAGAGGCCATTCAGCCCATTGTGCCTGTGCCAGGTCTTTCAATGTTCTATCCCATCAGATCCACTAACCACCACTCCACTTTACCCCATCTTCCTCCTTCAAGAGTTTATCCAATTCCCCTTTTGAAAGTTCCTATTGAATCTGCTTCCACCGCCCTTTCAGGCAGCACCTTCCAGATCACAACAACTCTCTCTGTCAAAACAAATTCTCCTCATCTCCCCCTCCGGTTCGTCAATCTGTGTCCCTCTGGTTACCGACCCTCCTGCCCCTTAAATACATCGATACTGTTCATCTCGACCACTCCCTGTGGGAGCGAGTTCCACATTCTCCCCTCTCTCTGGGTAAAGATTGGAACTGTTTATTAAGCGGGGGGTGTAAGTCCGTGGGGGAGTCCATCTCGATCCTGCCCGATTCACACACACATCCGAGATGGATTTCCATCCTTCACAAAACGTTTCCAGAATTTTCTACAGCACAATCCTGTACACAGCGATGGAGAGAAACATTGGACAGGGAGTCCAACAGCACAATGATCCATTCTCACCAATGTTCCACGCTAAGGGGAAAGTTCCGATTGTCCACTCTTAGAGTGTTTACAATGAAAACATTCATTCCACATTGAATCCCAGTGGATGGGTCAATATTACAGCAAATGTTGCAGTGATATGAAGCTTGATTGTTCAGCCAGAGTGAGAGATTGAAAGCGGAGAGTCAGTGATGATTTCTTTCTGTGTGTTCTCTAGACAGTGGAGGAGAGATTCTGCACGTGATCCTGATCCTGGGAATACGAGCTGTGATATTCCTTGTGGCTGTGGTTATCACTATCGCTGGAGTCTGTGTCTGGGAGAGACAAACAGTGAAAGGAAGTCGACAGACTGTTTGAAGCTTTGTACAGCAACAATCTGGTCAGTCAGTGCGGACAAATAACGTGTGATGTTGGGTTAAGTTGTAATGAAACTGGTCAGTGTCCTGGTTAGAATCACCTTCGTATCAGAGAGGCATTCCAGCACAGTGGGAGACCATTCAGCCCATTGAGGCTATGCTGTCTCTCTGTAGAGCAATACAGTCAGTCCCATTCCCCCGCTCTATCCCCGTATCCCTGCAAGTTTATTTCCCCTCAAGTGTCCGTCCAATTTCCTTTGGAAATCGTTCATCGTCTCCGCTTCCACCATCCTCGTAGGCAGCGAGTTCCAGCTCATTACCACTCGCTGTGTAAAAAAGTTCCTCCTCACATCCCCCTCTGCCCAAAACCTTCAATCTGTGTCCCCCAGTCCTTGTACCATCAGCTAATGGCAACAGCTTCTCTTTGCCTGCCTGGTCTAAACCCATCATCATCTTGTACACCTCGATCAGATCCCCCCTCAATCTCCTTTCCTCCAAGGAGAACAACCCCAGCTTCTCCAACCCAACCTTGTAGCTAAAATCCCTCATCCCTGGACCCATTCTGCTCAATCTCCTCCCCACCCTCTCAAGGACCCTCACTTCCTTCCCAAAGTGAGGAGACCAGAACTGGACACAATACTCTAGTTGTGACCTAACCAGAGCTTTATAAATGTTCAGCATAACCTCCCTGTGTTTGTACTCAATCCCTCGATTTATGAAAAGCTTATTCTTTCCATCAGCACAAACAGCAATTTCCAAGCGGACTCCCATCAGCAGACAGAGTACAATGAAACATCGGCATGCCTGCTTCTTAATGTACGGAGAGAAACCTGGAATGAGAGATTCTCCTTCTTCTCCTCAGCAAGCTGAAACTTTTCCTTATACCTGGTGCTCCCCAGTCCTGCTGTGTGGACACATCATAACCACGGCATTGTCTGGCTGTGTGCAGCCAACATGGTCGAATAGGAATGAACAGAAATGTGACGTTGCTAAACTCTGTTCTCTGATTGGAATGTGCTTTCTGAATGCTGCACCTTTTTCATGCTGCGATAGATTGTAAGAAGCATTTGGGTTATGAATAAAATTACATTGATTAACTCAAGTGATTAAAATGCTCAGCCTGTTCTGCAAATATTTATAGATTAAAACTCTTATTTTGCTGCCAGATTCTTGGCTCAAAGACATTACTTCATGTTGTCACTTTTTCCAGTCAGATGAATTCCTGTGCCCATCTTTATAATGGAAATTTTCAATGTAAACACGTCACATTGCAGCTGCACACAATTGCCAGTAGGTGGTGTGATATCAAAGCTGTCTTGCTGCTCAGAAAGAGAGAGAAATATTCCTGATAAATGCATGAACTTCATGTGTGCATCAGACAGTGACATCAGATGCAATTTTGTGCAATTTGTGCAATGTATTTTAGACAGTGCAGCACTCCCTCTGTTCAGACCCTCCAACAGTGCAGCACTCCCTCAGTTTAGACCCTCCAGCAGTGCAGTACTCCCTCAGTTCAGACCCTCCAACACTGCAGCACTCCCTCAGTTTAGACCCTCCAGCAGTGCAGCACTCCCGCATTTCAGACCCTCCAACGGCGCAGCACTCTCTCAGTTTAGACCCTCCAACAGTGCAGCACTACCTCAGTTCTGACCGGCCGACAGTGCAGCACTCCCTCAGTGCCAACACTCTGACAGTGCAGAACTCCCTCAGAGCTGTCCCTCAAACAGAGCAGCACTCCCTCGCTGCTTATCCTCCATCAGTGCAGCAAACCTCAATACTGACGCGCCAACAGAGCAGCACTGCCTCAGTACTGACCCTCTAACAGGGTAGCACTCCAACAATACTGACCCTCTGACAGTGCAGAACATGCTTAGTATTTATCCTCCAACAGCATTTTTAAATATAAACCCTCAGAGCCATGGTAGAAATTTGAAGTTAACAAACAGCAAACAGAAAGATCACAGAGTCATGATGAATTGCCAACAGTTTGATTCTGTTGTAACGCATTGTGAAATTACGCACTAACTCCAACTGCCTGTTTACTCACTCCTTTGCTACTTCCCCATTTTGTCTCACAGAGACACATCAACCCTTTCTCACTAAATACACAGAGGGGGCAGCACAGGAAGAGGTCATTCAGCCCAAGCAGAGCGTGTGGGCAGTTCCTCCCCAGGCGAGCAGTCGGACAGGTCCTGGGTAAGTAACGGAATGATTGGAATTCACTTCCACCACCAACACCGTCCTTTGTTGATGTTGTGACTTTATAAAGACAGATTCCAATAACTGATGCCTTTGAAAGATTTCTACTGATTATTGAGATCAAGGTGTGAGGCTCAAGTCTGTTGTACAGAACATCTTTCTAGCTCAAGGGATGAGGGAAGTGCAGAGACATGAGCTTGGGGGCGTTCTGAGGTGGTCAATGGTGCTATAGAAATGCAAGTCTTTCATTGTTTTTCTTTCTTAAAGCCTTGTAACTCTCTGCAGAGCACCTATCATCCCACAGAGAATCAAATTAGTCTATGAAGATATTGGGCTGAATTTCCAGCCTGTCGAGCGGGTGGGCCTGACCCAATCTCCAGCGGGCGGGGAGCCAATCCCCACCGGAGAAGCGGGCCCCGCCTTCATTTTAAGTGGGCGTGCCAATTAAGGCCCACCCAGCGTGATGTCCGGCGGGAAGCGTTATGCCCTTCCTGTGTGGGCCGGGGGTGGGGGGGTGGTGGGGACATTCCCCAAATGCGTGAGTGCGCTCTGTCACACATGCGCATGATAAAGCCCACATCACCCTGAGGCTAAGTGCTGCCTCAGGGAGATCGCTGAAAGGTTTTCAAACAATCAAAATAGAAAAATAAAAAAATCCTCAACATGTCCCCCTCACGTGACAATGTCACTCGAGATGGGACATGTTAATAAACTGCACCAAAACTTTAATAAACTCTTTTAAAACCGACATGAATCCTCGTCCCGCCGGTAGATGAGGTTTCATGTTTTCTCTAGTTGTCGCTGGAGCTCCTGCCCTGCCCACCAGCCTTAAGGTTGGACCGGCAGGTCGGTTGATTGTTTAAATGTTCCTGTCAATGGCTTCAATTGGCCATTGACAGGTTGGCGGGCCCTCAGCTGATTTCACTGCACCCCTGCCCCCTGCTCACCGACAGCGAACCTCTGCCCATTGTCTAAAAGCTGTGCTGATCTCTCAAGAGCTGTCGGACAAGAGGTGAGGTCTCATTAACTCCTTTCTCTTTCACAGCTTGAGAGTGAGAAGCTGATGAAATATCTGCGAGTGGACAATGATCTTACTTCCTCCTGTCACTTCTCCAAGGTAATATCATCGTCAGCTCGGACAGATTTATGGTTAATAGTCTTTGTAAAAGATCATTCTTATTGAGCTATGATTGGGAACCGATTCAGCAGTGAGCCAGTGTATAAACTCACACCAAGTCCCATTCACCCATTCAACCTCACAGTTGATCTGACTCGAATTCAATTAAATGAGACCCACAGACGGAACCATCCACATTCATTCCCATAAGCCGACAATATTCTTCTGAAAAATATCATAGTTTCATCACAACATAAAACGCAGTTTAGTATAACGCAGAGTCTGATTCTCAATAACCTGGTGATAGCTTCCATTCAGTCCAAAAGCAACCTCTAATACTCACTTTAATATCAATGATTAAATGTATTGACTGTGTCCTTCAATGTTATCAGGTCATCCACTCCCATCTATCTCTAATCTTAAGGCTGTGATTTCTATTTGAACTGATGCTTCACGTTATATTTCTCTAAAAGGATCCATTCTCTGTCTGTTAGATTTCACAGATCAACCCACGATATTCCCTGCTGAAATTATTGCAGGAAAGCCTGTGGATGTAAGCTGCACCTTCAACACAACGTGCAATGGAACAGCAGCACCTGTCTTAACCTGGGACACTCCCACTGACGTACGTGGATCAGTCTCAAACACTGTAACTCAGCATGGTGTCACTCTGACCTATACTTCTGTTCTGACCCTGATCCCATCACTCAAACACCACGGACACACTCTCAGCTGCAGAGTGAGATATCCATCTGTTTCATCGGAGCGGACCCTCGTACTAACTGTGCAAGGTAAGAACGGACACCCTTCATTCTACATTCGCTGGAACAGTCTAGATTACGCACAGCAAGATCCCATAGAAAGGTATTCTGATGACAATCAGATAATCTGTTTTTTAAAGAAAATGGTGACCAGAATAGAATTAATACCAGTTTCTGAACATTAACATAGGGGATTTTATGTCCAGCCAAGGGGCTGATAGAGCAGGTCAGGAATCGCAATGTACTCAGCCCCTGACAGTGCAGCACTCCCTCAGTACTGACCCTCTGACAGTGCAGCACGCCCTCAATACTGAACCTCTGACAGTACAACACTACCTCAGTACTGACCCTCCGACAGTGCGGCACACCCTCAGGACTGACTCTCCAACAGTGCAACAATTCCTCAGTACTGTCCCTCTGACAGTGCAACACTCCCTCAAAACTGTCTCTCCGACAGATTAGCACTCCCTCAATACTGTCTTTCTGACAGTGCAGCACTCCCTCAATACTGACCCTCCAAGAGCACAGCACCCCTTCAGTACTGACCCTCCGACAGTGCAGCACTCCCTCAATACTGTCAGTTTGACAGTGTAGCACTCCCTCAGTACTGACCCTCCGACAGTGCAGCACTTCCTCAGTACTGTCATCTGACAGTGTAGCACTCCCTCAGTACTGACCCTCTGACAGCGCAGCACTCCCTCATTACTGACCCCCTGACAGTGCAGCGCTCCCTCAGTACTGACCCTCTGACAGTGCAGCACTCCCTCAGTACTGACCCTCTGACATTGCAGAACTCCCTCAGTACTGACCCTCTGACAGTACAGCACTCCCTCAGTACTGACACTGGGGAATTTCAGTCTACTCTGTGGGGCAGGCATCTCCTGAATGGGGTCTTGAACCCCACAAAAGTCTACAACATACTGACCCCCTGAATTTGGCTGTGAAACCCACTGACCCACAGGAGAAACTCCTGGTCAATGACTGTCCATCAGTGAGCAGAAATATCACCACAGGGTCAGGACACAAAGGGTTAACAGTTCACCAACATCTCAAAACATGAGCTGCTCTGTCACTTTGATCCAACTTCCTCAAATTGACTCACAGAGACACATCAGCCCTTTCTAATTAAATACACATAGGGCGCAGCACAGGAAGAGGTCATTCAGCCCAAGCAGAGTGTGTGGGCAGTTCCTCCCCAGGCGAGCAGTCGGACAGGTCCTGGGTAAGTAACGGAACGATTGGAATTCACTTCCACCACCAACACCGTCCTTTGTTGATGTTGTGACTTTATAAAGACAGATTCCAATGATTGATGCCTTTGGAAGATTTCTACTGATTATTGAGATCTGGGTGTGAGGCTCAAGTCTGTTGTACAGAACATCTTTCTAGCTCAAGGGATGAGGGAAGTGCAGAGACATGAGCTTTGGGACATCCTGAGGTGGTGAAAGGTGCTATAGAAATGCAAGTCCTTTGTTGTTTTTCATTCTTAAAGCCTTGTAACTCTCTGCAGAACACCTATCATCCCACAGAGAATCAAATTATTCTGTGAAGACATTGTCTAAAAGCAGTTCTGATCTCTCGAGAGCTGTCGGACAAGAGGTGAGGTCTCATTAACTCCTTTCGCTTTCAGAGTTTCAGAGTGAGAAGCTGATGAAATATCTGGGAGTGGATAATGATTGGAAAATCTTACTTCCTCCTGTCACTTCTCCAAGGTAACATCATCGTCAGCTCGGTCAGATTTATGGTTAATAGCCTTTGTAAAAGATCATTCTTATTGAACTGTGATTGGGAACCGATTCAGCAGTGAGCCAGTGTACAAACTCACACCAAGTCCCATTCACCCATCACCCCTAAACTATCTGACCCCTGGTCCTACAACATCTCAAACTTAAAATTCACATCTCTTTGTTCAAATGCATCCATTGCCTCACACTGCGTCCTTATCTCTGTAACCTCCTGCAACTCTCCCAACCAACGTCCCAGATCTCTGTGTTACTCCAATTCTGGCCTCTTGACCATCCCCCGATTCCCATCACTCCAATACTGGCAGCCGGGCCTTCAGCTGCCTGGGGCCTGAGCTCTGGAATTCACTCCCTAAACCTCGGGGATGGAGGAGCTCAGAGGGTTTCATTTTACTGAGAATCACCACGACCACATCACAGCTGCAGTCAGAATAGACAGGGAGTCCAGCCCTCACACTTCCTGCACAGTTTCACCATAGCAACCACAATAAGGAAGTAAACTAACTGAAAGTTAAACTGAAGCTCAAACCAGTCGGTGTAGAGAGATGAGATGTTTACACAGTTTCCCTGTGTATCTTGTAGACACTGCGTTGGGTGGAAGACTGGCTTCACTAAACAGGGTCCTGAGGACCATGAGCCAATGTAGAATGAACTTGTCCACTCCTGTGTCCAGGATTCTCTTCCATCCATTGTGAAACCTTGGGGAGTTCCATGTGTGTCCTGTAGATGGTCCACACAGCAGCCACTGTGCCCCAGTGATGGAGGGGGTGGATATCGAGTCTAGTGGATCTACAAACCATCCAGAGTTAAATATTGACATTTCTCTCCCCAGTTGGACTGTCACAAGAGTGGAAAGGTGACACTCCACGAGAGGTGACAGCGCAGGAAGGTTCGTGTGTACAGATTCCATGTCATTACAGTTATCCAGCACATTTGGAAAATCAACCACGAGGTGGAGTCTGGTTTAATAATGAGAAACAGATTCCCTGGGCTCCCATTGCCTTTCACTCCAAGGGTCACAGTCACGAGTTACCACGGTTCCGCCATCGGACCCGGCTGTCTGGAGACCTGAAAGATGGCGACTGTTCCCTGATTATAAACAACATCAGACGGGAAGATGCAGGACCTTATTTTTTCAGAATAGAATTTGACAATGGTCCGAGCCATAACTATTACCCTGTAACCCAGCTTCACGTTTCTGGTAAGTGCTGTGTTATAATTACTCAACAATTCACATTCAACACTCAATGGGAAATAACACAAACTGTGACGTTTACACATTAACACAAAACACAGCTTATTATAACACACTGTCTGATTCTCAATAACCTGGTGATAGCTTCCAGTTCAGTCCTAAAGCAACCTCTAATACTCACTTTAATATCAATGATGAAAAACATTAACTGTATTCTCAGGTTATCCACTCCCATCAATCTCTCCTGTCCTGTTTAAAAGTCTGACGTATCGATAAAAGAAAGATGTGCATTTCTGCAGCGCAATTTACCACCTCAGGAGGATCCAAATCCCTTCACAGCCAATGAAATTATTCCTGAATTGTAGTCACAGATGTAAAACACAGCAGGCAGTTTGTGCACAGCAAGATCCAACAAACCACAAGGTGATAAATCACCCAGATCACTGAGGAAATGAGAAGCCAGTGAACTCAAACCTCTGGTCTGATGAAGAGTCATACGGACTCGAAACGTTAACCCTGTCTTCCTCTCCACTGATACTGTCAGACCTGCTGAGTCTTTCCAGCAATTTTTGTTTTTGTTTCAGATTTCCAGCATCCACAGTATTCTGCTTTTAACTCCAATCTCTGGTCTGAGCCTCTTCTCTCATCCAGTGTTCTCAATTCACATGTCTCGGAGTGAACGTGTATTAAGCTGAGAGACAGAAACACTACTGCCAAAGAGCAAGAAAATCTTTCCTGATCATTGTAACCTCTCAGTTCTGATATCATCCTTGTAAAAGTGCTTTCTCTTGTGGGACTGTGGTTTCTATTTGAACTGATGCTTCACGTTATATTTCTCTAAAAGGATCCATTCTCTGTCTGTTAGATTTCACAGATAAACCCACGATATTCCCTGCTGAAATTATTGCAGGAAAGCGTGTGGATGTAAGCTGCACCTTCAACACAACATGCAATGGAACAGCAGCACCTGTCTTAACCTGGGACACTCCCACTGACGTACCTGGATCAGTCTCAAACACTGTAACTCAGCATGGTGTCACTCTGACCTATACTTCTGTTCTGACCCTGACCGCATCACTCAAACACCACGGACACACTCTCAGCTGCAGAGTGAGATATCCATCTGTTTCATCGGAGCGGACCCTCGTACTAACTGTGCAAGGTAATTACATACACCTTTCATTCTACATCAGCACTCCCTCAGCGCAGACCCTCTGACAGTGCAGCCCGTTCTCAGTACCCAAATTCTAAGGCCTCTCTAAGTGCTTCAAAGTCGATAGAAGTTAATTGATCTTTATTTGATTATTGCTGAATGAAGAGACAAGCTGTCTAAACTTTACATCTTGCACACAGCATTCTCTATGGCAACACCTCCACCTATCAGAGACCACTTGCCAACCAATCAGCACTCTCTTCCCATTAAGTATAAATTGTTGTTCACTTTCTGTTGGTAATCCTGTGAACGGGCTTCTTGATTCCTGCCATGACATCTGAATGTCCAAATGAACAGAACAAGTTCCAACAATGAGCTGTGGTTGGTGATTCCTCACGTTACATCCAGGAGACTATCAGTGTGTGGCAGAGAATGAACATGGAGCAGTGGATCGGTTCATAACCATCACTGTGGAACGTGAGTTACACAGACTTCAACATCTCTCTCAGATTTGAACACTACACAAACACCATCGAACACACACACATAAATAGACACGTGCAGACACACATATATGACCACACACAAAGACACACTCACACACAAACACTAACACTCACTCCCTCAAGTGTTACCTGACCTCCCTCAGTACTGCACAAGAGAGTTGGCCTGAATTCTGGGATTTGTGTTCCCATTCATATTTATGGAAGAATATGGAAATTACTATTACAGACACTCAGATGCATAGAGACACTCACAGATACTCTCTGCGTCTCCAACTCTCTCTCTCCCTTTAAGAAGCTTCCTGAAACCGAACCCTTTGACAAATCACCAACCCAACTCCTCCTTATCTGATTCTGTGTGATTTTCTTTGTGTATCTGAGAGTAAGAGAGAGTTGGAGAGGTTTAGGAAGAGAATTCCTGCTGGTGAAAAGCTTACATAATGTTCTCACTATTTCCGTGCACATAATTCCCATTATGTCCAATGCCCCTGTTTATAATGATGATTGCCTATGTAAACGTCACGCTGTAGTTACAGCCTCCCACCAGTGGTGGCATTGTAGCACTTAATCCTTGTGATTCCCAGTTTTCCCAGCAACTCTACTTCCCAGTTTGCTACACAAGCTGTGAGTTCTTCGGAATTCAATTATTTCTCAAACGGTAGATTTGATGTCATTTTATTGAAAACTTCCTGAGCTCATCCCTGAAGGGTTTACACTCTCCGGGAAGCAGGAATAGGCTGGATGTTGGGGAGTTCAACTTTTTCCAGAGAGTAGTGATCCTCGGGAATGTGCCGTCAGTGGGTGTGGTGGTTGCTGTTTCTCCGTCAACTTCAAGAGGGATCTGGAGTGGTTACTCACTGGGGGAGAGATCATGGAAGCGGAGAATGATACAGCACAGGAGGAGGCCATTCAGCCCATTGTGCCTGTGCCAGGTCTTTCAATGTTCTATCCCATCAGATCCACTAACCACCACTCCACTTTGCCCCCATCTTCCTCCTTCAAGTGTTTATCCAATTTCCCTTTTGAAAGTTCTTATTGAATCTGCTTCCACCGCCCTTTCAGGCAGAACCTTCCAGATCACAACAACTCGCTCTGTCAAAACAAATTCTCCTCATCTCCCCCTCTGGTTCTTCAATCTGTGTCCCTCTGGTTACCGACCCTCCTGCCCCTTAAATACATCGATCCTGTTCACCTCAACCACTCCCTGTGGGAGCGAGTTCCACATTCTCCCCTCTCTCTGGGTAAAGATTGGAACTGTTTATTAAGCGGGGGGTGTATGTCCGTGGGGGAGTCCATCTCGATCCTGCCCTATTCGCACACGCGTCCGAGATGGATTTCCACCCGGCACTAAACGTTTCCAGAATTTTCTACAGCACAATCCTGTACACAGCGATGGAGAGAAACATTGGACAGGGAGTCCAACAGCACAATGATCCATTCTCACCAATGTTCCACGCTAAGGGGAAAGTTCCGATTGTCCACTCTTAGAGTGTTTACAATGAAAACATTCATTCCACATTGAATCCCAGTGGATGGGTCAATATTACAGCAAATGTTGCAGTGATATGAAGCTTGATTGTTCAGCCAGAGTGAGAGATTGAAAGCGGAGAGTCAGTGATGATTTCTTTCTGTGTGTTCTCTAGACAGTGGAGGAGAGATTCTGCACGTGATCCTGATCCTGGGAATACGAGCTGTGATATTCCTTGTGGCTGTGGTTATCACTATCGCTGGAGTCTGTGTCTGGGAGAGACAAACAGTGAAAGGAAGTCGACAGACTGTTTGAAGATTTGTACAGCAACAATCTCATCATGGAACAGAAGAACGGCATTTGGCCCATCGACTCCATGCTGTCTCTCTGTAAAGCAATACAGTCAGTTCCATTCCCCCGCTCTATCCCCGTATCCCTGCAAGTTTATTTCCCCTCAAGTGTCCATCCAATTTCCTTTTGAAATCGTTCATCGTCTCCGCTTCCACCATCCTCGTAGGCAGCGAGTTCCAGCTCATTACCACTCGCTGTGTAAAAAAGTTCCTCCTCACATCAACCCACTGCCCAAAACCTTCAATCTGTGTCCCCCAGTCCTTGTCCCATCAGCTAATGGCAACAGCTTCTCTTTGTCTACCTTATCTAAACCCATCATCATCTTGTACACCTCGATCAGATCCCCGCTCAATCTCCTTTGCTCCAAGGAGAACAACCCCAGCTTCTCCAACCCAACCTTGTAGCTAAAATCCCTCATCCCTGGACCCATTCTGCTCAATCTCCTCCCCACCCTCTCAAGGACCCTCACTTCCTTCCCAAAGTGAGGAGACCAGAACTGGACACAATACTCTAGTTGTGACCTAACCAGAGCTTTATAAATGTTCAGCATAACCTCCCTGTGTTTGTTCTCAATCCCTCGATTTATGAAAAGCTTATTCTTTCCATCAGCACAAACAACAATTTCCAAGCGGACTCCCATCAGCAGACAGAGTGCAATGAAACATCGGCATGCCTGCTTCTTAATGTACGGAGAGAAACCTGGAACGAGAGATTCTCCTTCTTCTCCTCAGCAAGCTGAAACTTTTCCTTATACCTGGTGCTCCCCAGTCCTGCTGTGTGGACACATCATAACCACGGCATTGTCTGGCTGTGTGCAGCCAACATGGTCGAATAGGAATGAACAGAAATGTGACATTGCTAAACTCTGTTCTCTGATTGGAATGTGCTTTCTGAATGCTGCACCTTTTTCATGCTGCGATAGATTGTAAGAAGCATTTGGGTTGTGAATAAAATTACATTGATTAACACAAGTGATTAAAATGCTCAGCCTGTTCTGTAAATATTTATAGATTAAAATTCTTATTTTGCTGCCAAATTCTTGCCTCAAAGAAAAGCTTCTTGTTGTCACATTTTCTCCATCATATAAATTCCTGTGCCCATCCTTATAATAGAAATTTCCAATGTAAACATGTCACATTGTAGTTGCACGCTCCTGCCAGTGGTGGTGCCATTCCAAAGCTGTCTTGCTGCACAGACACAGTGAGAATTATTCTCGACTTGTACATGATGTTGTTGTTCCACAGACATTAGGCGGAATCTTGGGCAGTGCCTAGAATGCACTTAGGACAGTGCAGACCACGCTCAGAACTGACAGTGCAGCGTTTCATCAGTGCTGACCCTCCGTCAGTGCAGCGCTCCCTCATTACTGTCCCTCTGACAGTGCTGCACTACCTCATTATTGACCCTTTTCAAGTCCAGCACCCCGTCAGCACTGACCTTCTGACAGTGCAGCACTCCCTCATTGCTGACAATCTGACAGTGCAGCACTCCCTCAGTACTCTCCCTCCCACAGTGCAGTACTCCCTCAGTACTCACCCTCCCAAAGTGCAGCACTCCCTCAGTACTCACCCTCCCACAGTGCAGTACTCCCTCAGTACTCACCCTCCCAAAGTGCAGCATTCCCTCAGTACTCACCCTCCCACAGTGCAGCACACCCTCAGTACTCACCCATTCACAGTGCAGCACTCCATCAGTACTCACCCTCCCACAGTGCAGCACACCCTCAGTACTCACCCTCCCACAGTGCATCACTCCTCAGTACTCACCCTCCCACAGTGCAGCACACCCTCAGTACTCACCCTCCCACAGTGCAGCACTCCATCAGTACTCACCCTCCCACAGTGCATCACTCCCTCAGTACTCACCCTCCCACAGTGCAGCACACCCTCAGTACTCACCCTCCCACAGTGCAGCACTCCATCAGTACTCACCCTCCCACAGTGCAGCACACCCTCAGTACTCACCCTCCCACATTGCAGCACTCCCTCAGTACTCACCCTCCCACAGTGCAGCACACCCTCAGTACTCACCCTCCCACAGTGCAGCACTCCCTCAGTACTCACCTCCCACAGTGCAGCACTCCCTCAGTACTCACCCTCCCACAGTGCAGCACTCCCTCAGTACTCACCCTCCCACAGTGCAGCACTCCCTCAGTACTTACCCTCCCACAGTGCTGTGCGAGTTGTTTAAATCAAGACTGGTGCCCAAAGAGGGAGGTTTCAATGCTAAATCATTGAAATCGGTGAAAAATATTTTTAGGCTGAGGGGAACAAGACTTCGTTCCTCATATCCTTTCTTTAGCAATAACACACAGTACTAGAATCTCTGTTTAAATAAATTCCAGTTAAACTTTGCCATGAAAGGATATCTTCTCACACACCGCTCTACCACAGTACTAACCCTCCCACAGTCCGGCATCCCCTCAATACTGACCTCCGACTGTGCAAATCTCACCCAGTACAGACCCGCTGACAGTTCAGCACTCCCTTATTACTGATCCTCGGACAGTGCAGCACTCCCACATTACTGTCCCTCTGACAGTGCAGCACTCCCACATTACTGACCCTCTGACAGTGCAGCACTCCCACATTACTGTCCCTCTGACAGTGCAGCACACCCTCAGTACTGACCCTCCGACATTGCAGCATTCCTTCACTACCTGCCCTCTGACAGTGCAGCACTCCCACGTTACTGACCCTCTGATAGTGCAGCAGACCCTCAGTACTGACTCCACTAACACTGCAGCACTCGCTCAGTACTGACCCTCCCACAGTGCAGCACTCCCTCAGTACTATACTCCTGACAGTGAAGCACTCCCTTATTAATGACGCTCTTCCAGTGCAGCACTTCCACCTTACTGACCCTCTGACAGTGCAGCACTCCCACATTACTGACCCTCTGACAGTGCAGCACTCCCACATTACTGTCCCTCTGACAGTGCAGCACTCCCTCAGTACTGACCCTCCGACATTGCAGCAATCCTTCACTACTGGACCTCTGACAGTGCAGCAATCCCACATTACTGACCTTCTGATAGTGCAGCACTCACTCAGTACTGACCCTCACACAGTGCAGCACTCCCTCAGTACTATATCCCTGACAGTGCAGCACTCCTTCAGTAATGATATCAGGGATTGTCAACATGTATCATACGGCCAGAGACCTGTATTGGGAACTTTATCGCCTGCGCTTCAGCCTCTGAGGTGAGGGGGAGGGGTCTAATCCCACGGAGCCAATGGAGAAGCTTGATGACTACAGCTGCCCAAATATGAGCTGACAGATCACACATGGTAAACGTTTTGCTGAGAGCACAAAACATCCTCGATCTTCTCACTGGTTACCCACTTCCTCATTTTGTCTCACAGAGACACATCAACCCTTTCTAATTAAACACACAGAGGGAGCAGCACAGGAAGAGGTCATTCAGCCCAAGCAGAGCGTGTGGGCAGTTCCTCCCCAGGCGAGCTGTCGGACAGGTCCTGGGTAAGTAATGGAACGATTGGAATTCACTTTCACCACCAACACCGTCCTTTGTTGATGTTGTGACTTTATAAAGACAGATTCCAATGATTGATGCCTTTGAAAGATTTCTACTGGTTATTGACATCTGGGTTTGAGGCTCAAGTCTGTTGTACAGAACATCTTTCTAGCTCAAGGGATGAGGGAAGAGCAGAGACATGAGCTTTGGGACATCCTGAGGTCGTGAAAGGTGCTATAGAAATGCAAGTCCTTCCTTGTTTTTCCTTCTTAAAGCCTTGTAACTCTCTGCAGAACATCTATCATCCCACAGAGAATCAAACTATTCTGTGAAGACATTGTCTAAAAGCAGTTCTGATCTCTCGAGAGCTGTCGGACAAGAGGTGAGGTCTTATTAACTCCTTTCTCTTTCAGAACTTCAGAGTTAGATGCTGAGGAAATATCTGGGAGTGGACAATGATCGGGAAATCTTACTTCCTCCTGTCACTTCTCCAAGGTAATATCATTGTCAGCTCAGACAGATTTATGGTGAATAATCTTTGTAAAAGATCATTCTTATAGAGCTGTGATTGGGAACTGATTCAGCAATGAGCCAGTGTACAAACTCACACCAAGTCCCATTCACCCATCACCCCTGTGCTCACTGATATACACTGACTCCCTGTCTGACAGCAGAATTGGAGGAGAGCAGAGATCTCAGAGGGTTTTAGGGTTCGAGGAGGTTACACAGATAGAGAGTGTAGAGGGGGGATGGTGGGGTAAGAAATCAATGATGAGAATTTGAAATTTGAGTCATTGCTGGACTGAGAGTCAGTGTAGGTCAGCCAGTGACAGGGGAGCGATCGGCTGAATAGAGAAGCAGGGATAAAAACTGGGAGATGAGGTCTATCCTGATGCTAGGACTCGGATAACAATGCCCTGAAATTTTGTGTCTTTTGCTGATTTTAATCAGAATTTCCCATGAAGACAACACAGCAGCTCCTAGAATAGACAGGCTGTTCAGTGTCACACTTCCTGTCCATTCTCACCTTGCTAGATACTTCAATAAGGGAGCAAGATAACTGAAAGAGAGAAGGAAGGTAAAGCTGTCTGTGTGTAAAACTGTCAAATATTCTGAGTTCTCATGAGTGTCTCTGATCTGCTGCAGTGTTTAAATTTCACAGAATCTGAGCACTTTGCAGCTCAGAGAGAGACCATTGACTCACTGCCTGAAAGGGCGGTGGAAGCAGATTCAACAGGAACTTTCAGAAGGGGAACTGGATAAATACTTGAAGGAGACATTTTGCAGGGCTGTGGAGGAGAGAGCAGAGGTTAGAGTGGGACTAATTGGACAGATCTTTCAAAAGCCCAGCACAGGCTCGATGGGCCAAATGGCTTCCTTTTGTTCTGGATCATTCTACAATCTGATAAATTAAGACCCACATCAATAACTCTTAAGGCTCCAGCTGCAGGGATGGATCTTTGAGAAGGACAGGGAACAAGAGGTTTCTGGTATCATTTTCAATTTTATTGACAATTACATAACAGTATAGATTTGTTGAATATTTGAGTGTCTAAGGAGTAGAGGTAATCTGCACTTACGCCCAGATCTTGTGGTGGTAACCTTGTCTGGAGGTGTCTTTAAATGCTCACAGTGATCTGTGGGATTGTCATTCTTGGATGTTGTCCCTGGTTCCAATTGGCATTTTATCCTTGATGCAACTGGGGAGGTTTTAAACTAACATGGCAGGGGATGGGATCCCGAGAGGAGGTTCAGCAGAGGGAGATGCACAGCCAAAATTAGAAGAGAGAGCAAGTGAACCTGGAAGGCAGAGAAATTATTGGCCAGTTAAGGCACAAGATAGCGTAGCAAAGTTGGATTGTATTTATTTTAATGCAAGGAGTCTGACGAATAAAGCAGATGAGTTGAGGTCACAAATAACACATGGATGTATGATGTCATTGCTGTCCCAGAGACATGGTTGAGAGAGGGGCAGGATTGGCAGCTCAATATTACAGGATACAGGGTCTTCTGGCAAGACAGGGAAGGAGGTAAAAGAGGAGGGGGTATTGCAAGATTGATCAAGGAATCAGTTATTGCAGTGAGGAGGGAAGACACCTTAGGGGGCTCCTCAAATGAAGCCATATGGGTAGAACCTAAAAACAAATAAGGAGCAATCAGCTTGCTGGGAGTGTTCTACAGGCCCAATGACACTCAGAGAAATAGAAGTGCAGATACAAAGGCAAAATTCAGAGAAGTATAAAAATAATCGGGTTGTAATGGTGGGGCTTTTCACCTTCCCCAACAATAACTGGGTTAGTCATAGTGTGATAGTTTTCGAGGGGGCAGAATTGTTAAAATGCATCCAGGAGAGATTTTTAAGCCAGTACATAGAAAATCCTACAAGAGAGGGGTCGGTCCTGGAGTAAATTTTAAGGAATGTAACCAGGCAAGTTGTAGACGTATCAGTGGGGGAGCATTGTGCAGATAGTGATCATCATTCCATTAGATTCTAGGTTGTTATGGAAAAGAACAAGGATGGGCCAGAAATCTGATTTCTCAATTGGGGGAAGGCTGATTTTAATAAGATCAAATATGATTTGGCCAGAGTGGAACTGGGAGCAGCTACCTTTAGGGAAATCTGCGTCAGAGCAATGGGACTCATTCAGGAAGGAAGTGGGGAGAGCACAGGGCCAACATATTCCAGTAAAGGCAAAGGGTGGGACCAACAAATCCAGGGAATCCTGGATGTCGAGAGATTTACAGGATTGGATAAAGAGAAAAAGGGAGGCTTATGGCAGATACCGAGGGCTCAAAACAGTGGAAGCCTTAGAAGAGTATAGAATGTGTAGGGGGGACCTTAAAAAGAAAATTAGTAGAGCAAAAATGGGGCATGAAGAAACATTAGCAGGAAAAATGAAGGAAAATCCAAAGTTATTTTACAAGTACATTAAGAGTAAGAGGCTAACTAGGGAAAGAGTAAGGCCCATTAAGGACCATATTGGTAGTTTGTGTGTGGAACCGGAAGATGTAGGTAGGGTTCTAAATGAACACTTTGTGTCAGTGTTCACAAGTGAGAGGGGCAATGTGGGTTTGGAAATCAGGCAGAAGGACTGTGATATAGTTAAAGAAATTAGAATAGAAAGGGAGGAGGTTCTAAGTGGTCTGGCAGTCTCAAACGTAGATATATCTGCAGGCCCGGATGAAATGTATCTCAGGCTGTTGAGTGAGGCAAAGGAGGAGATAGCAGGGGTGCTGGCAATAATTTTCAATACATCTCTGGCCAGAGGAGAGGTACCAGAGGACTGGAGGACAGCCAATGTGGTAGCGTTATTCAAGAAGTGAGGAAGGGATAAACCAGGGAACAACAGGTCAGTCAGTCTAACCTCAGTGGTGGGGAAACTATTGAAAGCAATTCTGAGGGACAGAATTAATCTACACTTGGAGAGGCAGGGATTAATCAAGGACAGTCAGCATGGTTTTGTTAAAGGGAGGTCATGTCTGACCAGTTTGATTGAATTTTTTGAAGAGGTGACCAATTGTGTAGATGAGGGCAATGAATTTGACATAGTCAACTTGGACATCAGCAAGGCTTTTGATAAGGTCCAGCATGGGAGACTGTAAACAAAAGTAAGAGCACATGGGATCCAAGGGAATTTGGCAAATTGGATCCAGAATTGGCTGAGTGCCAGGAAGTAGAGGGTGATGGTCGACGGGTGTTTTTGTGACTGGATGCCTGTGTCCAGTGGGGTTCCACAGGGATCGGTGTTGGGTCTCTTGCTGTTTGTGGTATATATAAACGGTCTAAACTTGAATGTAGGAAGGTTGATCAGTGACTTCGCGGATGATATGGAAATTGATGGGGTGGTAAATAATGAAGAGGATAGCCTTAGATTACAGGGGGATATAGATGGGCTGGTCAGATGGGCTGATCAGTGCCAAATGGAATTTAACCTGGATAAGTGTGAGGTGATGCACTTGGGCAGGATAAACAAGGCACAGGAATAGACAATGAATGGTAGGACCCTGGAAAGTAACAAGGATCAGAGGGACCTTGGTGTGCATGTCCACCGTTCCCTTAAAGTAGTGGGACAGGTGGATAAGGTGGTTAAGAAGGCATATGGAATACTTGCCTTTATTAGCCGAGAGATAGAATATAAGAGCAGGGAGGTTATGCTGGAACTGTATAGAACACTGGTTAGGCCACAGCTAGAATATTGCGTGCAGTTCTGGAACCTGCATTATAGGAAGGATGTGATTGCCCTCGAGAGGGTGCAGAGGAGATTTACCAGGATGTTGCATAGATTGAATCTGGAACTCACTGCCTGAAAGGGTGGGAGAGGCAGAAACCCTCATAACATTTAAGAAGTATTTGGATGTGCACTTGTGATGCCATCGCATACAAGGCTTTGGGCCCAGTGCATTAATGGGATTAGAATAATTAGGTACTTGTTTGACCGACGCAGATTCGATGGGCCAAAGGGCCTTTTACTGTGCTGTAGAACCCTGTGAATCTATGACTCTATGGGCTGAATTTCCTGCCTGTCGGGGGGGTGGGCCTGAATATTTAAATGAGGCAGGATGATGTCAGGGTTTCCTCCTGATGTCATCCCGCATCATCATAGTGTCACTGAGCAGGCCCCGCCCCCTGCTCGCCAACGGGAAAATTCAGCCCGATGACTCCATGCAACAGGACTGTAAGGTGATTGAGGAGCGGGAATGGATCTGATTTCTCCTTGGTTAGGCCTCACCGCTGATCCTTTGTGTGTAATGACTCCATAGGACCCTGGTCCTGAACAGAAACCTTGGAGATGAAGTCCCGTCCTTTCACTGAGGATACCCTCCATTGTGTTGTGTGGCACTACCACCATGCTGGATGAGCAGGTTATTGTTGAGTCAATGCCTCTTAATGTCCATTACACCTTTGTCACTTTGCTTATGATGAAGAGTAAATTAATAAGGTGGTGATTGGCCAGGTTGGATTTGTCCCGCTGGATTGGACATATCCCTGGGCAGTTTTTCACATTGCAGGTTCAGCAGGCCCTCCCTTCGATGCGCGGTAAAGGACATTGTCCAAGAGCAGGCACAGTGGAGTGCTGAGAGTCACAGTCAAAATGTTGTAGGTGATCTCAAATCCTTGTAAGCACTCGGCCAGCCAACAGCCTGAGATGGACACACATGTGGACAGTACTGACACCTGCCAATGGGCCCCTCATTTTCTTACCTTGACAGGCTGTCCCCACTATTTCCCACTGCCAAGTTGTCAAAGAATATCGGATCACAAAGATTCCAGTATGATGCCCTGCCTGCCTTTAAAAATGACTCCCCGGGAGATGCCTTGCTCATCCCAATAAGATCAAGTTGAATCAGGAGATCCTTCAATGATGCTTCCTCAGTTTCTGTAGCGTAGAAGCTTTCACCGTTCCCTCTTGCAGCTGCTGGCATTTGTGTTGTGCTAAATGGACTAGATCAATTGACAGACTTGCATTGTCCAGCAGGTGTAATGTTGGAGCTCCTTTGAAACTGCCAATATTGTTGAAACTTTCTGCATATTTCAATGTTATGTCATGAATTGAGGTGATGGGGTAGTATGTGAAACTGGGACAAACATAAATCCATTGGCTTTTGGCCAGACTGGATAATCCTGGCAGTGGGTGGGGCCAGAAAATCCCACACCTATGGGACATTTTCAGTTTATTTGATGTGCTGAGAGAGATCATTAAGGACAACAATCCACAATTTATTGGCAAGCCACGTCAGGATATGTGTGAGAGGTGGAATATCGATCACCGCTCCTCGTCTCACCGTGCACATCATCGCCATTTCCTGGTTTGTCTGTCACCACATGTATATGTTCCTGATGGGATAGTGGATGGTCATTCTTATTGCTTGAAGGTTCCCAGTTGTGTAGGGTCTGTTTGGATCAGCGCACGGCTCTTTGTAGCTGCATCAGCCTTTGCTCTAGTGCCCTGCCGCTGTCAATGGCCCTTTCTGCCACAAGCCTTGCAGGAGTGGTGGAAAGCTGGGCATTTCCTTGGTGCCTGCAGAAGGCCACACCTTCCACACGTCTCACTAGGTTTGGATGTTCTAGTGAGTGTGTCAACAATTGATGTTGTACTGAGGACCTGTAAGCTTCGTTGACCTGCGAGGATTACTTCGTATTTATGTCCATCCTTGAGTAGCTCTTCAATGCTATAGGTTTTGGACTTATCTAGCAGATCTTTCTGGAAGGCTTCCATGGGAGTGGATGCGATCACCAACTCAACAACTCTGTCTGCAGGCTCTGTGTTTGAAATCACAGTGCGTACCCTTTTCTCTACATTGGCTGACAAAGTGGTCTATGGATTGTGTAGGCTGATGAAATGACATAAACTCTAGTTGATGAATATGGAGTTTCACCTGATTCTGAACCTGTCTTCCAATGTCGTCCATATCTATTGGGGATCCTTTCACTCTTCTGCTGTTAATCCTGACGTGTTCAGCCTGTGTAGACCTTCATTCCCAATCACGAGGTGAATTTTTATGGGTGGCTCGTCTGGTTCAGTCACACCTGAATCAGGAAACCAGAGCTCTGTACGCTGTTTAAACATTCTGAATTCAGATAGTCGGTCAGCTACATCCCAGTTCAAACTGGGGAATTTTGTGGACATTCTGACAATATTCCTTTGACCTTCCTTCTCCTACAGGACCTGGGATGAGTGTCGCTTTAGCCCCTTTTGTGTGCTTTTCCGAAGCTCCGCCCACGAAGACGGGTTGTGGCAGGAACACACCACGGAGTAATGGAGTCTTTGTTTTTTATTCAATTTGCTGTTCAGCAATCTCGAAGCCACCCGTTATAATCACTAACTTCTCTGGCCTGATTTTTATAATGGTTTTTGTGTGTTTGACTCTCGCTTGCTCACTATCGATCCAGCCCACACCCTGGTCACTCGCCTTCCCTGACTGAGCTAACCCGCTGCTGGTCCTGGCGATACACACTGTCCCACTCACTGACCTACAGGCCGTGTGCTGTAATCTCACCACGAGGGATCCGTCTGCTCCCCAGCTCTTTACTTGAGCTCTTTCCCGTCACTGTGTCTTCAAAGGTTTCCTGAGCAGTCAGTACACTGCAATTTCAACCCTCTCTGATGCTGTGTCTCTGTTGTGGTCTGACCAAAGCGTCGAGGGTCGTCTCATGTCATGTAGCTCGATCTAAGGCTGTTCACCACGTCATACCTGTACTGAATCTTGCTGCCAGAATGTTTGGCCACCGCTGATCACCATGTTGTGTTTTTATAATGATATAAAGGCACCAACCACTGATACGGAATTGGGTAAATACATTGTGGGTTCAGTTATTTAGAACAGGGACATGAGAACAGATATACAAGGATAGAAAGCTGGGAGACACCTGCAGCCAAACTGTGTGAGCTGTGTTCTGCTCACAGGCCAAAGTGAAACTTGGACTGAATGGTGTTATCATCCCAACTGATGTTACTACTGGGCAAGTCAGATCCCAGGGTGGAACTCAGCTTGATAGGTCCTAACTTTTATTTTTTATTTAGGAATGTGGAGTGCGGCTACTGAACAGAGTCACAGAAGTCATCTGATGACCTTCTAACAAAAGAATAAAACATTTATTAAACTAGGAAAGACAAACTATATTACATTCCTCCTTCACCCAGACCTATACATTTACAGATTCATAAGGATAACACAATTACAATAACTATCTTATACTCTCATGTTCACACTAAGTACACAGTCGATGTAAACCAATAGATGACCTGTGGTCAGGGACACCACATTCTGAAACCAAGTGACAGAACCCACGTGAAACAAATGCTCCGGGTCCCTCCTCAACCTACTCCAGACAATTGTTACACCGTGAGGCAACTGGTCTAACGAAACTGCGTCTTTCACATGAGAGTTTCCAATCTCAAAGAGAGCCAAGTGCTTTCTTTGGAATCTTCTCCAACATGACACTTTCACTCAGATACCTTCCACAAGGGTCCACTTTCACTATTTCAAACTCTCCTTCCCATGTTCCTGCCCCCTGGATCGCCACGTGCATTCAGCCTTCCTTCCACGCCCTGTCTCTCCAATGCTCAGCCGTGTCAATGGAACACCATGGCTTCACATGGCCGTAGTAATGAGTCACCAACCTGTGGTGTCTCCTAGGATCTTCTGGCTTCTCACAAGCCTATTTTGCTTTAGGTCTGTGTCCTGCTGCTTTCTCCCTTTATGCTTGAAGCCTTCTTCTGCTCCTCACTCTTAACTTCACTTAACAGGGCCTTTTCCAGATTTGACTAGAAGGTTTTCTTGGGCCCTTTCTCCTGTCAAACTCGATGGTTTTGGCTTCTTCTTTACTTTGGGACTGACTATCTGTCCCGCTCCTTTGCTGCTTCTCCTGGCAACTCCTTTCAACAGAACTGAAAGTACTTTTCTGTTTTTCTCTGTCTCTGTGGGTCCTTCCCTCTGGATCACTGTTGCTAGGCAACAGCACAGTTTCTTACACCTTGTATTTGTTTTGACTTTCCTTCAACAGTCAGAAAACCTCAAAGGAATGCTGGCTTCTTTTAAAGTCAAATTCTATCTCTTCAAAACACCTAAACACAAAAATACAAACTAAACTTGAACTTAAAGATAGACCTTATGCCTAACACACAAATAGACACATAGAACTGACTTAAGCCAACCGCCGTTCCTATAGATCACATGACACACTTCCCCTCGAGTGATGTCATGCTGCTGTCCCTGAAAGGCATATTACAATAGTGTTATCACTTGGCAGGTGATGTGTGCCAGGCAGACCAAGTCCATGAGAGAAAGGTGGTCACACTATCATAATGATTTTGCAATTTGTATTTATTATGAGATGTGTGCACTGAATTCAGAAGCACTAATTACACCAAGAAAATTAGAGAATTAAAAAAATAAATTAAAATATTTGTCATCAAAATAAAAGGTTTCAAGCACATACATAAGACTACAATGACTGCTATAATAACTCCTCGAATTCCTAATTAACCTGATCCCCAGTTACACTCATTTTAAAGCAACAGACCAAAAATAGATGTAAGATTTAAAACAAACTCAGCAAGTTAACCCAATGCCCTGGACAGTGGAATTCCAAATGGATTTTCCCCAACTTCAGTTCTGTTGGATAGCAGGCTTGTGCACAAACAGGGTCCTGAGGACCATGAGCCAATGTAGAATGAACTTGTCCACTCCTGTGTCCAGGATTCCCTTCCATCCGTTGTGAAACCTTGGGGAGTTCCATGTGTGTCCTGTAGATGGTCCACACAGCAGCCACTGTGCCCCAGTGATGGAGGGAGTGGATATCGAGTCTAGTGGATCTACAAATTATCCAGATTTAAATATTGATATTTCTCTCCCCAGTTGGACTGTCACAAGAATGGGAAAGTAACACTCCACGAGAGGTGACAGCGCAGGAAGGTTCATGTGTACAGATTCCATGTCATTACAATTACCCATCACATTTGTTAGAGAAAACACGTGTCGGAATCTGGAATATGAGGAGGGACAAATGGAATACATTGTCTATAGCCTTTCACTCCAAGGATCACAGTCACGATTTACCACGGTTCCACCATCGGACCCGGCTGTCTGGAGACCTGAAAGATGGCGACTGTTCCCTGATTATAAACAACATCACACGGGAAGATGCAGGACCTTATTTTTTCAGAATAGAATTTGACAATGGTCCGAGCCATAACTATTACCCTGTAACCCAGCTTCACGTTTCTGGTAAGTGCTGTGTTATAATTACTCAACAATTCACATCCAACACTCAATGGGAAATAATAGTGTTTGATTTGCTTGTTTTTTGGCCGTGTTAACCAGCGTCACTATTTTTAATGATTTGTCTATTTCTGCTCCCAGATCCATGAGCTTATTGTGTGTGATTGAATCGACATCATAGCTGTAACGTAAACCGAGCTGAGGGGTGATGACACCTCCCCCCTGAATGACGTGTCTCCTCCCCACTACACCTTCCACCCCTCACACCGTCAGGACTGACCTGGTGACAGTGCGGAGCTTATCACCAAATCACACCTTGGCCTGACCCCCACCCCCACCTCCTCTGGCACTTTCTGCTCCTTTGAATATCTCACCGTGTTCCACCCCTCTCATCTCTCCTTCTAAATTCTCGTTCTCTATCGCTGATCACTCCAGGAATGATAAACATCTTCGCCCCGGGATATCTTCACTGCTTTCCTCCCTCCGTCTCTGCACCGACTGAATTCCCATCCTCGGAGATCTCAATCTCCATCTCATCTCATCCCGCTCGGTTATTCCAACTCACTCCTGGCTGGTCTCGCACATTCTACCCTCTGTAAACTTGGGGTCATCTAAAACTCAGCTGCCCCTGTCGTAACCAGCAGTAACTCCCGTTCCCTTATCCCCCCCTGTACTCTCTGACCTTGAATGGCTCCTGGACAAGCAATGTCTTGATTTCAAAATGCTCGTCCTTGCTTCCTCCCTATCTCTGTAATCTCCTCCTGTGCGACAGCCTTCCCAGATTTCTGCACTCCTCTACCTCTGGACTCTTCAGCATCCCTGATTTCCATCGCTCCAGCATGGACGGCCAAGCCTTCAGTAGCCTGGGTCCTGAGACTTAAATCCTTTCATCTTTCTATCTCCTCCTTTAAGGTGCTCCTTAAAACCCACCTCTTCAACCAAAGTTCTGATTATCTGACCTAATATCTCCTTATATGGCGTGGGACCATACTTTCTATTATAATGCTCCTGTGGAGCACCTTGGCATGTTATATTACAATATAGGCACTATATAAATATAATCTATTGTTCTATGCTCCTCTAGACCATTTAGATTCTTAATTTTGAGTTAACATGCAACCTGGTAACCTGGTGATAGCTTCCAGTTCAGTCCAAAAGCAAACTCTAATAATCACGTTTAATATCAATGATTAAATGTATTGACTGTGTCCATCAATGTTATCAGGTTATCCACTCCCATCAATCTCTCTAATCCTGTCTCGAAGTCTGACATATCGACAGAAGAATGATTCACATTTCTGTAGCACCTTTCACCACCTCAGCACAGACCAAATCATTTCACAGCCAATGAGCTGATTCCTGAATTGTAGTTACTGTTGTAATGTGGGAAACACAACAACCAATTTGCGCACAGCAAGCTCCCACAAATTGACAGGTAACAAATGGCCCAGATCGCTGAGTGAATGATGGAGTAGTGCACTCCAAACTCTGGTCTGCTCCTCCACCCTCACCCACTATTATCAGTTCAAGTTTCTCGGAGTGAACGTATATTAAGCTGAGAGACAGAAACACCAAAGTCTCAAAGCAGGAAATTCTCTCCTGATCGTTGTAACCTCTCAGATCTGATATCATCCTTGTAAAAGTGCTTTCTTTTGTGGGACTGTGATTTCTATTTGAACTGATGCTTCACGTTATATTTCTCTAAAAGGATCCATTCTCTGTCTGTTAGATTTCACAGATAAACCCACGATATTCCCTGCTGAAATTATTGCAGGAAAGCGTGTGGATGTAAGCTGCACCTTCAACACAACGTGCAATGGAACAGCAGCACCTGTCTTAACCTGGGACACTCCCACTGACGTACCTGGATCAGTCTCAAACACTGTAACTCAGCATGGTGTCACTCTGACCTATACTTCTGTTCTGACCCTGATCCCATCACTCAAACACCACGGACACAATCTCAGCTGCAGAGTGAGATATCCATCTGTTTCATCGGAGCGGACCCTCGTACTAACTGTGCAAGGTAAGTACGGACACCCTTCATTCTACATCAGCACTCCCTCAGCGCTGACCCTCTGACAGTGCAGCCCATTCTCAGTATCCATATTCTCAGGCCACTCAAAGTGCTTCACAGTCGATAGAAGTTAACTGATCTTTAATTGATTATTGCTGAATGAAGTGACAAGCTGTCTAAACTTTACAGCTTGCACACGTTATTTTCCATGGCAACACCTCCTCTAATCAGAGACCACTTGCCAACCAATCAGCACTCTCTTCCCTTTAAATATAAATTGTTGTTCATTTTCTGTTGGTAAACCTGCGAGCTGTCTTGTTGAGTCCTGCCCTGACATCTCAATGTCACAATGAACAGAACAAGTTCCAACAACGAGCTGTGGTTGGTGATTCCTCACGTTACATCCAGGGACACTGGAGACTATCAGTGTGTGGCAGAGAATGAACATGGAGCAGTGGAGGTGTCCATAACCATCACTGTGGAACGTGAGTGTGCACAGACTTCAACATCACTCTCAGGTTCAAACACTACACAAATACACACAAATATACAGACCTAAGCAGACACCTGCAGACACACAATCCCACATGTATGAGTACACACAAAGACACACTCACAAACAAACACCCTATCACATACTGCCCTGTGGGTTACCTGACCTCCCTCAGTGCTGCACCGGACTATTGACCTCGATTCTGGGTTTTGTGTTCCCTTTCATATTTATGGAAGAATATGGAAATTGCAAGGTCTATTACAGACACTCAGATGCACAGAGATACTCAGATGCACAGAGATACTCACAGATACACTCTGCCTCTCCAACTCTCTATCCTCCTTTAAGAAGTTTCCTGAAACCTAATCCTTTGACGAGTCACCTGTCCTAACTCCTCTTACATGATTTTGTGTGAAATTTTGTTTGAGTATCTGAGAGTAAGAGAGAGGTGGAGAGGTTTAGGAAGGGAATTCCTGTTGTTGAAAAGCTTAGATCATGTTCTCAGCTTTCCAGTGCCCATTTTTCACATGATGTCCATGTTCATAATGGGGATTGCCTATGTAAACGTCACGCTGTAGTTACACTCTCCCACCAGTGGTGGCACGGTCACACTTAACCCTTGCATCCCCAAGCTTTTCAAGCAATTTCCCTTCCTAATTTGCTACTATTCACCTCGACCACTCCCTGTGGGAGCGAGTTCCACATTCTCCCCTCTCTCTGGGTAAAGATTGGAACTGTTTATTAAGCGGGGGGTGTAAGTCTGTTGGGGAGGCCATCTCGATCCTGCCCGATTCGCACACGTGTCCGAGATGGATTTCCACCCTGCACTAAACGTTTCCAGAATTTTCTACAACACAATCCTGTACACAGCGATGGAGAGAAAAATTGGACAGGGAGTCCAACAGCACAATGATCCATTCTCACCAATGTTCCACGCTAAGGGGAAAGTTCCGATTGTCCACTCTTAGAGTGTTTACAATGAAAACATTCATTCCACATTGAATCCCAGTGGATGGGTCAATAATACAGCAAATGTTGCAGTGATATGAAGCTTGATTGTTCAGCCAGAGTGAGAGATTGAAAGCGGAGATGATTTCTTTCTGTGTGTTCTCTAGACAGTGGAGAAGAGATTCTGCACGTGATCCTGATCCTGGGAATACGAGCTGTGATATTCCTTGTGGCTGTGGTTATCACTATCGCTGGAGTCTGTGTCTGGGAGAGAAAAACAGTGAAAGGAAGTCGACAGACTGTTTGAAGCTTTGTGCAGCAACAATCTCATTATGGAACAGAAGGACGGCATTCAGCCCATCGACTCCATGCTGTCTCTCTGTAGAGCAATACAGTCAGTCCCATTCCCCCGCTCTATCCCCGTATCCCTGCAAGTTTATTTCCCCTCAAGTGTCCGTCCAATTTCCGTTTGAAATCGTTCATCGTCTCCGCTTCCACCATCCTAGTAGGCAGCGAGTTCCAGCTCATTACCACTCACTGTGTAAAAAAGTTCCTCCTCACATCCCCCCTCTGCCCAAAACCTTCAATCTGTGTCCCCCAGTCCTTGTACCATCAGCTAATGGCAACAGCTTCTCTTTGTCTGCCTGATCTAAACCCATCATCATCTTGTACACCTCGATCAGATCCCCCCTCAATCTCCTTTGCTCCAAGGAGAACAACCCCAGCTTCTCCAACCCAACCTTGTAGCTAAAATCCCTCATCCCTGGACCCATTCTGCTCAATCTCCTCCCCACCCTCTCAAGGACCCTCACTTCCTTCCCAAAGTGAGGAGACCAGAACTGGACACAATACTCTAGTTGTGACCTAACCAGAGCTTTATAAATGTTCAGCATAACCTCCCTGTGTTTGTACTCAATCCCTCAATTTATGAAAAGCTTATTCTTTCCATCAGCACAAACAGCAATTTCCAAGCGGACTCCCATCAGCAGACAGAGTGCAATAAAACATCGACATGCCTGCTTCTTAATGTACGGAGAGAAACCTGGAACGAGAGATTCTCCTTCTTCTCCTCAGCAAGCTGAAACTTTTCCTTATACCTGGTGCTCCCCAGTCCTGCTGTGTGGACACATCATAACCACGGCATTGTCTGGCTGTGTGCAGCCAACATGGTTGAATAGGAATGAACAGAAATGTGACGTTGCTAAACTCTGTTCTCTGATTGGAATGTGCTTTCTGAATGCTGCACCTTTTTCATGCTGCGATAGATTGTAAGAAGCATTTGGGTTATGAATAAAATTACATTGATTAACACAAGTGATTAAAATGCTCAGCCTGTTCTGTAGATACTTATGGATTAAAATTCTTATTTTGCTGCCAGATTCTTGCCTCAAAGAAAAGCTTCTTGTTGTCACATTTTCTCTATTATATAAATTCCTGTGCCCATCCTTATAATAGAAATTTCCCATGTAAACATGTCACATTGTAGTTTCACACTCCTGCCAGTGGTGGTGCCATTCCAAAACTGTCTTGCTGCACAGACACAGTGAGAAATATTCTCGATGTGTACATGATGTTGTTGTTACACAGACATCAGGCGGAATCTTGGGCAGTGCCTAGAATGCACTTAGGACAGTGCACACCACACTCAGAACTGACAGTGCAGCGTTTCCTCAGTGCTGACCCTCCGTCAGTGCAGCGCTCCCTCATTACTGTCCCTCTGACAGTGCTGCACTACCTCATTATTGACCCTTTTCAAGTGCAGCACCCCGTCATCATTGACCTTCTGACCGTGCAGCACTCCCTCATGGCTGACACTCTGACAGTGCAACAATCCCTGAACACTGACCCTCTGATACTGTACCCCTCCATCACTAATGACTTTCCAACAGTTCAGCACTCCCTAGGTACAGACCCTCTGACAGGGCAGCATTCCATCAGTATTCAAACTCCCACTATGCAGCTGTCCCTCAGGATTCTCCCCCCCACAATGCAGCACTCCCTCAGTACTCTCCCTCCCACAGTGCAGTACTCCCTCAGTACTCACCCTCCCACAGTGCAGCAATCCCTCAGTACTCTCACTCCCACAGAGCAGTACTCCCTCAGTACTCACCCTCCCACAGTGCAGCACTCCCTCAGTACTCACCGTCCCACAGTGCAGCACACCCTCAGTACTCACCCTCCCACAGTGCAGCACTCCATCAGTACTCACTCTCCCAAAGTGCAGCACTCCCTCAGTACTCACCCTCCCACAGTGCAGCACTCCCTCAGTACTCACCCTCCCACAGTGCAGCACACCCTCAGTACTCACCCTCCCACAGTGCTGTGCGAGTTGTTTAAATCAAGACTGGTGCCCAAAGAGGGAGGTTTCAATGCTAAATCATTGAAATCGGTGAAAATTATTTTTAGGCTGAGGGGAACAAGACTTAGTTCCTCATATCCTTTCTTTAGCAATAACACACAGTACTAGAATCTCTGTTTAAATAAATTCCAGTTAAACTTTGCCATGAAAGGATATCTTCTCACACTCCTCTCTACCTCAGTACTAACCCTCCCACAGTCCGGCACCCCCTCAATACTGACCCTCCGACTGTGCAAATCTCACTCAGTACAGACCCGCTGACAGTTCAGCACTCCCTCATTACTGATCCTCTGACTGTGCAGCACTCCCTCATTAAGGACCCTCTTCCAGTGCAGCACTCCCACATTACTGTCCCTCTGACAGTGCAGCACTCCCACATTACTGACCCTCTGACAGTGCAGCACTCCCACATTACTGTCCCTCTGACAGTGCAGCACTCCCTCAGTACTGATCCTCCGACATTGCAGCATTCCTTCACTACTGGCCCTCTGACAGTGCAGCACTCTCACATTACTGACCCTCTGATAGTGCAGCAGACCCTCAGTACTGACCCCACTAACAGTGCAGCACTCGCTCAGTACTGACCCTCCCACAGTGCAGCACTCCCTCAGTACTATACTCCTGATAGTGAAGTACTCCCTTATTAATGACCCTCTTCCAGTGCAGAACTCCCACATTACTGACCCTCTGACAATGCAGCACTCCCACATTACTGACACTCTGACAGTGCAGCACTCCCACATTACTGTCCCTCTGACAGTGCAGCACTCCCTCAGTACTGACCCTCCGACATTGCAGCAATCCTTCACTACTGGCCCTCTGACAGTGCAGCAATCCCACATTACTGACCTTCTGATAGTGCAGCACTCACTCAGTACTGACCCTCACACAGTGCAGCACTCCCTCAGTACTATACCCCTGACAGTGCAGCACTCCTTCAGTAATGATATCAGGGATTGTCAACATGTATCATACGGCCAGAGACCTGTATTGGGAATTCTATCGCCTGCGCTTCAGCCTCTGAGATGAGGGGGAGGGGTCTAATCCCACGGAGCCAATGGAGAAGCTTGATGACTACAGCTGCCCAAATATGAGCTGACAGATCACACATGGTAAACGTTTTGCTGAGAGCACAAAACATCCTCGAACTTCTCACTCATTACCCACTTCCTCATTTTGACTCACAGTGACACATCCACCCTTTCTAATTAAACACACAGAGGGAGCAGCACAGGAAGAGGTCATTCAGCCCAAGCAGAGCGTGTGGGCAGTTCCTCCCCAGGCGAGCAGTCGGACAGGTCCTGGGTAAGTAACGGAACGATTGGAATTCACTTCCACCACCAACACCGTCCTTTGATGATGTTGTGACTTTATAAAGACAGATTCCAATGATTGATGCCTTTGAAAGATTTCTACTGATTATTGAGATCTGGGTGTGAGGCTCAAGTCTGTTGTACAGAACATCTTTCTAGCTCAAGGGATGAGGGAATTGCAGAGACATGAGCTTTGGGACATCCTGAGGTGGTGAAAGGTGCTATGGAAATGCAAATCCTTCATTGTTTTACCTTCTTAAAGCCTTGTAACTCTCTGCAGAGCACCTATCATCCCACAGAGAATCAAACTATTCTGTGAAGACATTGTCTAAAAGCAGTTCTGATCTCTCGAGAGCTGTTGGACAAGAGGTGAGGTCTCATTAACTCCTTTCTCTTTCAGAACTTCAGAGTTAGATGCTGAGGAAATATCTGGGAGTGGACAATGATCGGGAAATCTTACTTCCTCCTGTCACTTCTCCAAGGTAATATCATCGTCAGCTCGGACAGATTTATGGTGAATAGTCTTTGTAAAAGAACATTCTTACGGAGCTGTGATTGGGAACCGATTCAACAGTGAGCCAGTGTACAAACTCACACCAAGTCCCATTCACCCATCACCCCTAAACTATCTGACTCCTGGTCCTACAACATCTCAAACTTAAAATTCACATCTCTTTGTTCAAATGCATCCATTGCCTCACACTGTGTCCTTATCTCTGTAACCTCCTGCAACTCTCCCAACCAACGTCCCAGATCTCTGTGTTACTCCAATTCCGGCCTCTTGACCATCCCTCGATTCCCATCACTCCAATACTGGCGGCTGGGCCTTCAGCTGCCTGGGGCCTGAGCTCTGGAATTCACTCCCTAAACCTCGGCGATGGAGGAGCTCAGAGGGTTTCATTTTACTGAAAACCACCACGACTACATCACAGCTGCAGTCAGAATAGACAGAGAGTCCAGCCCTCGCACTTCCTGCACAGTTTCACCATAGCAACACAATAAGGAAGTAAAATAACTGAAAGTTAAACCGAAGCCAAAGCAGTCAGTTTAGAGAGATGAGATATTTACACAGTTTCCCTGTGTGTCTTGTAGACACTGCGTTGGGTGGAAGACTGGCTTCACTAAACAGGGTCCTGAGGACCATGAGCCAATGTAGAATGAACTTGTCCACTCCTGTGTCCAGGATTCTCTTCCATCCATTATGAAACCTTGGGGAGTTCCATGTGTGTCCTGTAGATGGTCCTCACTGCAGCCACTGTGCTCCAGAGATGGAGGGGGTGGATATCGAGTCTAGTGGATCTACAAACCATTCGGAGTTAAATATTGATATTTCTCTCCCCAGTTGGACTGTCACAAGAGTGGAAAGGTGACACTCCACGAGAGGTGACAGCGCAGGAAGGTTTCTGTGTACAGATTCCATGTCATTACAGTTATCCATCACATTTGGAAAATCAACCGCGAGGTGGAGTCTGGTTTAATAATGAGAAACAGATTCCCTGGGCTCCTATTGCCTTTCACTCCAAGGATCACAGTCACGAGTTACCACGGTTCCGCCATCGGACCCGGCTGTCTGGAGACCTGAAAGATGGCGACTGTTCCCTGATTATAAACAACATCACACGGGAAGATGCAGGACCTTATTTTTTCAGAATAGAATTTGACAATGGTCCGAGCTATAACTATTACCCTGTAACCCAGCTTCATGTTTCTGGTAAGTGCTGTGTTATAATTACTCAACAATTCACATTCAACTCTCAATGGGAAATAACACAAACTGTGACGTTTACATATTAAAATAAAACAAAGCTTATTATAACACACTGTCTGATTCTCAATAACCTGGTGATAGCTTCCAGTTCAGTCCTAAAGCAACCTCCAATACTCACTTTAATATCAATGATGAAAAGCATTAACTGTATTATCAGGTTATCCACACCCATCAATCTCTCCTGTCCTGTTTAAAAGTCTGACGTATCGATAAAAGAAAGATGTGCATTTCTGCAGCGCAATTTACCACCTCAGGAGGATCCAAATCCCTTCACAGCCAATGAAATTATTCCTAAATTGTGGTCACAGATGTAAAACACAGCAGTCAGTTTGTGCACAGCAAGATCCAACAAACCACAAGGTGATAAATAACCCAAATCACTGAGGAAATGAGAAGCCAGTGAACTCAAACCTCTGGTCTGATGAAGAGTCATACGGACTCGAAACGTTAACCCTGTCTTCCTCTCCACTGATACTGTCAGACCTGCTGAGTCTTTCCAGCAATTTTTGTTTTTGTTTCAGATTTCCAGCATCCACAGTATTCTGCTTTTAACTCCAATCTCTGGTCTGAGCCTCTTCTCTCATCCAGTGTTCTCAATTCACATGTCTCGGAGTGAACGTGTATTAAGCTGAGAGACAGAAACACTACTGCCAAAGAGCAAGAAAATCTTTCCTGATCGTTGTAACCTCTCAGTTCTGATATCATCCTTGTAAAAGTGCTTTCGCTTGTGGGACTGTGGTTTCTAGTTGAACTGATGCTTCACGTTATATTTCTCTAAAAGGATCCATTCTCTGTCTGTTAGATTTCACAGATAAACCCACGATATTCCCTGCTGAAATTATTGCAGGAAAGCGTGTGGATGTAAGCTGCACCTTCAACACAATGTGCAATGGAACAGCAGCACCTGTCTTAACCTGGGACATTCCCACTGACGTACGTGGATCAGTCTCAAACACTGTAACTCAGCATGGTGTCACTCTGACCTATACTTCTGTTCTGACCCTGATCCCATCACTCAAACACCATGGACACACACTCAGCTGCAGAGTGAGATATCCATCTGTTTCAGCAGAGCAGACCCTCGTACTAACTGTGCAAGGTAAGAACGGACACCCTTCATTCTACATTAGCTAGAAAGCTCTACTTAGTACATTGCAAGATCCCACAATTGCATTGTGTTTAGCAACAAATCAATAGTCTTTAACTGATACAAATTCACCTCTGACACTGCAGCAGTCCCTGAATACTGATTCTCCAACACTGCAGCACTCCCTCAGTACTGAGTCTTGTTCACAATGAAATCTTTAACTGTTCTTAGATGCACCACAGAATCTCTCATTTACTTCGCTTGATATGATTAATGCTTCATCGATCAATATAATTGAGGGGTTCATAACCATCACTGTGGAATGTGAGTTAATGCAAACTTCAACATCACACACACACACACACACACACACACACACACATGCAGAAACACACACAATCTCAACTCATACAAGCACACACACACATGCACATACAGACACACATGTGCACACACACAAACACAAACACACATCCTTATTGTACCGAAACATGCACACACAAGCCAACACACACATACACACACAAAAACATGTGGGTTCCCTCTCCTCTCCCAGTGCTGCACTGGAGTCTCGATATCAGCTCCGAATCTGTGTTGAAGGAAGGTAAACTCCAGATCATCAAGACCCTGAATTGGATGGAGCAACCTCCTGAACAGTGAATTGTAGATTTACCTCTCAGTGTTCCATCAATCAAATACAATTCATTGCCTTTGAAGCCTTTGGGGACAGCCTGAGGATCTGTAAGGGAGTTTGCTGCATTCTAGATGGACACCTCCACTGGTGGGAGAATGTAACTGCAGTGTGACAGTTTACATAGGCAGTGCCCATTGTAAATGTGAAATAAGTTCTTATCCTGAGAGAAGGTACCTGGAAATGCATTCAGACATCAGATACAGAGACATGATGCATGGAGTCTTGCTGTGCACTATATTTGCTCATATTACAATCATTCTATGTTTATAGATGCACCACGGAATCTCTCAATTACTTCTCTTGGTGTGATTAACGCTTTATCGATCGATGTAATTGAGGGGAATTCTGCAGTGATAATCTGCTCTGTCGAGAGCTTCCCAGCTTCTAACCTGACGTGGCGACATCTTAATGTCCCAATGAACAGAACAAATTCCAACAATGAGCTGTGGTTGGTGATTCCTCACGTTACATCCAGGGACACTGGAGACTATCAGTGTGTGGCAGAGAATGAACATGGAGCAGTGGAGGGGTTCATAACCATCACTGTGGAACGTGAGTTACTGCAAACTTCAACATCACTCACACACACACACACACATACACACACGTGCACACACATACTCATAAACATGCACACACATTCACTCATGCACAGAAATATACACAAAGAGACACTCAGATATGCTCAAACACATACACACATGCACACACAGACACATGCATGCATACTCACACAAACACTCTCACTTGTGCAGAAACACAAACACATACACAAACACACAAATGAGTTCCCTGTCCTCTCTCAGTGCTGCACTGGAGTCTCGGTGTCAGCTCCGATTCTGTGTTGAAGGAAGGTAAACTCCAGATCAGCAAGACCCTGAATTGGATGGAGCAACCTCCTGAACAGAGAATTGTAGATTTATCCCTCAGTGCTCCATCGATCAAATACAATTCATTCCCGTAAATCCCTTGGCAAAATACTGAGGATGTGAAAGCTTCTTTCATTAAAAGTGGACAGCACCTCTACTGGTGGGAGAATGTAACTCCAGTTTGACTGTTTACATAGGCAGTGCCCATTATAAATTTGACAGTGGAAGTTATATGGAGGGAAGGTACCCGGAATTGCATACAGACATCAGATACAGAGAGATGATGCATGGAGTCTTGCTGTAAATTGTGCTTGCTCACATTAAACACTTGATTTGTTTTTAGATGCACCACAGAATCTCTCATTTACCTCTCTTGATATGATTAATGCTTCATCGATCAATATAATTGAGGGGAATTCTGCAGTGATAATCTGCTCTGTCGAGAGCTTCCCAGCTTCTAACCTGACGTGGCGACATCTTAATGTCCCAATGAACAGAACAAGTTCCAACAATGAGCTGTGGTTGGTGATTCCTCACGTTACATCCAGGGACACTGGAGACTATCAGTGTGTGGCAGAGAATGAACATGGAGCAGTGGAGGGGTTCATAACCATCACTGTGGAATGTGAGTGTGGAGATACATTTGTTTGTTTGTTGTCTCCGTGGTCTCCGTGGAGCCATTGGGATCGTGTTGTTTTTAATCCAGTTTTCTTCAGTCCTCGCTCAGTCCACGTTATCCACACATCCAATTTTTCCTCTCCCTTTCTGTTTTTGCTCTCAGTTTCTCCTTCAATGGTTGTGAGGACAAGGCTGTCAGGTCTTCGTTTCCAATCTCCGTACTTGACGACCTTTCTCTCTCTAACTGTCCTGAACAACCCTTTTAATTGCTGAACTTCTCATTCTTTAATTGATAAATATTATATATAAATGTTACATGTTGAAATGCAATACCTGTATTCATAAATTGCTTAGAAATTACTAAACATTCAACAGCCAGTGAAGCATTATCGAAGTGAGCTCACTGTTGTAATGTAGGAAACACAGGTACTGATTTGTGCACAGCAAGATCCCGCAAACCACCGTGTGATAATGACCTGATAGTCGATTATTTCAGTGAGGTTGGTTGTTACATGTGTAGAGACTACATACCCTTTAGGGAGGGAAGCATGTGGATGTGACTCCAGTCTCAGACACCAACATGGTTAACTCTTACCTGCCCTCTGAACTAGTCTCCCAGTTTGGGACAAACCAGTGGTTCAGGAGGAAGACCCCCCACCACCTTCTCAAGGGGAAACTAGGGATGGACAATAAATGTCAGCATTGCCCGAGAATGAGTATTTAAACACTGAGTGAGTGTATCGCTTCTCGAGATACATCGGAGCATCATTGTAAATCTGTAGTGCAGTAATTAATGGCTGTTTTTACAGGTAGAGACTCTAGTAAATGGACAGTAGGATTGTTCACGGCTGGGATCATGTTGAGTGTTTTCCTGGCTGGAATCTTCATCTTCATCTGTGTGAGAAAGTAAGTCTGAAGATTTAACTTGATTTTAATATAAACATTTGTTGAGGACTAATTAGACAGTTTTTACAAAGGGCCAGCACAGGCACGATGGGCTGAGTGGCTTCCTCCTGAGCTGTGAGATTTTTAATTCTTTCATCGAATGTGGCTGTCACTGGTGAGGCCGCTATTAATTGCCCATCTCTAATTGCCCCTTGAGAAGGAGGTAGTGAGCTGCCTTCTTGACCCGCTGCAGTCCATGAGGTGTAGGTACACCCACAGTGCTGTTAGAGAGGGAGTTCCAGGATTTTGACCCAGCGACAGTGAAGGAACGGTGATATATTTCCAAGTCAGGATGGTGAGTGACTTGGAGGGCAACTTCCAGGTGGTGGTGTTCCCATGTGTCTGCTGCCCTTGTCCTTCTAGATGGTAGAGGTCGTGGGTTTGGAAGGTGCTGTTGAAGGAGCCTTGCTGAGTTGCTGCAGTGCATCTTGTAGATGGTACACACACTGCTTCCACTGTGTGTTCATGGTGGAGGGAGTGAATGTTTAATGTGGGGGATGGGGTGTAGATCAATCGGGCTGCTTTCTCCTGGATGGTGTCAAGCTTCTTGATTCTGTGCTTTGTGCAGAAGTGATTTAAAGAGACAGTCCCTGTCATTGGTGTAAGGTTACAGTGGGCTCTGTGTCTGTGCTGCACTGACTCTCTGCTATATGATAACCACAGTGTGATATTGTGTTATTGCAGGAGAAAGACAGCGATGGAGGAGAGAGTTTCAGGGACCAGTGACATTGCATTGACCCCCAGTCCACTCTCTGTGAAGCGCCAGGTACAGGAGCTGTTTACACTCACTCCAAAGCTTCAATCTTAGTGTGTAGACAACACATGTCCCAGATTCCCAGCCCAGTTACCCACTGATTTGTACCTGTGGAGTCAGCAATGGTTCAGTATCACGCTGCCTCTCTGTTATGACACAGCAACTGGTAAAGGCTGTTGTTTAAAATCCCAGAAGGAAACTTTAAACAACTGTCATAACCTATATTTCCCAGTGGAATGTTTGAGATGCAGCTTTAGATTCAGGAATAAGACCATCAGTTCTCGGGATGGTTTTATATCAAACTACATGAGACATTTATTAATTTACACAAGTTAAACATATGCACATGGCTACAAACTAGTATTATCATAACTTTTTAACAAATTCTCTAACTAATCTCCTCTAAGATAACCCATAGAATTTAAGCAGATTCCAGGCAAAGCATTTTCACCTCACAAATTCCAAATGAGGTTCCTTTCACTTTGGTTCCTTTGCAGACAGGTGTAGGCTTACAGCTGCTTTGCTGTTACAAGCCTCTGCTCTGCACACACAAAACTGCTCAAGTTATACCCAGCTCTTCTCTTTGAATGTAAATTCTCATTGTATCATCAGGACCTTTGAACTCCATTTCTTCTAATAATAAATCCCCTTTCATAGTATCAATTTTATTCGTATTATAAACGTTGATTGGTTTAAGATTTCACCCCCAGACATTGCGCTGTTCAAAAATACAAATTGTCTCTTTGCCTCCCTGTTTACATCTCAAAACTACGATACATCAAAGTACCCAGACTGGCTGGCTTTAATCCAATTAAAACACACACACACACACCCACAGACTAAACCACTATTTTAATAAAAATAATTTCCAAAACATGATATTCATTAATCGCATCATGACATTCTCTCTCTCTATCCCTACCTCCCTTTCTTTCTCTCTCTCTTCTGTCTCTCATCCTCTCTCTGATTACAAGGGTGATGTCAATGAGCCTCACACCAGACACTTGAGTGCAGAATCCAAGCCATCACTCACCAGAGCCATTACCGAGGGAGTGCGAGACTGACAGAGGGTCAGTACTGAGGGAGTGCTGCACTGCCGGAGGGTCAGTACTAAGGGAGTGCTGCACTGTCGGAGGGTCAGCACTGAGGGAGTGCGAGACTGACAGAGGGTCACTACTGAGGATGTGCTGCACAGTGGGGGGGATCAGAACTGAGGGAGCACTGCACTGCCGTAGGTGGTTTCTTTCAGATGACATGAGAGAGAGAGTTAAACCCATTGAGACCGACTGACACTAGCGAGGCTGCACAATAATTTAACCCTATCAGTGCCAGTAAATGATGTGAGGATGTCTTCTGTTTCCATTTCTCTGTAGGGTAAACAGAACGTGCTGATTACTGAGTCCCAGAACACAACCAGAGACACAACTAGCGAGGGGGAGACCCCAGTTCCCCGGGGTCTCTCTGAAGGTCCAGTGGGAGGCGATGCTGGACATTGGCACACCGACAATCCCGTTGCCCTTCTCTACTCCAATCCCCAAGTTTTGAGGATATCCAGTGGTGATGGTTCTGTCCACAGGGAAGAGGAGACGGAATACGCACAGATCAGGTTCGAGCATAACTGAATGAGAAATGGGGAGAGTGAGTGAGGAGGTGTGGGTGTGGGGGTAGGGATTGAGATTCCTGGGAACAGGAAACAACCCACTGGGGGAGAGGGGGAGAGAGGGAGGAAGGGATGCAATTGGGCTGCGGTTGGTGTGGTTTGGAATGAAATGCTTCTCCAGAGAGGACTGGATGCTGAGCCATTGGGGAGTGAGATTCACTGTCTCTCTCTCTCTCTCTCTCTCTCTCCCTCTCTCTCTCTTTCTTTCTGTGTCTGTCTCTCATTCCCTATCTCCAGCTCCTCCTTTAAGATGCCCGTTAATAACTGACTTTGTTGACTCAGCTGTTGGTCTCCTGTCCCTAATATCTCCTCATGTGCCTCAGAGTCAGGTGAAGATGTGACTAACAATCCCCGGATGAGCCTTGGGACATTTTGCTACATTGAAGGTGCTATATAAATGCAAGTAGTTGTAGTAACTCTGATCTGCTTCGATTAACAATGGAACCACAAAGGCTCCTTCGACAGGGCGTGTGTGCAGCAGGATCACAGTAAATACATTGAGCTGTGAGATTTTAAATTCTTTCATCGAATGTGGCTGTCACTGGTGATGTCAGCATTAATGCCCATCCCTAATTGCCCTTGAGAAGGTGTGGTGAGCTGCCTTCTTGACCCGCTGCGGTCCATGTGGTGTAGGTACACCCACACTGCTGTTAGGGGGGAGCTCCAGGATTTTGACCCAGCGACAGTGAAGGAACGGTGATATATTTCCAAGTCAGGATGGTGAGTGACTTGGAGGGGAACTTCCAGGTGGTGGTGTTCCCATGTGTCTGCTGCCCTTGTCCTTCTAGATGGTAGAGGTCGTGGGTTTGGAAGGTGCTGTTGAAGGAGCCTTGCTGAGTTGCTGCAGTGCATCTTGTAGATGGTACACACACTGCTGCCTCTGTGTGTTCATGGTGGAGGGAGTGAATGTTTAATGTGGGGGATGGGGTGTAGATCAATCGGGCTGCTTTGTCCTGGATGGTGTCAAGCTTCTTGATTCTGTGCTTTGTGCAGAAGTGATTTAAAGAGACAGTCCAGTCGTTGGTGTAAGGTTACAGTGGGCTCTGTGTCTGTGCTGCACTGACTCTCTGCTATATGATAACAACAGTGTGATATTGTGTTATTGCAGGAGAAAGACAGCGATGGAGGAGAGAGTTTCAGGGACCAGTGACATTGCATTGACCCCCAGTCCACTCTCTGTGAACCACCAGGTACAGGAGCTGTTTACACTCACTCCAAAGCTTCAATCTCAGTGTGTAGACAACACATGTCCCAGATTCCCAGCCCAGTTACCCACTGATTTGTACCTGTGGAGTCAGCAATGGTTCAGTATCATGCTGTCTCTCTGTTATGATACAGCAACTGGTAAAGGCTGTTGTTTAAAATCCCAGAAGGAAACTTTAAACAACTGTCATAACCTATATTTCCCAGTGGAAGGTTTGAGATGCAACTCTAAATTCAGGAATAAGACCACCAGTTCTCAAGATGGTTTTATATCAAACTACATGAAACATTTATTAATTTACACAAGTTAAACATATGCACATGGCTACAAACTAGTATTATCATAACTTTTTAACAAATTCTCAAACTAATCTCCTCTAAGACAACCCATTGTCTTTAAGCAGACACCAGGCAAAGCATTTTCACCTCACAAATTCCAAATGAGTTTCCTTTCACTTTGGTTCCTTTGCCGACAGGTGTAGGCTTACAGCTGCTTTGATGTTACAAGCCTCTGCTCTGCACAAACAAAACTGCTCAAGTTATACCCAGCTCTTGAGTGTAAAGAAGATGGAGATTGACAGGCTGCTGATTGGTAAGGGGATCAAAGGTTAGGGGAGAAGGTGGGAAAATGGACCGAATGGTCTAATTACTCATCCTAAGTCTTAGTCTTATGGCTTCTGTTTGAAGGTAAATTCGCAATGTATCATCAGGACCTTTGAACTCCATCTCTTCTAACAATAAATCCCCTTTCATCGTATCAATTTTATTAGTAATATAAACGTTGATTGGTTTAAGATTTCACTCTCAGACTTTGAATGTTTTATTTAAAAATGCAAATTACCACTTTACCTCTTTGTTTACATCTCAAAACTACTATACATCAAAGCACCCAGACTGGCTGGCTTTAATCCAATTAAAATACACACAGACACACACACAGACTAAACCTCTGTTTAAAAAGACAGTTTGCAATTACATTACATACATTAATAGATTCATAACACTCTGTCTCTATCCCTCCTCTATCCCTCTCTCTCATCCTCTCTCTGATTACAAGGTTCATGTTATTGAGCCTCACACCAGGCACCTGTGTGCAGCATCCAAGCCGTCACTCACCAGAGCCATTACCGAGGGAGTGCGGGACTGACAGCGGGTCAGTACTGAGGGAGTGCTGCACTGTTGGAGGGTCAGTACTGAGGGAGTGCTGCACTGTTGGAGGGTCAGCACTGAGGGAGTGCTGCACTGTTGGAGGGTCAGTACTGAGGAAGTGCTGCACTGCCATAGGTGGTTTCTTTTATCCGGTAGGAGAGAGAGAATTAAATGACTCCGCACAATAATTTAACCCTATCAGTGCCAGTAAATGATGTGAGGATGTCTTCTGTTTCCATTTCTCTGTAGGGTAAACAGAACGTGCTGATTACTGAGCCCCGGAACACAACCAGAGACACAACTAGCGAGGGGGAGACCCCAGCTCCCCGGGATCTCTCTGAAGGTCCAGTGGGAGGCGATGTTGGACATGGGAACTCCGACAAACCCGACGAGCTTTTCTACGCCAACATCAACTTTTCAAAGCTGCCCGGCGGTGACAGGACTGTGCACAGGAGCGAGGACACGGAATACACACAGATCAGGTTCCAGAAAAACTGAGTGTGAAACAGGGAGCGGGGCTGTGGGGTGTGTGCAGCCAACATGGCCAAATAGTAATGAACAGAAATATGATGTTGCTGAACTTTTTTTATTGTTTCTGAGTGAGCTTTCTGAATGCTGCACCTTTTTCCATGCTGTAAAAGATTGTGAGAAGCTTATGAATTATGTATAATTTTACATCTGTTAATACAAGGTGAGGTGACAGTGACTGCCTTTGACATCAAGGCTGCATTTGACCGTGTGTGGCATCTAGGATCCCGAGTAAAACTGGAATCAATGGGAATCAGGGGTGGTACGAAAGTATAATAATTTGCTTAATATTTTCCTGGTTTGTTGTAAACTAGGTTTATGGGTGTGAGTGTAGATGGGTCTGTCTGTGTGGCTTAATTACATCTGGAGTCAGGTAGACTGCAAGTTTGAGATTATCAAAAGAAGCTAGATGTAGAAATGTAATTGAAATGCTAGTGAGTGAACATGGAGGCTGACTTAGCATGTAAGGTGTGAGGGGAATTTGCATTTTTAGATAAGTGACGGGATTGTTTGGATTTCAAAGGGCTATTGGTCTGTTTACAATGAGACCGATATGCAAGGCAAAGGAGTGTGTTTATTTTTCCCCAAAGGTTATTGACAACATTGGCAACATGAAAGTTTTTATATTATGGGAAAAGTATAATTCCAAAGACATATGGAACAATGAAATTTACATATCAAAGAGAGAGGAACATCAACAAAGGAGAATGAAAGGCTATTTTGGGGACCATGTAAAATCTAACAAGAGTGTGTGAATCAGCCTTGAAGAAGCCTCCAGGCATTTGTCCATAGGTCTGTTATGTTCAGTGACTATAGATTGAGAAAGCCATTTGGAAATCCACTCTCAAGTGTGTTCTGTGTTAACTTGCTGGTTTTGTTTTTAAATCTAAAATCTATTTTGGTTTATTGCCTAAAAGGAGTTTTACTGCTCACTTCCAGACTTCCCAATGCCTGACCACCATCTTCAAGGTTAATTCGGAAGTTTAGGATTTGTTATAATGGTAACCGTATCCTTATGTGTGTGCTTTAAATATTAAATAAATATTAAAATTTAATTTTTAAGATCTCTAAATGTCTTGGTTGACACATTACTCCTGAATTCAGTGCACACATCTCATAATAAATACAAATTGCAAAACCGTTGTGATAGTGTGACCAAGTTTCCCTTGTGGATTTGGTCCCCCTGGCACACATCATCTACCACATCATAACAGAGGGAAAACTCTCCGCTGGTTGGAGCCATACCCAGCACAAAGGAAGATAGTTGTGGTTGTTGGAGGTCAATCATCTCAGTTCCAGGACATCACTGCAGGAGTTCCTCAGGGTAGTGTCCTCGGCCCAACCATCTTCAGCTGCTTCATCAATGACCTTCCTTCCATCATAAGGACAGAAGTGTGGATGTTCACTAACGATTGCACAATGTTCAGCACCATTCACGGCTCCTCAGATACTGAAGCAGCCCTTGTCCAAATGCAGCAAGACCTGGACAATATTCAGGCTTGCGCTGACAAGTGTCAGGCAATGACCATCTCCAATAAGAGAGAATCTAACCATCGCCCCTTGATGTTCAATGGCATTACCATTGCTGAATCCCCCACTATCAACATCCTGGGGATTACCATTGACCAGAAACTGAACTGGACTAGCCATAAAAACACTGTGGCTACAAGAGCAGGTCAGAGTCTGGGAATCATGCAGTGAGTAACTCACTCCAGACTCCCCAAAGCCTGTCCACCACCTTCAAGGCACAGGTCAGGAGTGTGATGGAAGACTCTCCACTTGCCTGGATGAGTGCAGCTCCAACAAGATTCAGTAAACTCAACACCACTCAGGACAAAGCAGCCCCGCTAGATCCACTCTCTGCACAACCGATGAACAGTAGCAGCAGTGTGTACCATCTACACGGTGCACTGCAGGAACTCACCAAGACTCCTTAGGCAGCACCTTCAAACACACGACCACTACCATCTCGAATTACAGGGCAACAGATACATGGTAACACCACCACCTGGAAGTTACCCTCCAAGTCACTCAGCATTCTGACTTGGAAATATATCACCGTTCCCTCACTGTCACTGGGTCCAAATCCTGCAACTCCCTCCCTAACAGCACTGCGGGTGTACCTACCCCACATGGACTGCAACAGTTCAAGACGGCAGCTCACTACCACATTCTCAAGGGCTATTAGGGATGGGCAATAATTCTGGCCTAGACAGCGCCACCCACATCCCATAAATGAATATAAAAAACAAGCAATTAAAATGCTCAGACATTTCTGTACATTGTTTTTCAGATGTGAATACCATTCTCTGGTGAATAATTCCATTCTCAAGGCACCATTTCCTGTTATCACATGCCCTTTTCATTATTTACAATCATGTACCTTCATTTGTAATGTAACATTCCCATGTAAACATGTCACACTATAGTTACACCCTCCTGCCAATGGCGGTGCTCTAGTGTCATAGTTTTACCTCTCAGAGGCTGGAGGAAATATATCCACTGTGTTTACAATATTAGAAACACTCAGGGGTGACCAGGGGATTCTTTAGGTCGTGTTTACGATGTTGTTAAGATACAAGGGGCCAGTGGGATTTTTCCTACTGCGTTTACAATGTTGTTAAGACAGGATTCGGGTGAAAGATGACCTTCAACCCATCATCCCTCTCATGCCGAGAGAGAACAATAGCCTTAAGTCAGGGCCTGGCAGTTCGTGGGAACAGTCCCTGTGCCCAATTGGATAGGCTCAAAGTGAACCCAATGTTGGGTCTTGAGCCTCAAGATCCTGGAACAGGCACAGAGTGGACACCTCGGATGGATGTCAAAAACCCCATGGACACTTTTTGGGTGAAGTGTAGGGGGTGGGTATGGAGTCGGGTGGGGCAGTTATCCCCAGTGTCCTGGGACCAATATTTATCCCTAAACCAACATCATTAAAAAAAACAGATGTTCTGGGTCTGTATCTCACTGCTGTTTGTGGGATCCTGCTGTGCAGAAATTGTCTGCCATGTTTCCTACTGTTCCACAGCATCCACTGTTCAAAAACATTTCTCAGGGAATGAAGGACTATCTTTGAAGTGCAGATCCCCGTTGTAATGTAGGAAACACCACAGTCAATTTGCGCACAGCAAGCTCCCACAAACAGCAATGTGAGAATGAGCCAGACCATCTGTTTTTAGGGTGTTAGTTGGGGGTAAATATTGGCCCCAGTATTCTAAGGCACTCGATACAGGGTTGAATTTAAGAAGTTTTTGAAGTGTCCGGCACAGTTTTCTAAAGCTCCTCTCAGACCCCACCTGTAGTCACTGGGGTCAGTCCTGGACCCCGCACCTCAGGGAGGGGATATTGTCCTCGGAGGGGCTGCAGCCCAGAGTCACCAGAACGATCCCGGGGCTGAAAGGGTTAAATCCCGAGGACAGGTTGCACAGACCAGGCTTGTGTTCCCTCGAGTCTCGAAGATGAAGGGGTGATCTAATCGAGGGGTTTAAGATGATTAAAGGATTCGATGGGGTCGATAGAGAGAAACTATTTCCCCTGGTGGTGGGGGTGAGGGTGGGGGTGGGGGTGAGGGTGGGGGTGGGGGTGGGGTGTGGGGGTGGGGGGTGGGGGTGGGGGTGAGGGTGGGGGTGGGGGTGGGGGTGGGGGTAGGGGTGAGGGGTGGGGGTGGTGGTGTGGGTGTGGGGGTGAGGGTGGGGGTGAGGGTGGGGGTGGGGGTGTGGGGGTGGGGGTGGGGGGTGGGGGTGAGGGTGGGTTGGGGGTGGGGGTGGGGGTGGGGGTGGGGGTGAGGGGTGGGGGTGGTGGTGTGGGTGTGGGGGTGAGGGTGGGTGTGAGGGTGGGGGTGGGGGTGTGGGGGTGGGGGTGGGGGTGGGGGTGAGGGTGGGGGTGGGGGTGTGGGGGTGGGGGTGGGGTTGGGGGTGGGGGTGAGGTGAGGGTGGGGGTGGGGGTGAGGGTGGGGGTGGGGGTGGGGGTGGGGGTGAGGTGAGGGTGGGGGTGGGGGTGGGGGTGAGGGTGGGGGGTGGGGGTGAGGGTGGGGGTGGGGGTGTGGGTGAGGGTGGGGGTGGGGGTGGGGGGTGGGGTGAGGGTGGGGGTGGGGGTGGGGGTGTGGGTGAGGGTGGGGGTGGGGGTGGGGGGTGGGGTGAGGGTGGGGGTGGGGGTGGGGGTGGGGGTAGGGGTGAGGGGTGGGGGTGGTGGTGTGGGTGTGGGGGTGAGGGTGGGGGTGAGGGTGGGGGTGGGGGTGTGGGGGTGGGGGTGGGGGTGGGGGTGAGGGTGGGTTGGGGTGGGGGTGGGGGTGGGGGTGGGGGTGAGGGGTGGGGGTGGTGGTGTGGGTGTGGGGGTGAGGGTGGGTGTGAGGGTGGGGGTGGGGGGTGTGGGGGTGGGGGTGGGGGTGGGGGTGAGGGTGGGGGTGGGGGTGTGGGGGTGGGGGTGGGGTTGGGGGTGGGGGTGAGGTGAGGGTGGGGGTGGGGGTGAGGGTGGGGGTGGGGGTGGGGGTGGGGGTGAGGTGAGGGTGGGGGTGGGGGTGGGGGTGAGGGTGGGGGTGGGGGTGAGGGTGGGGGTGGGGGTGTGGGTGAGGGTGGGGGTGGGGGTGGGGGGTGGGGTGAGGGTGGGGGTGGGGGTGGGGGTGTGGGGGTGGGGGTGGGGGTGGGGGTGAGGTGAGGGGGGTGGGGGTGGGGGTGGGGGTGGGGGTGAGGGTGGGGGTGGGGGTGAGGGGGTGGGGGTGAGGGTGGGGGTGAGGTGAGGGGGTGGGGGTGGGGGTGGGGGGTGGGGGTGAGGGTGGGGGTGGGGGTGAGGGGGTGGGGGTGAGGGTGGGGGTGGGGGTGAGGGTGGGGGTGGGGGGGGGTGGGAGTGGGGGTGAGGGTGGGGGTGGGGGTGGGGGTGGGGGTGAGGGTGGGGGTGGGGGTGAGGGTGGGGGTGGGGGGTGGTGGTGGGGGTGAGGATGGGGGTGGGGGGTGAGGGTGGGGGGTGAGGGTGGGGGTGGGGGGTGGGGATGGGGGTGAGGGTGGGGGTGGGGGTGGGGGTGAGGGTGGGGGTGGGGGTGGGGGTGGGGGTGGGGGTGAGGGTGAGGGTGGGGGTGAGGGTGGGGGTGGGGGTGGGGGTGGGAGTGGGGGTGAGGGTGGGGGGGTGGGGGGTGGGGGTGAGGGTGGGGGGTGGGGGTGGGGGTGGGGTGGAGGTGGGGGTGGGGGTGGGGGTGGGGGTGGGGGTGAGGGTGTGGGGTGGGGGTGGGGGTGGGGATGGGGGTGAGGGTGAGGGTGTGGGGTGGGGGTGGGGGTGGGGGTGAGGGTGGGGGTGGGGGGTGGGGGTGGGGGTGAGGTGAGGGGGTGAGGTGAGGGGGGGTCCAGAACAAGGGGGCAGAACATTAACATTGGAGCCAGGCCGTTCAGGGGGTGATGTCAGGAAGCAATTCTTCACACAAAGCGGGGGTGGAAATCTGCAACTCTCTCCCCCAGAAAAAGCTGTCGAGACTGGGAGGGGTCAATTGTCAATTTCAAAACTGAGATTGGGAGATTTTTGTTGGGTCGGGGGTTAAGGGTCACGGAACCGAGGCGGGTGGATGGGGTTAAGATACAGATCGGACGTGATGTAGTCAAATAGCCGAAACAGATGAGGCTGAGGATAAGGAAGATGAGGAGGGGGATGAGGAGGGGGATGAGGAGGAGGATGAGGAGGAGATGAGGAGGGAGATGAGGAGGGGGATGAGAAGGGGGATGAGGAGGGGGATGAGGAGGGAGATGAGGAGGGGATGAGGAGGGAGTTGAGGAGGGGGATGAGAAGGGAATGAGGAGGGGGATGAGGAGGGGATGAGGAGGGAGATGAGGAGGGGGATGAGGAGGGAGATGAGGAGGGGGATGAGAAGGGGGATGAGGAGGGGGATGAGGAGGGAGATGAGGAGGGGATGAGGAGTGGATAAGGAGGGGAGGGAGAGGGATGAGGAGGAAGATGAGGAGGGGGATGAGGAGGGAGATGAGGAGAGGGATGAGGAGGGGGATGAGGAGGGGATGAGGAGGGGACGAGGAAGGGGATGAGGAGGGAGATGAGGAGGGGGATGAGGAGGGGATGAGGAGGGGAGGGAGAGGGATGAGGAGGAAGATGAGGAGGGGGATGAGGAGGGAGATGAGGAGGGTGATGAGGAGGGGGATGAGGAGGGGGATGAGGAGGGGGATGAGGGGGGATGAGGAGGGGGATGAGGAGGTAGATGAGGCAGGGACGAGGAGGGGGAGGGGGAGCAGGAGGGGGATGAGGTTGGGGATGAGGTGGGGAATGAGGAGGGGGATGAGGAGCGGACGAGGAAGGGGATGAGGAGGGGGATGAGGAGCAGACGAGGAAGGGGATGAGGAGGGGGATGAGGAGGGGATGAGGAGGGGAGCAAGGGAGGATGAGGAGGAAGATGAGGAGAGGGATGAGAGGGGGATGAGGAAGGGATGAGGTGGGAGATGAGGAGGGGAAGAGGAGGAGGATGAGGATGGGGATGAGGATGGGGATGAGGAGGGGGAAGGGGATGAGGAGGGGGATGAGGAGGGAGATGAGGCAGGGACGAGGAGGGGGAGGGGGAGCAGGAGGGGGATGAGGTTGGGGATGAGGTGGGGAATGAGGAGGGGGATGAGGAGCGGACGAGGAAGGGGATGAGGAGGGGGATGAGGAGCAGACGAGGAAGGGGATGAGGAGGGGGATGAGGAGGGGATGAGGAGGGGAGCAAGGGAGGATGAGGAGGAAGATGAGGAGAGGGATGAGAGGGGGATGAGGAAGGGATGAGGTGGGAGATGAGGAGGGGAAGAGGAGGAGGATGAGGATGGGGATGAGGATGGGGATGAGGAGGGGGAAGGGGATGAGGAGGGGGATGAGGAGGGAGATGAGGCAGGGACGAGGAGGGGGAGGGGGAGCAGGAGGGGGATGAGGTTGGGGATGAGGTGGGGAATGAGGAGGGGGATGAGGAGCAGACGAGGAAGGGGATGAGGAGGGGGATGAGGAGGGGATGAGGAGGGGAGCGAGGGAGGATGAGGAGGAAGATGAGGAGAGGGATGAGAGGGGGATGAGGAGGGGATGAGGTGGGAGATGAGGAGGGGGATGAGGAGGGGGATGAGGATGGGGATGAGGAGGGGGAAGGGGATGAGGAGGGGAATGAGGTGGGGGCTGAGGAGGGGGATGAGGAGGGGGTTGAGGATGAAGAGAGGGATGAGGAGGGGGATGAGGATGGGGATGAGGATGGGGATGAGGAGGGGGAGGGGGAAGGGGATGAGGACGGGATGAGGAGGGGGATGAGGAGGAGGATGAGGGGGGGTGAGGAGGGAGATGAGGAGGGGGATGAGGAGGGGGATGAAGAGAGGGATGAGAGGGGGATGAGGAGGGGAGGAGGAGTGGATGAGGTGGGGAATGAGGAGG
>JANJGN010001131.1:0-188062 GCA_026770705.1 Isurus oxyrinchus
CCCCACCCCCGGCTCCATCCTCTTCCCTGAACCTCGTTCTCCTCCTCTCTTCCCATTTAAACCGCCACCCCCTCCCCCCTCCTATTTCCCTTCCCTTCCCTTCCCTTCCCTTCCCTCCCTCGCTTCCCCTCCCTCGCTTCCCTCCCCGGCCCTCACAGCTCGACCGCCCTGCAGAGGAAGTCATGCGGAAGCTCGGGCGACCCCTCCGACGATCCTCCCACGCCCAAGGAGACGGGCTCGGCCCAGGAGCGCCGCGCCAGCCAGGACCTGCCGGAGGGCCAGGGGGAGCCCAGCGAGGGCCAGCCGGGCGTCCAGGGCCTGGGGCCCGGCGTCCACATCGTGGCGCTGTGCGCCGACGGCCGGGGCGAGGGGGAGGAGCGGGCCGACAGCGGCGCGGCCCTCGTCCCCGACGCCACCAACCTGCTCTACCAGCTGATGTACTGACTTGCCTACCTGGCGCCTGACTCTCTCTCTCTCTCTCTCTCTGTGTGTGCGAATAAATGTCATCTGCTGCAACTCGAGCTCTTGTCTCCTGGAATCTTCTGGAACAGCGAACCCCGGGTGGGGTGGGGTGGGACTCGGCCCTGTCCCCGCTCCTCGCGCCGGCCTGATCTCACCCTGCAACTCCCTCTCCCCGTCGCTCTGTCTCTGTCTGTCTCTCTCTCTCCTCCTGTCTCCCTCACGCACCACCTACCCCGCCTGGCCCTCGCTTCCTCCCCGTAGGAACACAGAACACCATAAGAACCAGGAGCAGGAGGAGGAGGCCATTCAGCCCCTCGAGCCTGCCCCACCTTTCAATACCATCGTGGCTGATCTCAATTCGACCTCAACTCCAATTTCCCGCCCTCTCTCCCCCCACACCCCCCCCCCCCCGTAACCTTTCAACCCGTCAATTCATTAAAAATCTGTCTATCTCCTGCTCAGATTTATTCAGCATCCCGGCATCCACTGCGCTCTGAGGTAGTGAATTCCACAGATTCGCCACCCTTTGAGAAAAGTAATTCCCTCCTCGTCCCTGATTTAAATCGACCGCCCCTTAGCCTCAAACTATGGCCTCTCGTTCTGGAATGCCCCACAAGGGGGAACGTCCGCTCCACGTCTACTTTGTCTGTCCCCTTTAGTGTCTTACCTACCTCAATAGGAACAGGAGTAGGCCGCCCCACCCATCGAGCTTGCTCTGCCATCCAATTAGATCAAGGCTGATCACCTACCTCAACACCACTTTCCCGCACTGTCCCCCTATTCTCGGATGTCATTCGTACCTGGAAATCTATCAGTTTCTGTCTTGAGCCTACCCAATGACTGAGCCCTCCACTCCACCTCTGGGGTACAGAATTCCAAAGATTCACCACCCTCCGGGTGAAGAAATTCCTCCTCGTCTCGGTCTCAAATGGCCTGCCCCCCACCCCCCCCCCCCCCCTTATCCTGAGTTTATGTCCCCTGGTTTAAGATTCACCAGCCAGGGGGACACATCTCATCTGTATCCTCCCTGTCACGCGCTGGAATACAGACCCAGCCTCCCCAGTCTCTCCTCATGAGACAATCCCGGGAATTAGCCTGGTGAACCTCCGTTGCACTCCCTGTATGACAAGTATAACCCCCCTTAGATCAGGGGACCAAAACTGCACACACTACTCGAGGTGAGGTCTCACCGAGGCTCTACACAACTGCAGCAAGACATCCTTCCTCCTGTGCTCCAAGCCCCTCGCGATGAACGCCAACGTGCCATTTACCTTCCTAGTTGCTCACTGCACCCGCGTGCAAGCTTTTAGTGACTCATGAGCAAGGACACCCAAGGTCCCGCTGGACACCCGCACTTCCCAACCTCTCACCATTGCAGAAATATTCTGCCTTCCGCTTTTTTTCTGCCAAAGTGAATAACTTCAGACTTATTCGCATTATGTTCCACCTGGCATGTTCGAGCCCTTTCACTTAGCCTGTCCCCGTCCTCTTGGAAGCCTCCTTGCATCCTCCTCACAACTTGCGTTCCCACCCAGTCTGGTGTCATCAGCAGATTTGGAAACGTTACAGTTGGCCCCCGTGTCCAAATCATCGATGCAGATGGTGAACATCAATGGACCCAGCACTGCTCCTTACCGTACCCCATTCGTCACAGCCTGCCAACCTGAGAGTGATCCGTTTATTCCTACTCTCTGCTTTCTCCCAATAACCAATTCTCAATCCGTGCCTTATATTCCCCCCAGTCCCCTGTGGTCTAATTTTATTTACTAACCTCCTGCGTGGGACCTTATCGAAAGCCTTCTGAAAATACAAATACACCACATCCACAGGTTCTCCTTTATCAATGCTTCAAGTGATATCCTCAAAAAAAACCCCAAAGTTTGTCAAACATGAATTCCCTTTCATAAATCCACATTGACTCTGCCCAATTTTACCATTATTTTCTAAATGCCCAGTTATCACGTCCTTTATTCTTTATTCTTAACATTTTCCCTACCACTGTCATCAGACCGACAGGCCTGTAGTTCTCCATTCTCCCTCTACCTCCCTTCTTTAATAGTGGGGGTTACATTTGTTACATTTCAGTCCACAGAAGCCTTTCCAGAATCTGTTGAATTTTGATAGATAACCCACCTATGCATCCACGACCTTCATAGCCGCCTCCTTCAACACTGTGGGGTGAAGCTCATCTCGTGCGATGGATCTATCAACCTCCAACCCAGTCATGCTAACTTCCTTTAGTTCCTCGCTTTCGCAAGTCCCTTGGTCGCCTCGTATTTCTGGGAGGTTTTTTCTGTATCTTCTTCCGTGAAGACAGAGACAAAGCAGCTGTTTAGCTTCTCCGCCATTTCCCCGCTCTCCACCATAAATTCTCCTCTCCCCACCCTGCAAAGGGCCCACGCTTGTCCCGGCCAACCTTTCCCTTTTCACATAGCCCCAACGAAGCTCTAACGTGATCTTTATTTTTTTTCATTAACCACAGTTGATTTACCTTTCCCTCTGGGTGTTTGTGCCTGAGAGAAAAGGATATCTGCTGTAGACCGTGCAGTATTTCTTTAAATACTAGCCGATTGCCTGTCTGCTGTCGGAACTTTGTGTACTTTGCCAATCTACCTCAGCCCACTTGCCCCTCATACCTTCATAGTTTCCTCCCTTCAGATTTAAGACCCTAGTTTCGGAATTAAACATGCCGTGTTCAAACTTAATGCAAAATTCTTTCATGTTATGATTACTCTTTCCCAAAGGGCTCCTTTACAGCAAGGTTATTAATCAGCCCTGCCTCATTACACAGTGCTAAATCCAAAATAGCCCGATCCGTAGTTGGTTCCTCAACGTACTGCTCCAGAAACCCGTCTTGCACGCGCCCCAGGAATTCCTCCTCCCGAGCATTCGTGCTGATTTGGCTAACCCAATCTGCCTGTAAATTGAAGTCGCCCATTATTACTCTCCCTCCCTCTTTACCTTCATTCCTCCTCGTCCCTTTCTTTCTCTTTCGTTTGCTCGCAATCTCTCCCCGCACACCGCTGCCTCTCTTCTGCACGCTCGCTCGCACTGTCTCCCCTGCACACTCGTTCTTGCATTCCCCGTGTGTGTCTCTTTCTCTCTCTCTCTCTCTCTGGCTCACCATCTCCTGTGTCCTGCAAGCTCTTGCCGCTTCCCCAATCTTGCGCGCCTGCCTCTCTGTCACAGTCTGCACACTCCGTGACTGCCATACGCCTTCGTTTCCTGTTTGGACAATATAAATACTGCGCCACTTCCTGTTCGGTAAACCCGGCGTTCGGCTTTCCCTGGAGCAGGGAGAACCCGAGCCCACGACCCTCCCATCGCTACTGAGATGGGTGAGAGCGGCCGGGACGCCAATGGATATGTTCCTCCTTCTGGGAGCAGCCTGCGAGCCAGTGCTAAAGGTGGGGGGTGGGGGGTCAATGTGCAAGAAGGAAGAGCAGGAACCTGAGGTATCACTGAGTGGACCGTGACCTCTGTAAACACTGATATGAGAGCGTCGCGTCATAAAGCTCACTGAGTCCGGCTCAGCTAACATATTCGGATTTTCTTTTTTCCCAAATAATCCAAAGGAATAGACAGGAGAGTAGAGTTAAGTGATCGCGTTGAACGGCCGAGCAGGCTGGAAGGGCTGAATGACCTCCTCCCGCTCCTAAATCGTACGTTGCTAGGTTTGCAACAGCCGGTTATAAGTACTGGCGATCGAGATAGGAATGAGGAGCAGGAGGAGGCCACTCGGCCCTTCGAGCCTGCTCCGTCATTCAATAAGATGGCGGCTGACCTGACTGTAACCTCGACCCCACATTCCCGCTGACCCCCCTGATAACCTTTCACCCACCTCACGTATCAACAATCTATCTCGCTCTGCCTTAGAAATATTCCAAGACCCCGCTCCTACCGCCTTTCGAGGAAGAGAGTTCCAAAGACTCGCCGCCCTCTGAGAGAAAAAATTTCTCCTCGTCTCCGTCCTAAATGGGCGACCCCCTTATTTTTAAACAGTGCCCCCCCCCCCACCTCATTCTAGATTCTCCCACAAGAGGAAACACCCTCTCCACATCCACCTTGTCAAGACCCCCTCAGGATCTTAAAGGTTTCAATCAAGTCGCCTCTTATTCTTCTAAACTCCAGCGGATACAAGCCCGGCCTGTCCAACTTTCCCTCATACGACAGGCTGCCCATCCCTGGTATGAGTCTGGTAAACCTCTGAATTGCTTCCAACGCATTTACATCCTTAAGTAAAAGTGTTCACTCTCTGTGATTCTAATACACGAACGCCCCAGGTCGCTCTGAACAGAATCTTTTCCCCAGCCCTCACCGCTCAAAAAAATATTCAGCTCTTCTATTTTTCCAGCCAGAGTGGATAAGCTCACACGTCACGAACATACGAGTTAGGGGCGGGGAGGACGCCCCTCGAGCCTGCCCTGCCGTTCAATAAGACTGCGGCTGACCTGATTGTAACCTCAACCCCACATTCCCGCCAACCCCCCCCACCCCCCGATAACCTTTCACCCCGCCCCGCCTATCAAGAATCTATCTCGCCCCGCCTTAAAAATATTCAAAAGGCCCTGTTTCCACCGCCTTTCGAGGAATGGAGTTCCAGAGACTCACCACCCTCTGCGGTGGTGAACCGTGGACAGCACCGCATGCCCCCAACCTGCCTCCTCGACCCCGGCAACGGACTTGGGAACGAGTCCGAGAAAGCAAATCTGAAGCCCCCTTCTCTCTCTCTCTCTCTCTCTCGCTGGATGTTGACTGCAAGGTTTGAGGCCCTCTGCGCCCAAAGCGTTAAAAAACTAAACGGACAGGCACAAATGGTGATCAGGAACAGCCCTCCCGCTGCCCCTCCCCCCACCTCCACCCTCACCCCGAGGTGCTGGAATACAAAGTGGGGTGGAAGCGAAGCTTCAGCTGCACAGAGCTCTAGTCAGGCCCCATCTGGGGGAGCTGCGTTCAGTCATGGGGCCCCCACACCGGCCGTAGGGGTCCGGGAGAGGGCTGGGTGGGTTGGTTGGTTTGAGGGGGGGGGTGCGGATTCACCAGAAAGATCCTGGGCCTAAAGGGGTTAATTTATCGGTGGTGGGGGGGGGTCTGCAAAGACTGGGCTTGTACTCCCTCGAGTGTAGAAGATTAAGGGGTGATCTGCATACGAACTAGGAGCAGGAGTAGGCCATTCAAGCCTGCTCCGCCATTCAATAAGGTCACGGCTGATCTGATTGTAACCTCGACTCCACATTCCCGCCGACCCCCCCCCCCCCCACCGATAACCTTTCACACCTCCCCCCCCACCTCACTTAGCAAGAAACTATCCACCTCCATCTTAAAAATATCCCAAGACCCCACTCCCACCGCCTTTCGAGGAAGAGAGTTCCAAAGACTCGCCGCCCTCTGAGAGAAAAAGTTTCTCCTCGTCTCCGTCCTAAATGGGCGACCCCCTTATTTTTAAACAGTGACCCCGCCCCCCCCCCTCCAGTTCTAGATTCTCCCACAAGAGGAAACAGCCTCTCCACATCCACCCTGTCAAGACCCCCTCAGGATCTTAAAGGTTTCAATCAAGTCGCCTCTTACTCTTCTAAACTCCAGCGGATACAAGCCCGGCCTGTCCAACCTTCCCACATACGACAGCCTGCCCATCCCTGGTATGAGTCTGGTAAACCTTCTCTGAACTGCTTCAATGCATTTACATCATTCTATAAATAAGTAGACCAATACTGTACACAGTACTCCAGATGTGGCCTCACCAATGCCCTGTAAAAAAGATGCATATCCTCCCTACTTTTGTATTCAATTCCCCTTGCAATAAATTATCACATTACCAGCTGTACTTGCATACTAGCCTTGTGTGGATTCACGCACTAGGGCACCCAGATCCCTCTGCATCTCCAAGCTCTGCAGTCTCTAACCATTTAAATAATATGTTCCTCTTTTATTCTTCCTGCCAAAATGGACAATTTCACATTTTCCCACATTATAATCCAGAAGTGGTCACACCAATGCCCAGTACAACTGAAATGTAACCTCCCTACTCTTGCATTCAATTCCCCTCGCAATCTAATCGAGGTGCTTAAGATGGTTAATGGATTCTATAGCGTAGATGGAGAGAAACTATTTCCTCTGGTGGAGGCGAGCAAACAGAGTGTCTAGAATGAGAAGTGGGGGGAGGGGGGACAATAGCCTTAAAATCAGAGCCAGGGGCTGTCCAGGGATGATGTCAGGAAGTGCTTCAGCATCAAGCTGCCTGTTTTAGATTTCAAAAATGCCTAGCAGTTAACTGGTAGCCACCATCAACTGATGCATTCTCCATGGCAACGCCTCTACCAATCAGAGCCCACTTGTCAACAAATCAGCACTCTCCACATGCGGTATAAATTGTTGTTTCCCCTTATATTGATATTGTTGTGAAGTGTCCTGATGAGTGCAAGGCAAAAAGCTTCAACACGTCTCTTTTTTCAGGAATATAAAGGGGAGTGGAAACTTGGAACTCTCTCCCCACCTATCCTCCCACTGCCCCCACCTCCCCCCACCCTTGCCACCACCAACCACCACCCCCCCCGAAAAGCGATAGCTGGCGAAGCCCACATCCACCCACGCCTCCCCCCCCCCCCCCACCCCCATGAGTGAATTTTCAAATGAGACTTCCCGTCTGGGTTCGACGGGTTCCCCAGACGGGCTGAGCGGACTCTGTGGACGTGTGGGGCAGGTAGTGCTCAACGGGCCGAAGGGTATTGGGCCGCCTGGGGGCTTGTGTGCCACCCCCCCCCCCCTTCGACGCCTCAACTTCGCCCCCACAGGCTTGACCTGCTTGGCACCTTCCCGGACGAGCCCTTCCCCCCACCATTTTGGTTGGTTGGTGCCAAGCCACCAAAATACAACCTGCCCTGCCTTGCTCGTATATTTTTTTTAATATATTCATCCACGGGACGTGGGCTTCGTTGGCTGGGCCAGCAATTATGACCCATCCCTCATCGCCCCCTTGCTCAGAGGGCACTTAAGAGCCAACCCCGCGTTTGCTGTGGGTCTGGAGTCACGTGTAGGGCCAGACCGGGGTAAGGACGGTAGAGTTCCACCTACCCTAAAAGGGGCATTAGCGAACCAGATGGGTTTTTTTTAACGGCGATTGGCAATGGTCTCGTGGTTACTTTTCATTCCAGATTTTCACTGAATTCAACTTTCCCCACCTGCCTGTGGTGGGATTTGAACCCTGGTCCCGCAGAGCATTACCCTGGAGTCCCTGGAATACCAGTCCAGCGACAATGCCACTCAGTCACTGCCTCCCCGCTGCATCCCTATTTGCCCCTTGAACCGAGTGGGTGCCCTCGGCTATTTCAGAGCAGGGCAGTTAAGAGCCAGCCACATTCCTTGGGGGTGGTGGGGGGACGGTGGCCTGGAGTCACGTGTAGGCCAGACCGGGTAAGGAGGGCAGACTTCCCCCTTCCCTAAAGGGGAACATGAGGTGAACCTGATGGGCTTTTGCGACAGCCGCTGATGGGTTTGCAGTTGCCATGACGGAGACTAGCGGGGATGTTTGACCTCCATGAGGATGCTTTGAGGGTGCCCTTCAGGAGCCTCCTGGCGTGACCAGGCTCCGAGTTAAGGCACTTCCTTCGGGAGCCCAGTGTCAGGCAGGCCAACGAGATGCCCCCGCCCCCCACAACCCGGGAGAGCTGGTTTTCAGTGACTGACAGATCGATGCTGGGGAGTTTGGTTTGGAAGAGGAGGCTGCTGTTTAGCGGGCCACCCCTTTCGCCAGCAGACTTGGGGGATCTTGCCAAGGCACCGCTGGTGGTATTTTGCTGGTACCTTGGAATCGGAAAACACAGCAAGAGGTCATTTGGCCCATCGTGCCTGTTTTAGCTATACAATTAATCCCGCTCCCCCACCTCGGCTATGTTATTAGTCCCACACCCCTGCTCGGTTATACAATTAATCCCGCTCCCCCGCTCGGCTATACAATTAATCCCGCTTCCCCTGCTCGGCTATACAATTAATCCCACACCCCCGCTCGGTTATACAATTAATCCCGCTCCCCCGCTCGGCTATACAATTAATCCCGCTCCCCCACCTCGGCTATACAATTAATCCCGCTCCCCCGCTCGGCTATACAATTAATCCCGCTCCCCCGCTCGGCTATACAATTAATCCCGCTCCCCCGCTCGGCTATACAATTAATCCCGCTCCCCCGCTCGGCTATACAATTAATCCCGCTCCCCCGCTCGGCTATACAATTAATCCCGCACCCCCGCTCGGTTATACAATTAATCCCGCTCCCCCGCTCGGCTATACAATTAATCCCGCTCCCCCGCTCGGCTATACAATTAATCCCGCTCCCCCGCTCGGCTATACAATTAATCCCGCTCCCCCGCTCGGTTATACAATTTATCCCGCTCCCCCGCTCGGTTATACAATTAATCCCGCTCCCCCGCTCGGCTATACAATTAATCCCGCTCCCCCGCTCGGTTATACAATTAATCCCGCTCCCCCGCTCGGCTATACAATTAATCCCGCTCCCCCGCTCGGTTATACAATTAATCCCGCTCCCCCGCTCGGCTATACAATTAATCCCGCTCCCCCGCTCGGCTATACAATTAATCCCGCTCCCCCGCTCGGCTATACAATTAATCCCGCTCCCCCGCTCGGCTATACAATTAATCCCGCTCCCCCGCTCGGCTATACAATTAATCCCGCTCCCCCGCTCGGCTATACAATTAATCCCGCTCCCCCGCTCGGTTATACAATTAATCCCGCTCCCCCGCTCGGCTATACAATTAATCCCGCTCCCCCGCTCGGCTATACAATTAATCCCGCTCCCCCGCTCGGCTATACAATTAATCCCGCTCCCCCGCTCGGTTATACAATTAATCCCGCTCCCCCGCTCGGCTATACAATTAATCCCGCTCCCCCGCTCGGTTATACAATTAATCCCGCTCCCCCGCTCGGCTATACAATTAATCCCGCTCCCCCGCTCGGTTATACAATTAATCCCGCTCCCCCCGCTCGTCTATACAATTAATCCCGCTCCCCCGCTCGGTTATACAATTAATCCCGCTCCCCCGCTCGGTTATACAATTAATCCCGCTCCCCCGCTCGGCTATACAATTAATCCCGCTCCCCCGCTCGGCTATACAATTAATCCCGCTCCCCCGCTCGGCTATACAATTAATCCCGCTCCCCCGCTCGGTTATACAATTAATCCCGCTCCCCCGCTCGGCTATACAATTAATCCCGCTCCCCCGCTCGGTTATACAATTAATCCCGCTCCCCCGCTCGGCTATACAATTAATCCCGCTCCCCCGCTCGGCTATACAATTAATCCCGCTCCCCCTCTCGGCTATACAATTAATCCCGCTCCCCCGCTCGGCTATACAATTAATCCCACTCCCCCGCTCGGTTATACAATTAATCCCGCTCCCCCGCTCGGTTATACAATTAATCCCGCTCCCCCGCTCGGCTATACAATTAATCCCGCTCCCCCGCTCGGTTATACAATTAATCCCGCTCCCCCGCTCAGTTATACAATTAATCCCGCTCCCCCGCTCGGTTATACAATTAATCCCTCTCCCCTGCTCGGCTATACAATTAATCCCACTCCCCCGCTCGGCTATACAATTAATCCCGCTCCCCCGCTCGGTTATACAATTAATCCCACTCCCCCGCTCAGTTATACAATTAATCCCACTCCCCCGCTCGGTTATACAATTAATCCCGCTCCCCCGCTCAGTTATACAATTAATCCCACTCCCCCGCTCAGTTATACAATTAATCCCACTCCCCCGCTCGGTTATATAATTAATCCCGCTCCCCTGTTTGGCTATATTATTAGTCGTGCTCCCCTGCTCGGCTATACAATTAATCCCGCTCCCCTGCTCGGTTATACAATTAATCCCGCTCCCCTGCTCTTTCCCCATAGCCCTGGAAATTGTTCTTCAAGTGTTTCTCCAGTTCCCTTTTCAAGTTACTCTTGATCCTGATTGCACCAGCCTTTCAGGCAGCGCATTCCAGAATCACAACCACTCTCTGTGTAAGAAAAAAAATGCTCCTCTTCCCCGTCCGCATTGGATCTTCCTCCAATTAACTCTGGGTCCCTGGTCCTCTGGGAAGTATTGTGAATCGTGCAGACAGTAGTGATAGACTTAGGAGGTGGTAGACATGCTGGCAGAAGTCTGGAGGCAGTGATTTAGTGGTAATGTCACCGGACTAGTCATCTGGAGGCCGCGGGCCAATGCTCTGGGGGACACGGGTTCAGATCCTGCCCAACGGTAGCTGCTGAAATTTATATTCAAATAATAAAACCTGGAATTATAAAGCGAGTCTGTGTTGGTGACCATGACAGCCATCATCGATTGTCATAACCACCCATCTGGTTCACGAATGCCCCCTTCACGGAAGGGTAAATCTGCCGTCCTTACCCGGTCTGGCCTACATGTGACTCCAGACACCCCCCCACCCCTACAGCGATGTGGTTGACTCTTAACTTGCCCCCTTCTGAAATGGCCAAGTGAGTCACTCACTACAAGGGGCAATTAGGGACGGGCAATAAAAACTGGCCTTGGCAGTGACACCCGGTAGTCAGGGCAGTCAAGTGGGTGGAGGTGGGGTGGGGTGGGGTGGGGAGGGAAGGGGAGGGGGGGGTGAGTTGGGGGGTGCGCAGTGATCAGTAGCATAGTTACGTAGGAGTTGGAAGTGGTTTTATTCCTTCTAGCCTTCCCTGGCTAACTATTCCGCTATGAGAGTGGGCACCACCCAAAGTCTCCGATTTAAGCCGGGGTATCAGATGGTTCCCAGTGAAGGGTAATTGTCCCCCAGAAGTTTAAACTCCCTGGGCAATTCCCATGCCCGTGCATGGCGACTGTTGGGGTTTGGTGGGGGGAGGGTGTTGGGGGGGGGGTGGGGGTGGGGGTGGGTAACGCGGTGCATCTTCTGGGGTACCTCCGGGTTGCAACCCCCCCTCCCACCCTCCCCGGAGATCGGAAGTTCCTGGCCCTAAAGTTCTTAAGGGGCCTAAAAAGGGTAAGCGCTGAAGGGATATTTCCCCCGTTGGCGGGAGGAGAGGGGGAACCTAGAACGAGGGGGTCACAGTCTTGGAGTCGGCCATTTTGGACTGCGACCAGGAGGAGTTTCATCCCTCCAAAGGGCGTTGAGCCTCTGGAATTCTCTACACCAGAGGGCTGTGGGCGCTCAGTCGTCGAGTATGTCCAAGACTGAGATCGATAAGATTTTTTTATCTTGCGCAATAGTGAATAGGGGAATTGTGCTGGAAGGTGGGGTTGAGCCAGAAAAGGCTCAAAGGACCGAATGGCCTACTCCTCCTAAGTCACACATGTCCTCAGGTTACTCACCGGTGGGCATGGCCTGCCTCCACCCTCGTTTTCCGTTATTCTTTCATGGGACGTGGGCGTCAATGGCGAGGCCCCGGCCTTTGTTGCCCTCCCCGAATTGCCCTCCGGGTCGAGTGTCTTGCTCGGCTATTTCAGAGGGGCAGGTGGTAGGGTTAAAGTCCAAAGGTGACCGTGAAACCATTGCCGATGGTCTTAGAAACCCCATCTGGTTCACTAATGTCCCTCTGGGGAAGGGAAATCTGCTGTCCTTACCCGGTCTGGCCTACGTGTGACTCCAGACCCACAGCAACGTGGTTGACTCTTAAATGCCCTCTGAACAAGAGACAATTAGGGATGGGCAATAAACGCTGGCCCAGCCACGCCCCATGAAGAAACATTTAAGAGTTAACCACATCGCCGTGGGTGGGGGGTTGGCGGGGGATGGGTCTGGAGTCACGTGTAGGCCAGACCAGGAGAGGACGGCAGGCTTCCCTTCCCGAAAGGGGGCACAAGTGAACCAGATGGGGTTTTTACGACAATCGACGAAGCTTGTCACAGTCACCATTACCGAGACTCGCTTTACAATTGCAGATTTTCTGAACTGGATTTAAATTCCACTAGTTGCCGTCAGCGGGATTTGAACCCGTGTTCCCCCGCCCCCCCCCCCCATCCACCCAGAGAGTTAGCTTGGGGGCCTCTGGATTACTAATCCAGTGACATGACCGGTACGCCACTGTCTCCCCTCCAACGTAATAGAAGATGGCGGACAAGAACAAACTGACTGATCCCACAGGCCTGCCCCTTAACTCTGACGCCTGGGCTCAGAGGATTAAACGCTTTCTCCCTCCCACCTCCCGCACACCAGTGCCAGCCGGCACCCCCCCACCCCCCACCCCACCCGACCACTTTGAGGGGGAAACAAATGCCGGGGTCTTGCCCGCGATGTTGACATCCCATCAAAGGATGAAAACTTAACAGATGAAAGAAAACCTCGCAATCGGCAAAAGACCTGAGGCACCCTGGAGGGGTCCCCCCACTCCCCCACCCCACCCCCCCCCACCCCCCTCCCCACCACCTCATTTCAAAACCACTCCACGAAAATCCTCCTCGGAACCCTTCACAACCTTGAGCGCCTCATAAACGGGACAAACCTCGGGAGGGAGCCTGGGGCGTTGAGGAGGCCTCGCCCTGTCAGGGAGTCGCACGTTCCGGTAGATTCAATGGCAGCCTCCAGAGGAGGAAGGGGGATAGATAAAAGAAATTGCTGGGGTGGCGGGCCAAAAGGGGCGGGAGAGGGAGGGAGTGGGGATGAACCGGTTTGCACTTCAGCAGAGCCGGTGCGGTCTCGATGGGCCGAATGACCACCTCCCGTGCTGTGCCGTTCTACGATTCGAAAAGAAAATACAGTGTGCCTAGTGGTACGCTGGCAATTTCCTGGGGCTCGGGGGAGAGAATGGGGACTGGGGGCTGGGGGTAGAGGGTGGGGTGAAGTAGTTAGTTGAAAAATCGGGCTGCCCACTCGCCCCGATTGCGGCCCCCCCTCCCCCGGGTAATGTTGGAGGTGAGCTCAGGGGTGGGTGGGAAGGTAGTAGCGTGGGCACCCCACTCTATTTGATGTGCTCCCTTCCCCTCCCCCAGTGGAAACACGCCCAGTAGGGGGCACGTGAAAGGCTATGGTCCAAGTGCTGGTCAACGGGATTAGGTAGGTAGGGCGGGTGTTTCTCTCGTGTCGGTGCAGACGCGATGGGCCGAAGGGCCTCTTCTGCACTGTGTGTGATTCTGTGATTCTGTGAAATGCAGCCACATGGGGTTTCAGGCGGGGGTTTAGGAGAGACTGGTGAACGAAAGCTCAGGGGGAAAGGAGGGGGAATAATATGGGTTCTCGGCTGGGGGCCGAGAGAGAGAGACTCGGGAATGGATCATGGGTTGAAAAGATGGTGACTGGGCAAAGCCTTCAAATCAAAGCACTGTCAGCCGTTAAGATCCTGTTAGGGACCCTTAACGTTTAAAGAAGAAATCAGAACACCCATCAATTAACCGAAGGAACTGCGCCAAAAAAATTTCACGTTTTTAAACTTTATTGCATGTCAAAAAATGATTAAACAAAGCCAGTATTATTACCTTAATGCTATGGTCTATGAAGACTTATTTTCTATTGGAATGTGGATTTTAAAATTACAATGGCTGCAGGTTGAAAGACATGTCCACTGGAACAGGATGAGAGGTATATACAATGTTGCAGTCCTGGAACAGTGTGTGCCTTGAGAGACAGGATGGTGCCAAAAAGGAGTCCTGGACCAAGGGAGCTATCTGACAACAGCATTTTAATTAGGCATTTATTTCAAGAGGACTAGAATATAAAAGCAGGGATGTGCTGCTGAGTCAGACCACATTTAGAATATTGTGAGCAATTTTGGGCCCCATATCTCAGGAAGGATGTGCTGGCCCTGGAGGTGGTCCAGAGGAGGTTCATGAGAATGATCCCAGGAATGAAAGGCTTAACATATGAGGAACGTTTGAGGACTCTGGGTCTATCCTCGATGGAGTTTAGAAGGATGAGGGGGGATCTGATTGAAACTTACAGAATACTGAAAGGCCTGAATAGAGTGGATGTGGGGAAGATGTTTCCATTAGTAGGAGAGACTAAGACTCAAGGGCACAGCCTCAGAGTGAAGGGAGGACCTTTTAGAACAGAGATGAGGAGAAACTTCTTTAGCCAGAGAGTGGTGAATCTATGGAATTCATTGACACAGAAGGCTGTGGAGGTCAGGTCACTAAGTGTATTTAAGACCAAGATAGATAGGTTCTTGATTAGTAAGGGGATCAAAGGTTACGGTGAGAAGGCAGGAGAATGGGGTTGAGAAACTTATCAGCCATGATTGAATGGAGGAGCAGACTCGATGGGCCGAATGGCCTAATTTCTGCTCCTATGTCTTATAGTCTTATGGTCTTATGGCTCCTGACCAGGTGACCAGGTTTTGTGTGAGAAGAAGTGCAGCAGAATAGCTCCTAGCCTGAGAGGAACAAGACCTAAAACCTCTTTCTCCTGTGTGTGGAACATTCCAGTAATTCCACAATAATAGCTGCCTGTACTTCAGAAGTGGTGCTATTGAACTGTTTTATCCCACCCTTAAAATCCATGTTTTTGTGTCTTAAGTGTCTTGTATGTGTGTGTACAGAGATTTAAGAAGGGAGTAGAGTTTAAATTATAGTGTTAGAAATTAGCAGTTCACATTTCTTTCTTTTGCCACTGGTTGACGACAGTTTGTTCAATAAACACTGATTTACTTATTAAGTTTACAAACCTGGTGCTCATATTCTGTTAACCTAAATTAAACAGTTGGGTAGAATTGGGGCAATCTGGTGGTTTGATCAAACTTTTTTTCACGTTTGTCACAGCTCAGGGAACAGTGGGACTTGATATTACAGCGCACCATCCCTGGTGAGTCGTGACGCTATAAACTCAGTTCTACCTTTTACTTCTGCCCCCCCCCACCCCCCGCCTACCCCGTTTCTCATGGAATCTTTAAGGTTCTTTCGCTTTTCCTGGGACCAACCCAAAACGATGTGCCACAGCCCCTCTGGAATTCACTTTAATTTCTCTTCAGTGTTCCAGCTAGTCTCCAAGGTGCAAGGTTTCATGGGGCTCCTTCCATTAGCATTTGACTAAGCGACCCTCCAACTTTCCTTTAAAACCTCGGGACTCTGGATTCCGCAACTCCAACACGGGCTTCCCGGTGACTTAAAACATCAGAAAACACCCTTGGTTTCCAGCAGCCCACTGCTATGGTTTCAAACTGCAACCAAGCCAATGACATCCAGAACTCCAGCTGCAACAAGGGTAACTGCCTTTCATTGAGAATTACTGGAGACATCTTCCCTTAGCTTCCAGCTAAAAATCCTTCTGGTCATTTTTCCCCTTACCAGTTTCATCTTATACTGAATAAGACCATAAGACCATAAGAAGTAGGCCATTTGGCCCATCAAGTCTGCTCTGCCATTCACTGAGGTCATGGCTGATCTAATAATCCTCAACTCCACTTTCCTGCCTTTTCCCCATACCCCTCGATTCCCTCGCTGATTAAAAATCTGTCTATTTCAGCCTTGAATATATTTAATGACGCAGCCTCTACAGCCCTCTGTGGTAAAGAATTCCACAGACTGACCACCCTCTGAGAGAAGAAATTCCTCCTCATCTCTGTTTTAAATGGGTGACCCCTTACTCTGAGATTATGCCCTCTGGTCCTAGACTCTCCCACAAGGGGAAACAACCTCTCAGCATCTACCCTGTCAAACCCCCTCAGAATCTTATCTGTTTCAATAAGGTCGCCTCTCATTCTTCTAAACTCCAGTGAGTACAGGCCCAACCGACTCAACCTCTCCTCATGAGAAAATCCCTCCATCCCCGGGACCAACCTAGTGAAACTTCTCTGGACTGCCTCCAACGCCAGTACATCTTTCCTTAGATAAGGGGACCAAAACTGTTCTCAGTATTCTAGGTGCGGTCTAACTCGTGCCTTGTATCGTTTTAGCAAGACTTCCCTATTTTCATACTCCACTCCCTTTGAAATAATAGCCATCATTCTATTTGCCTTACTCTACTTCAGGTGTAGGCCTGGTTTTATCTCCTAACGTCCAAGGCGCTACAAGCTGCGAAAGACCCAAAGCTGACCCAGTCCCTTAGCCGCTTTTCCGAACATCAAGCAGCGTTGCCCACTGGCTAAACGCTAACTGAATTCACAGAGATAAACTCAAAAACAAAGAGCCCCACGAAGCACCACCCATCACCGTGGCAATATGGCACCCGTGCGGCTAGTTCCCAGGTAGAAATGCCAATTGACTACCTTTTCATTCCCAAGCTTCCCTTCATTCTGGTGTCGGGGGATTTCTCAATTACACTTCTTGGGGTCCATTCATTGGCTGAGGGTTTCCTGCTGAATTAGTGTGGCCTGGAGAAAAGAAGAAGAAAGCCACGAGACCCCGGCTGGAGGCGAAGACACAGTTGATTTTATTCTCGTTGCAACGAGAGATGTGGACCACGCCAGTGTCGCATCCAACGAATACAAGCGTGTGTTCCGTTTTTAGAGTAAGACAGTCTCGTTCATTGCTATGGCTAACAAAGCAGCAGAGATAGCGAACAATACGGGGATAAAAGCAAAAAGCTGCGGATGCTGGAAATCCAAAACAAAAATAAAAATACCTGGCAAAACTCAGCAGGTCTGGCAGCATCAGCGGAGAGGAACACAATTAACGTTTCGAGTCTGAATGACTGCGTATAACTCAGGAAAAATAGAAAAGAAGTGAAATATAAGCTGGTTTAAGGTGGTGGTGGGGGGGTGGGGTGGGATGGGGGCGTTGGTGGGACAGGTAGAGCTGGATAGACGGCCAGTGATAGGTGGAGATAACCTAAAGATGTCACAGACAAAAATGACAAAGATGTGTTGACGGTGGTGATATTAGCTGAGAAATGTGCTGATGGTAACAGTAAGGGTAGAAAGCAGGACGAGCAAGGTACAGATAGCCCTAGTGGGGGTGGGGTGGGGGGGGAGGGATTGAAATAGGCTAAAAGGTAGAGATAAAACAACGGATGGAAATACATTTAAAAATAATGGAAACAGGTGGGAAAAGAAAAATATATATAAATTATTGGAAAAAAGGGGGATCAGAAAGGGGGTGGGGATGGAGGAGAGAGTTCATGATCTAAAATTATTGAACTCAATATTCAGTCTGGAAGGCTGTCAAGTGCCTAGTCGGAAGATGAGGTGCTGTTCCTCCAGTTTGCGTTGGGCTTCACTGGAACAATGCAGCAAGCCAAGGACAGACATGTGGGCAAGAGAGCAGGGTGGAGTGATAAAATGGCAAGTGACAGGGAGGTTTGGGTCATTCTTGCAGACAGACCGCAGGTGTTCTGCAAAGCGGTCGCCCAGTTTACGTTTGGTCTTTCCAATGTAGAGGAGACCACATTGGGAGCAACGAATGCAGTAGACTAAGTTGGGGGAAATGCAAGTGAAATGCTGCTTCACTTGAAAGGAGTGTTTGGGCCCTTGGACGGTGGGGAGAGAGGAAATGAAGGGACAGGTGTTGCACCTTCTGCGGTCGCATGGGAAGGTGGCGTGGGAGGGGGTCCACGAGACCCTGGCTGGAGGCGAAGACACAGTTGATTTTATTATCGTTGCAACGAGAGATGTGGACTACGCCAGAGTCGCATCTAACGAATACAAGCGTGTATTCAGTTTTTATAAGTAAGGCAGTCTCATTCATTGCGGAGATAGTAAACAATATGGGGAGATTGCTTCTCGTTTCATATTAACGAATGCACACCGTCAAGTTCATGTTACACTGCAGCTGGAGGTAAAACTCTGATAAGTATTGACAGCCTGTTAATGATCGGAGGTGAATATTGATAGTCTACTATTGTCTACTTACAGACGTCCATCTCTCTTTAACTGCCCTCCCGTAACAAGGTTATGGGTGTTCACAATGCCCAGACGATCCCGATTATTTTCAACACACAAAATCCACATACAACCCACGTCAGCGTCTGTCCCTATCTTACACAGATTTACATTGTTAACTAGCTCAGCCTATTACCTCTCTTAACTGACCCAGGTTGGTTCACGAGCAGCAGGGGTCCGAGCACCGGCACTGAAGAGTTGTCCCTAAATACCTTTTCATCCGGCTAACGTTGGGGGGGGGGGGGGGGTGTGTGGGGGGGGAGGGGGGGGGGGGGGGGGGTGGAGGGGGAGGTGGAAACCACCACACAGCCAAGGAACCTTGTTCCCCGATTGAAAATTCCCCACAACACTGGGAAACGGCACGGGTAACTTATGTCCTTCACTGGCCATGGACAGGGTCCTTTAAGCATTTAAAGGACCTGCCCGCCCAACTTTTAAGGTGGGGTGGGACAGGCCAGGAGCCCCGGCTGCAAACAGACAAAACATTGAGATAAAAGCAAAGCACTGCAGAATCTAGAACAAAAAACAAAAGTACCTGGAAAATTTCAGCAGGTCTGACAGCATCTGCGGAAAGGGATACAGTTCATGTTTCAAGTCCGAATGATTCTTCATCAGAACTAAGGAAGAATAGAAAAGAGGTGAAATATAAGCTGGTTTAAGGGGTGGGGTGGGACAGGTAGAGCTGGAGAGAGGGCCAAGTGATCTGTAACTTGCTCATCCTGCTTTCTACCCTTAATTAGCACATTCCTTTAGATAATATCATCCCTTCAACACCTCTTTGTTCTTTTGTCTGTGACATCTTTTGGTTATCTCCACCTATCACTGGCCCTCTATCCGGCTCTACCTGTTTCACCACACCTTAAACAGCTTATATTTCACCTCGCTTCTATTTTTCCTTAGTTCTGTTGAAGAGTCATACCGACTCGAAACGTCAACTGTGCTCCTCTCCGCAGATGCTGTCAGAGCTGCTGAGTTTTTCCAGATAAAACATGAAACCTTATCCACCGGCAGGAGGAGGTTTCATGCAGGGTTTTAAAATGGTTTAATAAAGTTTTACCGTAATTTATCAACACGTCCCTTCTCATGTGACATGGTCCACGTGAGGGGGACATGTTAGGGGAATTTTTTTTCACTCTTATTTTTTACTGTTTTTACAACCGTCAGCGATCCTCCTGAGGCAGCACTTAGCCTCAGGGAGATGTCCGCTCCTTCATGTGCAGACGCAAAAGGGCGCACTCTCGCATTTGGGAAACCCTCGCCCGCACAGGGAGCGCATAGCGCTTCCCGCCGGATGTCACGTTGGGCGGGCCTTAATTGGCCTGCCCACTTAAAATGGCGGCGGGGCCCAGCTTCTCCGGCAGGGATCGGCTCCCCGCCCACCGGACATTGGGTTGGGCCCGCTCGCCCGACAGGCAGAGAATTCTGCCCCATGTCTCCAGTTCTTTAGCCAAGTAAGCTCACCTGCCATTCTACGACTTTAAATTTCTAGCTGTTCCACCTCTTAAGAGAACATGGCCCCCTCCACCCCCCCCCCCCCCCCCCACCTCCGACCCCCCGCACCCAACCAACCTCTTTACCCTAACCGGATACAGGCCGGGAGCCAATGTAGGCTGCCAAGTGCAGGGGTGATGGGTGAACGGGGCTCGCTGGGAGTTGGGCTAAGGGTGGCAGGGTTACGGGCTGCCTCCCGTTATATGTCCGGTGGGAGAGTGTTGGAGTGGCCGCGCCTGGAAGTGATGGAGGCACGAGTGGGGATGTCGACTGCAGGTGAGCTGAGGCCGCCGCAGGGCCGGCCGACGTGACGGAGCTGGAAATTGGCGGCTCTCGGTGATGGCGTGGACGCTATGTGGTGGGAAGCTCATCTTGGGGTTAACGCATGACGCCAAGGCTGCGGGCAGCTGGGTTCGACCTCAAGGAGAGGGATGGAGCCGATGGCTGGCAAACCAGAGCCCCTGGCCGGGCCCGAAGGCCATCGACCTTCCCAAATTTTAAGAGGGAAATTTCCGCTCATCCAGCGTCGGATGTTGGCCGAGCACGTGACAACAAATCGGGGGGTTCTTGGAGGGGGAGAGGCAGTGATGAGGTGGAGCTCGGTGTCGCCATGCTTGCAGAAGCGCCAGAGAGCCATTCACGTCACTTGAGGAGGCCAGTCAGCCCCTCGAGACGATCCAGTCAGTCCCATTCCGCCCCCCAGCCCGCCCCCCCCCATTCCATCCCCATATCCCCTGAAAGTTTATTTCCCTCGAGCGCCCCATCCAATTTCCTTTTGAAACCGTTCACCGTCTCTGCTTCCGCCCTCCTTCGTGGGTAGCAGGTTCCAGGCCATTACCACTTGCTGTGTGAAAAAAACATTCACCCTCACAACCCCTGCATCTCTTGACCAAAACCTTAATCTGTGTCCCCCTCCTCGTCCTTGTATCATTGGCGAATGGGAACAGCTTTTCTCTGTCCATCTTATCTAAACCTGTCATAATCTTGTACGTCTCGATCAAATCTCCCCTCAACCTCCTTTGCTCCAAGGAGAACAACCCCAGCTTCTCCAACCTAACCTTGTGGTTAAAATCCCTGATCCCTGGAACCATTCTGGGAAATCTCCTCTCCGCCCTCTCAGCGACCCTCACATCCTTCCTAAAGTGTGGTGACCAGAACTGGTCTCAATACTCTAGCTGTGGCCTAACCAGAGCTTTATAAAGGCTCAGCGTAACTTTTGTACTCAATACCATTATTTCTGAAGCCCAGGATCCTATAAGCATTTCTAATTCCTCTCTCACTCTGTCCTGCCACCTTCAAAGATCTCTGCACATGAACCCCCAAGTCCCTCTGCACCTTCTTTTGGATTGTGCCGTTACATTTATATAGCCTTCCTCTATCTCCCCTGTTGTCAGGCAGAATGAAACATGATGGGGGTGGTCCCACCCGATAGAACAGCACGATAGGAAGAGACACTTTGGAGAGGATGGTGTGATTCTGCCACTGACTACACCCGACCACCCCCCCCCCCCCCCCACCCCCCGCCCCAACCCCTGCCCCTGCACCCCTGGTTTTCTGCCTGTGAATCCCACCATTGCCTTTGAATTCCGCGCTCCTTCAAACCCAGACTCTGCAGGCCACAATTTCCAGTGCTCTGCCATTGGCAGCCGTGCCTTCAGCTGCCTTGGCCCCATGCTCTGGAATTCCCTCCCTAAACCTCTCCACCTCGCTACCCCCTCATTCCCTCTTTAAGACATTCCTTAAAGCCTCCTGTAGAGATGCACTACTGAGAGGCTTCTGTAGTTGAATAACGGACTTAATTTGCAAAGCTGTTGGATTGACTGCCTTGCTTCCAGCAAGGCTGCGATACCCTCACCCCAGGTTAGGACAACTCCACCCCCTTATGAGATCCCCCGCGCTCGGTGTTGATTGGCTGTTCTGACCACGTGAGTCTTACTCAGCAAGGCTGGCCTTAAAGCGACAATCGCCCCGCCTACTTCTTAGTCTCAGCGTCCCCTTATATGGCTCAGTGTCGAATTCTGCCCAATTATGCTCCTGTGATTAGCCCTGGTGAGGTGCTATATAAATGCAAGCGGTTGAAAGCAGTAATGCCTTGGGGTCGCAGGGCAAAGGTGCGAGGTGGCTCAAACTGGACTGGTCATTGACTGAGCTGGCACATTCTGGATGGGCCGAGTGGCCTCCTTTCCTGTTGTACAATTTTACCATAGTCTGTCAGAAGCCTTGAACCAGCTGTGGCCAGCTTATTTCAGGTCTCAGAGGTGTGAAAATTGGGCGTTCAGAGTGAATGGCAATGTGGGGATTGACCCCAAGAGGAGGGACCAGGTTGAGTCCCATGATCTCCCTTACCAATATGGCGGCTGGCGGAATGGGCTAGAGGGTAAGGTCACTGGCTCCTCCACCAAGATGGCCGAATCAGCAGAACCACGCCCCTTGAGGTCAGCTGGGTGCGGCGTGGGGGGAAGAGCGCGGAGTGCGAGGGTCGGGGGCGGGTTCCTGTGACGTCGTCCGCAGGAGGCGGCGACGCCGGGTTGGGTGACGCGGCACGCGGCGGCGAGATTTTGGCGGGAGGCCCCGCGGGGAGGGAGGTGCGAGCCAAGCGGGCGCCATTTTGAGGTGGAGTGAGGGAGGGAGAGTGAGGGGGATTGAGGGAGAGGGAGTGAGCGGGTTGAGGGAGGTAGAGAGGGGGATTGAGGGAGAGTGAGGGAGGGGGAGTGAAGGGGATTAAGGGAGAGGGAGGGGAAGTGAAGGGGATTGAGGGAGGGGGAGTGAGGGGGATTGAGGGAGGGGGAGTGAGGGGGTTGAGGTAGGGAGAGTGAGGGGGATTGAGGGAGGAGGAGTGAGGGGGATTGAGGGAGGAGGAGTGAGGGGGAGTGAGGGGGATTGAGGGAGGGGGAGTGAGGGGGATTGAGGGAGGGGGAGTGAGGGGGAGTGAGGGGGATTGAGGGAGGGGAAGTGAGGGGATTGAGGGAGGGGGAGTGAGGGGGATTGAGGGAGGGGGAGTGAGGGGATTGAGGGAGGGGGACTGAGGGGGATTGAGGAAGGGGGAGTGAGGGGGATTGAGGGAGGGGGAGTGAGGGGGATTGAGGGAGGGGGAGTGAGGGAGTTGAGGTAGGGAGAGTGAGGGGGATTGAGGGAGGGGGAGTGAGGGGGATTGAGGGAGGGGGAGTCAGGGGGATTGAGGGAGGGGGAGGGAGGGGGAGTGAGGGGGTTGAGGTAGGGAGAGTGAGGGGGATTGAGGGAGGGGGAGTGAGGGGGATTGAGGGAGGGGGAGTGAGGGGGTTGAGGTAGGGAGAGTGAGGGGGTTGAGGTAGGGAGAGTGAGGGGGATTGAGGGAGGGGGAGTGAGGGGGTTGAGGTAGGGAAAGTGAAGGAGTTTAAGGAATGGAAAACAAGGGGAATTAAGAGAGGGAAAATGAGGGGGTTGAGGGAGGGAAAATGAGGGGGATTAAGGAAGGGAAAATAAGGGGGATTAAGAGAGGGAAAATGAGGGGGATTGACGGAGGGAGAGTGAGGGGGATTGAGGGATGGAAAATGGGGGGTTGAGGGAGGGAAAATGAGGGGGATTGAGGGATGGAAAATGGGGGGGTTGAGGGAGGGAAAATGAGGGGGATTGAGGGATGGAAAATGAGGCGAGCAAGGGAGGGAGAATGAGGAGATTGAAGGGGGAATGAGGGATTTGAGGCAGGGAGAATGATGGGGATTGAGGGAGGGAAAATGAGGGCGGTTGATGGAGGGAAATGAGGGGGATTGAGGGAGGAAAAAGGGGCATTGAGGGAGGGAGAATGAGGGGACTGAGGGAGGGAGAGTGAAGGGGATTGAAGATGGGGAAATGAGGGGATTGTGGGAGGGAGAATGAAGGGATTGAGGGGGGAGAGCGAAGGGGATTGAGGTCAGGAAAAATTAGGGGTATTGAGGGGGGAGATTGAGGGGTGGAAAATGAGGTGGTTTGAGGGTGGGAAAATGAGGGGATTGTGGGAGGGAGAATGAGAGGATTGAGGGAGGGAAAATGAGGGGGTTTGGGGGTGGGAAAATGAGGGGATTGAGGAAGGGAGAATGAGGCGTGTTGAGGGAGGAAAAATGAGGGGATTGAAGGAGGGAAAATGAGCGGGATTGAGGAGGATTAAGGAAGGGAAATGGGGATGAGTGACGTAGGGGCTGAGGGGGATTGAGGGAGGGGGAGTGAGAGAGGGAGAATCGGGGAGTGAGGAAGAATGAGGGAGAGTGAGGAGGGTTGAGGGAGGCAGAATGAGGAGGTAAGCTGTGAAGGGGAGAGGGCAGGGGAAGGATTGAAGGGAAGAGGGACTAATGTGCATGGGAGAGAGGAGGAGGGAATGAAAGATGCAGTGAAGGGGAGGGGAAGTGAGATGGAGGGGTAGGGAGTGGGGGGAAGGAGTGACGGTGAGCGAGTGAGGACGGAGAGAGAGGAAATGAAGGGGAGATGGGAGGAGTTGGGAGAGACGGGAGTAAGGTGGAGTAGGGAGTGAGGGTGAGGGAGTAAAGGGGGAGTGAGGTGGAGGGGTACAGAGTAAGGGTGAAGATTAAAGGGGAGTGGGAGGAGGAGAAGTGAGGGAAGGGTGAGTGGTGAGGGAAGGAATGAGGGTGTGCAGGGAGGGAGAAGAGGGAGCGAAGGAAATGTGAGATGGATGGGTGGAGGTGAGGGGGAGGGAATGAGGGGGATTGAGTGATGGAAGGCAGCGGGTAAGGGAGTGAAGCAGAGAGGAAGTTAGGTGGAGGCAACGAGGGAGAAGCAGTGAAAGGGAGGGGCGTGAGTGAGTGTGTGGGACTGCAGGTGAGTGGGAGGGAATGATTGGGAGTGATTGATGGGAGCGAAAGGGAGTGAGGGTGAGGGTGAGGGACTGAAGAGGAATGAGGAGGAATGGGAAGAGGAATGAGGGGGAATGGGGGACGGGGTTGGGGATGGAGCCGGTGGCAGATAGAGGGAAGGAATCAGACGTTGTTGTGGATAGGGGTGGAGATCGGGATGAAGTCAGGTAAGGAGGTGGGGACGGGGTCAGCGATGGACGGGGGTCAGCGATGGAGACGGAGCCGGGGATGGAAATGGATTCGGAGACGGGGGCGGAGCCGGAGTCAGAAATGGGGCCAGACTCGGGAATGGGGAATGTTAAAAATGGGGAAGGAGTTGGAAATGGGGACGGAGTTAGAAATGGGGTCGAAGTCGGAAATGGGGCATGAGTCGGAAATAAGGACAGAGTCGGAAGCGTGGATGGAGTCGGGAAACGGGAATGGGGATGGAGTCGGAAATGGGGGCGGTGTCGGAAATAGGGATGGAATCAGAAATGGGGTCGACGTCGGAAGTGGTGCAAGAGTCAGAAATAGGGATGAAGTTAGAACTCAGGACAGAGTCAGGAATGAGACGGAGTCGGAAATAGGGTGGAGCTGGGGATGGCGTTGGAGTCGTGGGTGGAGTCAGACATGAGGTCAGAGTCGGAAATGGGGATGGAGTCGGAAAAGGCAACGGAGTCATGATTGGAGACGAAGCCTGGGATGGAGTCGGATATGGGGCAGAGTCGGAAATGGGGGTGGACGCAGTGATGAAGCTGAAAAGGCGATGGAGTCAGAGATGGAGGCGGAGCCTGGGACGGAGTGGGAAATTGGGATGAATTTGGAAAAGGAGATGGAGTTGGGGATGGGGATCGAGTTGGGGATGGAGTCAGCAATGGGGACGGAGTCGGGGACAGAGTCGGAAATGGGGACCGAGTCGGAAATGGGGCCGGAATCAGGGCCAGTGTTGTGAATGGGGACGGAGTCGGAACTGGAAATGTGAATCTGGACAGAGACAGAAATGAGGACGGAATCAGAAATGGAGGCAGAGTCGGAAATGGGGACGAAGACGGAAATGGAGATGGTGTCGGAAATGGGGACTGAGTCGGGGATGGTGATGGAGTTGGAAATAGGGTGGAGCTAAGGATGGGGATGGATGCAGGGACGGAGTCAGACTTTAGGACAGAATCAGAAATGGGGACGGAGCCAGGGACGGAGTTGGAGATGAGGACGGAGCTGGATATGGGGATGAAGTCGGAAATGGAGGCAGAGTCAGAAATGGAGACGGTGTCGGAAATTGAGACGGAGTCGGTAATGGGCACGGAGTCAGAAATGGAGACTGTCGGAAATGGAGACGGAGTCGGAACTGGGGATGAAGACGGAAATGGAGACTGTGTCGGAAATGGGGACGGAGTCGGAAATGGAGAAAGAATCAGAAATGGAGACGGAGTCGGAAATGAAAACGGAGCCGGAAATGGAGACAGAGTCAGAAATGGAGACTGTGTCCGAAATGGAGACAGAGTTGGAAATGGAGACAGAGTCAGAAATGGAGACTGTGTCCGAAATGGAGACAGAGTTGGAAATGGGGACGGAGTCGGGAATGGGGATTGAGTTGGAAATAGGGCAGAGCCAAGGGTAGAAACGGACTCGACAGCAGACGCAGACTTGAGGACAGAATCAGAAATGGGGACAGAGTCAGGGATGGAGATGGCAATAGGGTGGAACTGAGGATGGGGATGGAATCAGAGATGGACTCAGATTTGAGGACAGAGTCAGGGATGGAGTTGGAAACGAGAGTGGAGTTGGAAATGTGGACCGAGTCAGAAATGGAGACGAAGCCGGAAATGGAGAGGGTGTCATAAATGGAGACGGAGTCAGAAATGGAGATGGAGTTGGAAACTGGGAGACGTCGGACATAGGGATGGAGTCAGAAATAGAGACGAAGTTGGAAATGGACACTGTCAGAAATGGAGATAGAGTCGGAATTAGGGATGGAGTCGGGAATGGAGATGGTGTCGCTGATGAGTCGGAAATGGAGATGGAGTCAGAAATGGAGTGGAGCCTGGGACAGAGTGGGAAATTGGGATGAAGTTGGAAAAGGCGATGGGGTTAGGGATGGAGGTCAAGTTTCGGACGGAGTCAGAAATGGGGATGTAGTCGGGACAGGATTAGAAACGGAGGATGAGTCGGAAACATGGATGGAGTTCGAAATGGGAATGGAGTCGGAAACAGGCTGGAGTCATAAATGGGGCTGGAGTCGGAAACGGGGACGGAGTCAGAAATGGGGTGGAGCCGGGAATAGGGATCGATTCAGGGATGAAGTCAGACTTGAAGACAGTAAGAAATGGGGACGGAGTCAGGGATGGAGTTGGAAATGAGGACAGAGTTGGGGACGAAGTCAGAACTCGTAACGGAGTTGGAAACTGGGAGATTTCGGAAATAGGGATGGAGTCAGAAATGGAGACGAAGTTGGAAATGGAGACTGTGTCAGAAATGGAGACAGAGTCGGAATTGGGGACGGAGTCAGAAATGGAGAAGTAGTCAGAAATGGCGACCAGGTCGGAAACACGGACAGTGTCGGAAATGAGGATGTAGTCAGAAATGGGGTGGAATCAGAAATGGGGATGGGGTCAAGGCCGGAGCCATGAATGGGGCCGAAGTTGGAAATGGGGACAGATTCAGAAATGGGACCAGATTCGTAAACGGAACCATAAGTGGGGCTGGAATCGGAAATGGGGACAAAGTTGAAAATGGGTCAGAGTCAGCAATGGGGACGGAGTCAGAAATGGAGTCAGTGCCGGTATTGGAGATGGAGTCGGAAGTGTAGCGTATTCAGAAATGATGTACGGAGTCGGGAATGGAGATGGTGTCGGTGATGGAGTTGGAAATGGCGATGGAGCGTAGCCTGGGACAGAGAGGGAAATTGGGATGAAGTTGGAAAAGGCGATGGGGATGGGGATTGAGTTTTGGACGGAGTCAGAAATGGGTAAGGAGTCGGGAATGGAGATGGAGTCAGAGATGGAGTGTAGCCTGGGACAGAGAGGGAAATTGGGATGAAGTTGGAAAAGGCGATGCGGATGGGGATTGAGTTTTGGACGGAGTCAGAAATGGGTACGGAGTCGGGAATGGAGATGGAGTCAGAGATGGAGCGTAGCCTGGGACAGAGTGGGAAATTGGGATGAAGTTGGAAAAGGCGATGCGGATGGGGATTGAGTTTTGGACGGAGTCAGAAATAGGTACGGAGTCGGGAATGGAGATGGAGTCAGAGATGGAGTGTAGCCTGGGACAGAGTGGGAAATTGGGATGAAGATGGAAAAGGCGATGGGGTTGGGGATGGGGATCGAGTTTTGGACGGAGTCAGAAATGGGGATGGAGTCGCGACAGGATTGGAAAAGGAGGCTGAGTCGGAAACATGGATGGAGTTCAAAATGGGAATGGAGTCGGAAACAGGCTGGAGTCATAAATGGGGCTGGAGTCGGAAACGGGGACGGAGTCAGAAATGGGGAAAGAATCAGCAATGGAGACGGAGTCAGAAATGAAAACGGAGCCGGAAATGGAGACAGAGTCAGAAATGGAGACTGTGTCCGAAATGGAGACAGAGTTGGAAATGGAGACAGAGTCAGAAATGGAGACTGTGTCCGAAATGGAGACAGAGTTGGAAATGGGGACGGAGTCGGGAATGGGGATTGAGTTGGAAATAGGGCAGAGCCAAGGGTAGAAACGGACTCGACAGCAGACGCAGACTTGAGGACAGAATCAGAAATGGGGACAGAGTCAGGGATGGAGATGGCAATAGGGTGGAACTGAGGAGGGGGATGGAATCAGAGAAGGACTCAGATTTGAGGACAGAGTCAGGGATGGAGTTGGAAATGGGAGTGGAGTTGGAAATGTGGACCGAGTCAGAAATGGAGACGAAGCCGGAAATGGAGAGGGTGTCATAAATGGAGACGGAGTCAGAAATGGAGATGGAGTTGGAAACTGGGAGACGTCGGACATAGGGATGGAGTCAGAAATAGAGACGAAGTTGGAAATGGACACTGTCAGAAATGGAGATAGAGTCGGAATTGGGGATGGAGTCGGGAATGGAGATGGTGTCGCTGATGAGTCGGAAATGGAGATGGAGTCAGAAATGGAGTGGAGCCTGGGACAGAGTGGGAAATTGGGATGAAGTTGGAAAAGGCGATGGGGTTAGGGATGGAGGTCAAGTTTCGGACGGAGTCAGAAATGGGGATGTAGTCGGGACAGGATTAGAAATGGAGGATGAGTCGGAAACATGGATGGAGTTCGAAATGGGAATGGAGTCGGAAACAGGCTGGAGTCATAAATGGGGCTGGAGTCGGAAACGGGGACGGAGTCAGAAATGGGGTGGAGCCGGGAATAGGGATCGATTCAGGGATGAAGTCAGACTTGAAGACAGTAAGAAATGGGGACGGAGTCAGGGATGGAGTTGGAAATGAGGACAGAGTTGGGGACGAAGTCAGAAATCGTAACGGAGTTGGAAACTGGGAGATTTCGGAAATAGGGATGGAGTCAGAAATGGAGACGAAGTTGGAAATGGAGACTGTGTCAGAAATGGAGACAGAGTCGGAATTGGGGACGGAGTCAGAAATGGAGAAGTAGTCAGAAATGGCGACCAGGTCGGAAACACGGACAGTGTCGGAAATGAGGATGTAGTCAGAAATGGGGTGGAATCAGAAATGGGGATGGGGTCAAGGCCGGAGCCATGAATGGGGCCGAAGTTGGAAATGGGGACAGATTCAGAAATGGGACCAGATTCGTAAACGGAACCATAAGTGGGGCTGGAATCGGAAATGGGGACAAAGTTGAAAATGGGTCAGAGTCAGCAATGGGGACGGAGTCAGAAATGGAGTCAGTGCCGGTATTGGAGATGGAGTCGGAAGTGTAGCCGTATTCAGAAATGATGTACGGAGTCGGGAATGGAGATGGTGTCGGTGATGGAGTTGGAAATGGCGATGGAGCGTAGCCTGGGACAGAGAGGGAAATTGGGATGAAGTTGGAAAAGGCGATGGGGATGGGGATTGAGTTTTGGACGGAGTCAGAAATGGGTAAGGAGTCGGGAATGGAGATGGAGTCAGAGATGGAGCGTAGCCTGGGACAGAGTGGGAAATTGGGATGAAGATGGAAAAGGCGATGGGGTTGGGGATGGGGATCGAGTTTTGGACGGAGTCAGAAATGGGGATGGAGTCGCGACAGGATTGGAAAAGGAGGCTGAGTCGGAAACATGGATGGAGTTCAAAATGGGAATGGAGTCGGAAACAGGCTGGAGTCATAAATGGGGCTGGAGTCGGAAACGGGGACGGAGTCAGAAATGGGGAAAGAATCAGCAATGGAGACGGAGTCAGAAATGAAAACGGAGTCGGAAATGGAGACAGATTCAGAAATGGAGACTGTGTCAGGAATGAAAACAGAGTCAGAAATGAGGACGGAGCCGGGGCCAGGGCTGTGAATGGGAAAGGAGTTGGAAATGGAGACGAGTTCAGAACTGTGGAACGGAGTCAGAAGTGGGGACGGAGTTGGAAATGCGGACTGAGTCGGGAATGGGGATGGAGTTGAAATTAGGGCAGAGCCGAGGATGGAGATGGATTCAGTGATGGACTCAGACTTGAAGACAGAATCAGAAATTGGGACAGAGTCAGGGATGGAGATGGCAATAGGGTGGAACTGAGGAGGGGGATGGAATCAGAGAAGGACTCAGATTTGAGGACAGAGTCAGGGATGGAGTTGGAAATGGGAGTGGAGTTGGAAATGTGGACCGAGTCAGAAATGGAGACAGAGTCAGAAATGGAGATGGAGTTGGAAATGGAGATGGAGTTGGAAATGGAGACGGTGCCGGAAATGGAGATGGAGTCAGAAGTGTGGCCGGAGTCAGAAATGGGTACGGAGTCGGGAATGGAGATGGTGTCAGTGATGGAGTCGGAAATGGAGATGGAGTCAGAGATGGAGCGGAGCCTGGGACAGAGTGGGAAATTGGGAAGTTGGAAAAGGCGATGGGTTTGGGGATGGAAATCAAGTTTTGGATGGAGTCAGAAATGGGGATGTAGTCGGGACAGGATTGGAAATGGAGGCTGAGTTGGAAATGCGTTTGGAGTCGGAAACATGGATGCAGTTCGAAATGGGAATGGAGTCGGAAACAGGCTGGAGTCATAAATGGAGCTGGAGTCAGAAACGGGGACGGAGTCAGAAATGGAGACTGTGTCGGAAATGGAGACAGAGTTGGAAATGAGGTCGGAGTCAGGGATGGATTTGGAAATGAGGACAGAGTTGGGGACGGAGTCAGAAATCGTGACGGAGTTGGAAACTGGGAGATTTTGGAAATAGGGATGGACTCAGAAATGGAGACGAAGTTGGAAATAGAGACTGTGTCAGAAATGGAGACAGAGTCGGAATTGGGGACGGAGTCAGAAATGGAGACGTAGTCAGAAATGGCGACCAGGTCGGAAACACGAACAGTGTCGGAAATGAGGATGTAGTCAGAAATGGGGTGGAATCAGAAATGGGGATGGGGTCAAGGCCGGAGCCGTGAATGGGGCCGAAGTTGGAAATGGGGACAGAGTCAGAAGTGGGACCAGATTCGTAAACGGAACCATAAGTGGGGCTGGAATTGGAAATGGGGACAAAGTTAAAAATAGTTCAGAGTCAGCAATGGGGACGGAGTCAGAAATGGAGTCAGTGCCGGTATTGGAGATGGAGTCGGAAGTGTAGCCGTATTCAGAAATGATGTACGGAGTCGGGAATGGAGATGGTGTCGGTGATGGAGTTGGAAATGGCGATGGAGCGTAGCCTGGGACAGAGAGGGAAATTGGGATGAAGTTGGAAAAGGCGATGCGGATGGGGATTGAGTTTTGGACGGAGTCAGAAATGGGTACGGAGTCGGGAATGGAGATGGAGTCAGAGATGGAGCATAGCCTGGGACAGAGTGGGAAATTGGGATGAAGTTGGAAAAGGCGATGCGGATGGGGATTGAGTTTTGGACGGAGTCAGAAATGGGTACGGAGTCGGGAATGGAGATGGAGTCAGAGATGGAGTGTAGCCTGGGACAGAGTGGGAAATTGGGATGAAGATGGAAAAGGCGATGGGGTTGGGGATGGGGATCGAGTTTTGGACGGAGTCAGAAATGGGGATGGAGTCGCGACAGGATTGGAAAAGGAGGCTGAGTTGGAAACATGGATGGAGTTCAAAATGGGAATGGAGTCGGAAACAGGCTGGAGTCATAAATGGGGCTGGAGTCGGAAACGGGGACGGAGTCAGAAATGGGGAAAGAATCAGCAATGGAGACGGAGTCAGAAATGAAAACGGAGCCGGAAATGGAGACAGAGTCAGAAATGGAGACTGTGTCCGAAATGGAGACAGAGTTGGAAATGGAGACAGAGTCAGAAATGGAGACTGTGTCCGAAATGGAGACAGAGTTGGAAATGGGGACGGAGTCGGGAATGGGGATTGAGTTGGAAATAGGGCAGAGCCAAGGGTAGAAACGGACTCGACAACAGACGCAGACTTGAGGACAGAATCAGAAATGGGGACAGAGTCAGGGATGGAGATGGCAATAGGGTGGAACTGAGGATGGGGATGGAATCAGAGATGGACTCAGATTTGAGGACAGAGTCAGGGATGGAGTTGGAAACGAGAGTGGAGTTGGAAATGTGGACCGAGTCAGAAATGGAGACGAAGCCGGAAATGGAGAGGGTGTCATAAATGGAGACGGAGTCAGAAATGGAGATGGAGTTGGAAACTGGGAGACGTCGGACATAGGGATGGAGTCAGAAATAGAGACGAAGTTGGAAATGGACACTGTCAGAAATGGAGATAGAGTCGGAATTGGGGATGGAGTCGGGAATGGAGATGGTGTCGCTGATGAGTCGGAAATGGAGATGGAGTCAGAAATGGAGTGGAGCCTGGGACAGAGTGGGAAATTGGGATGAAGTTGGAAAAGGCGATGGGGTTAGGGATGGAGGTCAAGTTTCGGACGGAGTCAGAAATGGGGATGTAGTCGGGACAGGATTAGAAACGGAGGATGAGTCGGAAACATGGATGGAGTTCGAAATGGGAATGGAGTCGGAAACAGGCTGGAGTCATAAATGGGGCTGGAGTCGGAAACGGGGACGGAGTCAGAAATGGGGTGGAGCCGGGAATAGGGATCGATTCAGGGATGAAGTCAGACTTGAAGACAGTAAGAAATGGGGACGGAGTCAGGGATGGAGTTGGAAATGAGGACAGAGTTGGGGACGAAGTCAGAAATCGTAACGGAGTTGGAAACTGGGAGATTTCGGAAATAGGGATGGAGTCAGAAATGGAGACGAAGTTGGAAATGGAGACTGTGTCAGAAATGGAGACAGAGTCGGAATTGGGGACGGAGTCAGAAATGGAGAAGTAGTCAGAAATGGCGACCAGGTCGGAAACACGGACAGTGTCGGAAATGAGGATGTAGTCAGAAATGGGGTGGAATCAGAAATGGGGATGGGGTCAAGGCCGGAGCCATGAATGGGGCCGAAGTTGGAAATGGGGACAGATTCAGAAATGGGACCAGATTCGTAAACGGAACCATAAGTGGGGCTGGAATCGGAAATGGGGACAAAGTTGAAAATGGGTCAGAGTCAGCAATGGGGACGGAGTCAGAAATGGAGTCAGTGCCGGTATTGGAGATGGAGTCGGAAGTGTAGCCGTATTCAGAAATGATGTACGGAGTCGGGAATGGAGATGGTGTCGGTGATGGAGTTGGAAATGGCGATGGAGCGTAGCCTGGGACAGAGAGGGAAATTGGGATGAAGTTGGAAAAGGCGATGGGGATGGGGATTGAGTTTTGGACGGAGTCAGAAATGGGTAAGGAGTCGGGAATGGAGATGGAGTCAGAGATGGAGCGTAGCCTGGGACAGAGTGGGAAATTGGGATGAAGATGGAAAAGGCGATGGGGTTGGGGATGGGGATCGAGTTTTGGACGGAGTCAGAAATGGGGATGGAGTCGCGACAGGATTGGAAAAGGAGGCTGAGTCGGAAACATGGATGGAGTTCAAAATGGGAATGGAGTCGGAAACAGGCTGGAGTCATAAATGGGGCTGGAGTCGGAAACGGGGACGGAGTCAGAAATGGGGAAAGAATCAGCAATGGAGACGGAGTCAGAAATGAAAACGGAGTCGGAAATGGAGACAGATTCAGAAATGGAGACTGTGTCAGGAATGAAAACAGAGTCAGAAATGAGGACGGAGCCGGGGCCAGGGCTGTGAATGGGAATGGAGTTGGAAATGGAGACGAGTTCAGAACTGTGGAACGGAGTCAGAAGTGGGGACGGAGTTGGAAATGCGGACTGAGTCGGGAATGGGGATGGAGTTGAAATTAGGGCAGAGCCGAGGATGGAGATGGATTCAGTGATGGACTCAGACTTGAAGACAGAATCAGAAATTGGGACAGAGTCAGGGATGGAGATGGCAATAGGGTGGAACTGAGGAGGGGGATGGAATCAGAGAAGGACTCAGATTTGAGGACAGAGTCAGGGATGGAGTTGGAAATGGGAGTGGAGTTGGAAATGTGGACCGAGTCAGAAATGGAGACAGAGTCAGAAATGGAGATGGAGTTGGAAATGGAGATGGAGTTGGAAATGGAGACGGTGCCGGAAATGGAGATGGAGTCAGAAGTGTGGCCGGAGTCAGAAATGGGTACGGAGTCGGGAATGGAGATGGTGTCAGTGATGGAGTCGGAAATGGAGATGGAGTCAGAGATGGAGCGGAGCCTGGGACAGAGTGGGAAATTGGGAAGTTGGAAAAGGCGATGGGTTTGGGGATGGAAATCAAGTTTTGGATGGAGTCAGAAATGGGGATGTAGTCGGGACAGGATTGGAAATGGAGGCTGAGTTGGAAATGCGTTTGGAGTCGGAAACATGGATGCAGTTCGAAATGGGAATGGAGTCGGAAACAGGCTGGAGTCATAAATGGAGCTGGAGTCAGAAACGGGGATGGAGTCAGAAATGGGGACGGAGACGGAAATGGAGACTGTGTCGGAAATGGAGACAGAGTTGGAAATGAGGTCGGAGTCAGGGATGGATTTGGAAATGAGGACAGAGTTGGGGACGGAGTCAGAAATCGTGACGGAGTTGGAAACTGGGAGATTTTGGAAATAGGGATGGACTCAGAAATGGAGACGAAGTTGGAAATAGAGACTGTGTCAGAAATGGAGACAGAGTCGGAATTGGGGACGGAGTCAGAAATGGAGACGTAGTCAGAAATGGCGACCAGGTCGGAAACACGAACAGTGTCGGAAATGAGAATGTAGTCAGAAATGGGGTGGAATCAGAAATGGGGATGGGGTCAAGGCCGGAGCCATGAATGGGGCCGAAGTTGGAAATGGGGACAGAGTCAGAAGTGGGACCAGATTCGTAAACGGAACCATAAGTGGGGCTGGAATTGGAAATGGGGACAAAGTTAAAAATAGTTCAGAGTCAGCAATGGGGACGGAGTCAGAAATGGAGTCAGTGCCGGTATTGGAGATGGAGTCGGAAGTGTAGCCGTATTCAGAAATGATGTACGGAGTCGGGAATGGAGATGGTGTCGGTGATGGAGTTGGAAATGGCGATGGAGCGTAGCCTGGGACAGAGAGGGAAATTGGGATGAAGTTGGAAAAGGCGATGCGGATGGGGATTGAGTTTTGGACGGAGTCAGAAATGGGTACGGAGTCGGGAATGGAGATGGAGTCAGAGATGGAGCGTAGCCTGGGACAGAGTGGGAAATTGGGATGGAGTTGGAAAAGGCGATGCGGATGGGGATTGAGTTTTGGACGGAGTCAGAAATAGGTACGGAGTCGGGAATGGAGATGGAGTCAGAGATGGAGCGTAGCCTGGGACAGAGTGGGAAATTGGGATGAAGATGGAAAAGGCGATGGGGTTGGGGATGGGGATCGAGTTTTGGACGGAGTCAGAAATGGGGATGGAGTCGCGACAGGATTGGAAAAGGAGGCTGAGTCGGAAACATGGATGGAGTTCAAAATGGGAATGGAGTCGGAAACAGGCTGGAGTCATAAATGGGGCTGGAGTCGGAAACGGGGACGGAGTCAGAAATGGGGAAAGAATCAGCAATGGAGACGGAGTCAGAAATGAAAACGGAGTCGGAAATGGAGACAGATTCAGAAATGGAGACTGTGTCAGGCATGAAAACAGAGTCAGAAATGAGGACGGAGCCGGGGCCAGGGCTGTGAATGGGAATGGAGTTGGAAATGGAGACGAGTTCAGAACTGTGGAACGGAGTCTGAAGTGGGGACGGAGTTGGAAATGCGGACTGAGTCGGGAATGGGGATGGAGTTGAAATTAGGGCAGAGCCGAGGATGGAGATGGATTCAGTGATGGACTCAGACTTGAAGACAGAATCAGAAAAGGGGACAGAGTCAGGGATGGAGATGGCAATAGGGTGGAACTGAGGAGGGGGATGGAATCAGAGAAGGACTCAGATTTGAGGACAGAGTCAGGGATGGAGTTGGAAATGGGAGTGGAGTTGGAAATGTGGACCGAGTCATAAATGGAGATGGAGTCAGAAATGGAGATGGAGTCAGAAATGGAGATGGAGTTGGAAATGGAGATGGAGTTGGAAATGGAGACGGTGTCGGAAATGGAGATGGAGTCAGAGATGGAGCGGAGCCTGGGACAGAGTGGGAAATTGGGAAGTTGGAAAAGGCCATGGGTTTGGGGATGGAAATCAAGTTTTGGACGGAGTCAGAAATGGGGATGTCGTCGGGACAGGATTGGAAATGGAGGCTGAGTTGGAAATGCGTTTGGAGTCGGAAACATGGATGGAGTTCGAAATGGGAATAGAGTCGGAAACAGGCTGGAGTCATAAATGGGGCTGGAGTCAGAAACGGGGACGGAGTCAGAAATGGGGACGGAGACGGAAATGGAGACGGTGTCGGAAATGGAGACAGAGTTGGAAATGGGGTCGGAGTCAGGGATGGATTTGGAAATGAGGACAGAGTTGGGGACGGAGTCAGAAATCGTGACGGAGTTGGAAACTGGGAGATTTTGGAAATAGGGATGGACTCAGAAATGGAGACGAAGTTGGAAATAGAGACTGTGTCAGAAATGGAGACAGAGTCGTAATTGGGGACGGAGTCAGAAATGGAGACGTAGTCAGAAATGGTGACCAGGTCGGAAACACGGACAGTGTCGGAAATGAGGATGTAGTCAGAAATGGGGTGGAATCAGAAATGGGGATGGGGTCAAGGCCGGAGCCATGAATGGGGCCGAAGTTGGAAATGGGGACAGAGTCAGAAGCGGGACCAGATTCGTAAACGGAACCATAAGTGGGGCTGGAATCGGAAATGGGGACAAAGTTGAAAATGGGTCAGAGTCAGCAATGGAGACAGATTCAGAATGGAGACTGTGTCAGGAATGGAGACAGAGTCGGAAATGCGGATGGAGTTGGGGCCGGAGTTGTGAATGGGGATGGAGTTGGAAATGGAGACGAGTTCAGAACTGCGGAACAGAGTCAGAAGTGGGGACGGAGTCATAAATGGGAACTGAGTCGGGAATGGGGATGGAGTTGAAATCAGGGCAGAGCCGAGGATGGAGATGGATTCAGTGATGGACTCAGACTTGAGGACAGAATCAGAAATAGGGACAGAGTCAGGGATGGAGCTGGAGATGAGGATGGAGTCGGGGGTGGAGTCGCAAATGAGGACGGAGTCAGAAATGGGGCGGAGCCGGGGAAAGGGATCGATTCAGGGATGAAGTCAGACTTGAAGACAGGAAGAAATGGGGACGGAGTCAGCGATGGGTTTGGAAATGAGGACGAAGTTGGGGGCGGAGTCAAAAATGGGTATGGTGTTGGAACCTGGGAGGTGTTGGAAATGGGGATGGAGTCAGAAGTGGGATGAGATTCGTAAATGGAACCATAAGTGGGGCTGGAATTGGAAATGGGGACAAAGTTGGAAATGGGTCAGAGTCAGCAATGGGGACAGAGTCGGAAATGGAGACGGTGCCGGAAATGGAGATGGAGTCGGAAGTGTGGCTGGAGTCAGAAATGGGTACGGAGTCGGGAATGGAGAGGGTGTCAGTGATGGAGTCGGAAATGGAGATGGAGTCAGAGATGGAGCGGAGCCTGGGACAGAGTGGGAAATTGGGATGAAGTTGGAAAAGGTGATGGGGTTGGGGATCGAGATCAAGTTTCGGACGGAGTCAGAAATGGGGATGGAGTCAGGGATGGAGTTGGAAATGAGGAGAGTTGGAGACGGAGTCAGAAATGGTGAATGGGTCGGAAACGCGGACAGTGTTGGAAATGGGGATGGAGTCAGAAATGGGGACGGAGTCGGAAATGGCGACTGGTTCGGAAACACGGACAGTGTCGGAAATGAGGATGGAGTCAGAAATGGGGTAGAATCGGAAATGGGGAAGTGGTCAAGGCTAGAGTCATGCATGGGGCTGAAGTTGGAAACGGGGACAGTCAGATGTGGGACCAGATTCGTAAACGGAATCATAAATGGGGTTGGAATGAGAAATGGGTACGGAGTCAGGAATGGAGATTGTGTCAGAGATGGAGCGGTGTCTGGGACAGAGTGGGAAATTGGGATGAAGTTGGAAAAGGAGATAGGGATGGGGATCGAGTTTCGGACGGAGTCAGAAATGGGGACGGAGTCGGGACAGGATTGCAAATGGAGGCTGAGTCGGAAATGCGTTCGGAGTCGGAAACAGGGATGGAGTTCGAAATGGGAATGGAGTTGGAAACAGGCTGGAGTCATAAATGAGGCTGGAGTCGGAAACGGGGACAGAGTCAGAAATGGGGACCGAGACGCGTATGGAGTCGGAAATGGTTATCGGGTTGGATACAGGGCCGGAGTCGGAGACAGGGATGGAGTCAGAAACAGGGATGGAGTCAGAAATGGAGACAGAGTCAGAAATGGCAAAGGAGTTGGAAATATGGACGGAGTAGGAAATGGGGACGGAGTCAGGGATGGAGTTGGAAATGAGGGTGGAGTTGGTAATGGGGACAAGTTAGGGACGGAGTCGGAAATGGTGATGGAGTCAGAAATGGGGAGGAATCGGAAATAGGAATGGAGCCAAGGCCGGAGTCGTGAATGGGGCCGAAGTTGGAAATAGGAACAGAGTCAGAAGTGGGACCAGATTCATAAATGGAGTTATAAATGGGGCTGGAGTCGGAAACAGGAACGGTGTCGTAAATGGGGACTGAATCGGGGACAGAGTCAGAAGTGGGGATGGAGTTGGAAATGGGGCAGCGTTGGCAATGTGGACGGAGTGGGGAATGGAGACGGTGTCAATGATGGAGTCGGAAATGGCGGTGGTGTCAGAGAGGGAGGGGAGTCTGGGACAGAGCGGGAAATGGGGATGAAGTTGGAAAAGGCGATGGAGTTGGGGATGGGGATCAAGTTTTAGACGGAGTCACAAATGGGGACAGAGTCGGGGACAGAATCGGAAATGGAGACCAAGTCGGAGATGGGGCCGGAATCGGAAACGGACGGATTGGAAAAGGGAATGTGGTTGGAAACAGGGCTGGAGTCATAAACGGGGCTGGAGTCGGAAACAGGGACGGAGCCAGAAATGGTGACGAAGTTGGAAACTGGGAGGAGTCGGAAATGGGGATGGAGTCAGAAACGGTGACGCAGTTGGAAATACGGACGGAGTCGGAAGTGGGGATGCAGTCAGGGATGGAGTTGGGCATGGGGACTGAGTCAGAAATGGAGACAGATTCAGAAATGGAGACTGTGTCAGGAATGGAGACAGAGTCAGAAATGCAGACGGAGTCGGGGCCGGAGTTGTGAATGGGGACGGAGTTGGAAATGGAGACGAGTTCAGAACTGGGGAATGGAGTCAGAAGTGGGGACGGAGTTGGAAATGGGGACAGAGTCGGGAATGGGGATGGAGTTGAAATCAGGGCAGAGCCGAGGATGGAGATGGATTCAGTGATGGATTCAGACTTGAGGACAGAATCAGAAATGGGGACAGAGTCAGGGATGGAGTTGGAGATGAGGATGGAGTCAGGGATGGAGTCACAAATGAGGACGGAGTTGGAAATAGGGTGGAGCCGAGGATTGGGCTGGATTCGGGGACGAAGTCAGACTTGAGGACAGAGTGAGAAATGGGGACGGAGTCAGGGATGGAGTTGGAAATGAGGATGGAGTTGGAAAAGGTGATGGAGTTGGGGATGAGGATCAAGTTTGGGAAGGAGTCAGAAATGGGGACGGAGTCGGGGTCAGAATCGGAAATGGAGATCAAGTCGGAAATGCGGTCGGAGTCGGAAACAGGGCTGGGGTTGGAAATGGGGCCAGAGTGGGAAATAGGGACGGTGCTGGAAACGGGGCCGGAGTCGGAAACAGGGACGAAGTCTGAAATGGGGACAGGGACGCGTATGGAGTCGGAAATGGTTATCGGGCCGGATACAGGGCCGGAGTTGGAGACAGGGATGAGTCGGAAACGGGGATGGAGTTAGAAATGGAGACGGAGTCAGAAATGGCTATGGCGTCGGAACCTGGGAGGAGTTGGAAACAAGGCTGGAGACGGAAATGGGGCTAGAGTCATAAATGGGGCCGGAGTTATAAATGGGGCCCAATTCGGAAACTGGGCCTGAGTTGGAAATAGGGCCTCAGTCGGAAACGGAGACGGGGATGGAGTTGGAATGGTGGTGGAGTCAGAGAAGGAGGCAGAGTCTGCTACGGAGTCGGAAATGGGGATGGAGTTGGATAAGGGGATGGAGTTCAGGATGGGGATCGAGCTGGAGATGGTGTCAGAAATGGGGAGGGAGCTGGAATGGGAAGGAGTCAGGAATTTGGACGGAATCGGAAATGGGGATGGAATCTGAAATGGGGACAGGGTCAGAAATGGAGACAGAGTCGGAAATGGGGTCGGAGTTGGAAACAGGGCTGGAGTTGGTGATGGAGTCAGAAAAGGTAATAGATGAAGAAATGGAGACAATCTGAGAGGATGCAGGAAATGGGGATGGAGTTGAAAAGAGGATGGAGTTGGGGACAGGAATGGAGTTGGGGACGGTGTCAGAAATGGGGATGGAGTCGGAAATGGGGAGGAGTCAGAAATGGGGGCAGAGTTGGAATTAGGGATGGAGTCGGGTCAGAGTCGGTAATAGGAACGGGATCAGAAATGGAGATGGAGTCCGAAATGGGGTTGGAGTTGTAAACAGGGCCAGAGTCGTAAACAGGGACGGAGTCAGAAATAGGGATGGAGTCTGGAATGATAATGGGGTCAGAAACAGAGCTGGAGTGGAAGACAGGGAAAGAGTCAGGAATGGGGTCAGAGTCAAAAATTGGGAGGAGTTGGAAATGGAATCAGAAATGGAGATGGAGTAGGAAATAGGGATAGAGTCGGAAATAGGGACGGAACTGGGACCGGAGTCGTGAATGGGGATGAAGTTGGAACTGGGGATGGAGTCAGAAGTTGGACAGAGTCGGAAATGGGGTCTGAGTCAGAAGTGGGGCCCAAGTCGGAAGCGGGGACGGAGACGGGGATGGAGTTGGAAACAGTGCTGAAGTCAGAAACAGGGCTGGAGTCAGCGACAGGGACAGAGTTGGGAACGGGGACAGAGTCAGATACAGGGACGGAGTCAGAAATAGGGCCGGAGTTGGAAACGACTGGAGTCTGAAATGGGGATGGAGTCGGAAATAGGGTCTGAGGTGGAGACGAATGGAGTCGGAAACTGGGACAGAGTCAGAAATTGGGATGCAGACAGAAAAGAGGATGAATCAGAAATGGGGCTGGAGCCAGAATTGGGGATGGGGACGAAGTTGGAAAAGAGGATAGAGTCGGAAATGGAAACAGAACAGAAATGGAGATGGAGTCGGAAATGGGGACCGAGTCAGAAATAGGGACAGAGTCAGGGATGAAGTTGGAAAAGAGGATGGGGTTGGAAATGGGGACAAAGTAGAAATGGAGACGGAGTCAGAAATGGGGTTGGAGTCGGAGACGGAGTGAAGGCAGGGGTTGTGGATGGGGACGAAGTCGGAAATGGAAACAAAGTTGGAAATGGAGATGGAGTCAGAAGTGGAGATGGAGTCGGAAATGGGGACAGAATTGGAAATGGAGACAGAGTCGGGGTTGGAGTTGGGGATGGGGACAAAGTTGGAAATGGGAACGGAGTTGGAAATGGGAACTGAATCGGAAGTGGGGATGGAGTCGGAAAATGAGCGGAGTTGGGGATGACGATAGATTCGGGGATGGAGACGGGGATGACGATAGATTTGGGGATGGAGACAGGCATGAGGACAGAGTTGGAAATGGGGACACAAAGACACAAAAAAGGAATGAAACTAGACTGACCACCCGGCATCGATCTAGGCACCGGAAACGACAACGACAATCGCAGCCCTGTCGACCCTGCAAAGTCCTCCTGACTAACATCTGGGGGCTAGTGCCAAAACTGGGATAGCTGTCTCACAGACTAGTCAAGCAACAGCTTGACATAGTCATCCTCATGGAATCATATCTTACAGATAATGATCCAGACCCCACCATCACCATCCCTGGGTATGTCCTGTCCCACCAGCAGGACAGACTCAGCAGCGGTGGTGGCACCATGGTATGCAGTAGGGAGGAAGTTGCTCCATGAGTCCTCAACATCGACTCCAGACCCCATGAAGTCTCATGGCATCAGGTCAAACATGGGCAAGGAAACCTCCTGCTGATTAACACATACTGCCCTCCCTCAGCTGATGAATCAGTGCTCCTCCATGTTGAACATCACTTGGAGGAGGCACTGAGGGTGGCAAGGGCGTGGAGTGTACTCTGGGTGGGGGACTTCACTATCCATCACCAAGAGTGGCTCGGTAGCACCACTACTGACCAAGCTGGCCGAGTCCTAAGTGACATAGCTGCTAGACTGGACTTGCAACAGGTGGTGAGGGAACTAAGGGGGAAAACATATTTGACCTCATCCTCACTAACCTGCTTTATGCAGATGCATCTGTCCATGATAGCATCGGTAGGAGTGACCACCGCACAGTCGTTGTGGAGACGAAGTCCCGCCTTTACATTGAGGACACCCTCCATCATGTTGTGGCGCTACCACCATTATAAATGGGATAGATTTCGAACAGATCTAGCAACTTGAGACGCTGTGGGCCATCAGCAGCAGCAGAATTGTACTCAAACACAATCCGTAACCTCATGGCCTGGCATATCCCCCCTCCACCATTACCATCAAGCTAGGAGATCAACCCTGGTACAGTGAAGAGTGCAGGAGTGCATGCCAGAAGCAGCACCAGGAATACCTAAAAGTGACGTGTCAATCTGGTGAAGCTATAAAACAGGACTACTTGCTTGCCAAACAGCATAAGCAGCAAGAGATAGACAGAGCTAAGCGATCCCACAACCAACAGATCAGATTTAAGCTCTGCAGTCCAGCCACATCTATTCGTGAATGGTGGTGGACAATTAAACAACTCACTGGAGGAGGTTGCTCCACAAATATCCCCAACCTCAATAATGGAGGAGCCCAGCACAGCAGTGCAAAAGATAAGGCTGAAGCATTCATAACAATCTTCAGCCACAAGTGCCGAGTGGATGATCCATCTCGGCCTCCTCTGGAGGTCCCCAGAATCATAGATGTAAGTCTTCAGCCAATTCAATTCACTCCGCGTAATATCAAGAAATGGCTGAAGACACTGGATACTGCAAAGGCTATGGGTCCTGACAATATTCCGGCAATAGTACTGAAGGCTTGTGCTCCAGAACTTGCTGCACTCCTAGCCAAGCTGTTCCAGTACAGCTACAAACCTGGCAACTATCCGGCTATGTGGAAAATTGCCCAGGTATGTCCTGTACACAAAAAGCAGGACAAATCCAACCCGGCCAGTTACCGCCCCATCAGTCTATTCTCGATCATCAGTAAAGGAATGGAAGGGGTCATCAACAGTGATATCAGATGGCACTTGCTTAGCAGTAACCTGCTCTCTGATGCCTAGTTTGGGTTCCGCCAGGGCCACTCAGCTCCTGACCTCATTTCAGCCTTGGTTCAAACATGGACAAAAGAGCTGAACTCCCGAGGTGAGGTGCAGAAAGGACCTCTTCTGCACTGTGTGATTCTGTGAGGTGAGAGTGATTGTGCTTGACATCAAGGCAGCATTTGACCGAGTGTGGCATCAAGGAGCCCTAGCAAAACTGAAGGCAATGGGAATCGGGGAATATTCTCCGCTGGTTGGAGTCATACCTAGCATAAAGGAAGATGGTTATGGTTGTTGGAGGTCAGTCATCTCAGCTGCAGGACATCACTGCAGGAATTCCTCAGGATAGTTAGTGTACTAGGCCTAACCATCTTCAGCTGCTTCATCAATGACTTTCCTTCCATCAAAAGATCAGAAGCGGGGATGTTCGCTGATGATTGCACAATGTTTAGTACCCTTCGCGACTCGTCAGATACTAAAGCAGTCCATGTCCAAATGCACAAGACCTGGACAGTATCCAGGCTTGGGCTGACAAGTGGCAAATAACATTCGTGCCACACAAGTGTCAGGCAATGACATTACCATCAGTTCAATGGCATTACCATCACTGAATCCCCCACTATCAACATCCTGGGGTTTACAATTGACCAGAAACTGAACTGGACTAGCCATATAAATACTGTGGCTACAAAAGCAGGTAAGATGCTAGGAATCCTGCGACGAGTAACTCACCTCCTGACTCCTCAAAGCCTGTCCATTATCTACAAGGCATAAGTCAGGGATGTGATGTAATACTCCCCACTTACCTGGATGAGTGCAGCTCCTACATCACTGAAGAAGCTGGACACCATCCAGGACAAAGCAATCTGCTTGATTGGCATCACATCCACATTCACTCCCTCCACCACCGACGCACAGTGGCAGCAGTGTGTGGACCACCTACAAGATGCACTGCAGCAACTCACCAAGACTCCTTAGACAGCACTTTGCAAACCCACGACCACTACCACCTCAAAGGACAAGGGCAGCAGACAAAAGGGGAACACCACCACCTGAAAGTTCCCCTCCGAGCCACTCACCATCCTGACTTGGAAATATATCAGCTGCTCCTTCACTGTCGCTGGGTCAAAATCCTGGAACTCCCTAACAGCACAGTGGGATTACCTGCACCACATGGACTGCAGCGGCTGAAGAAGGCGGCTCACCCACCACCTTCTCAAGGGCAACTAGGGATGGGCAATAAATGTTGGCCTGGCCAGCGAAGCCCACATCCCGTGAATGAATAAAAAAAGTTGGTATGGAGTTGGAAATGGGGATGAAGTTGGAAATGGGAATGAAGCCGGAAATGGGGACGTAGTCACAAGTAGAGACAGAGCTGGAAATGGGGATGAGTCAGAATGGAGATGAAGTCGGTGATAGATTCAGCAAAGGGGGTGGAGTAGGAAATGGAGACAGAATCTGGGACCGAGTTGGAAATGGGGATGAAGTTGGTAAATTGGATGGTGTTGGGAACAGAGTCAGAAATGGGAACAATGTCAGAAATGAGGACAGAGTCGGAAATGGGGATGGAGTTGGATAAGGGGATGGAGTCAGCAATTGACACAGAGTCAGAAATGGAGATGGAGTCAGACATGAGGACAGAGTCTGAAATGGGAACGGAATTGGGGATGGGGACGGAGGTGGGGAGAGAGTTGGAAATGGGGACAGAATCGGGAATGAAGATGGTGTTGGTCAAGGGGATAGAGTTGGGAATGGAGTCAGAAATGGGAACGTAGTCAGAAAAGGGAACAGAGTCGGAAATAGGGACAGAGTCAGGGCTGGATTCGGAAATGGGGACAGAGTCAGGGATGGAGTCAGAAATAGGGACGGAATCGGCTGGATTCGGAAATGGGGACGGAGTCAGGGATGGAATCGGAAATGGGGACAGATTCGGAAATGGAGACGGAGTCAGGGATGGAGTTGGAAATGGGGGCAGTGTTAGAAATGGAGACGGAGTTGGAAATGTGACGGAGTTGGAAATGGTGCTGGAGCCAGGGAAGGAGTCAGAAATGGGGGCAGAGTTGGAAGTGGAGAGGAGTTCAAGACAGAGTCAGAAATGGGGACAGAGTTGGAAATGGGGACGGAGTAGGAAAAGGGGACAGGGAGTGAACGGAATTGGAAATTGTGGACATGGAAAGTTCATTGCTCGCTGCCTATTTCCGCTCAGCTCTCCCATGAAGGATGGACTGGATCCACTGCAACAAATGTTATCTGAAACCAGCCAGTAATGTCCGCTTCAGCATCTCCAACTGCAAGCACATAGTCTGTCACAAGTGCATCGGACAGGGTAAGAACAGGCGAAGATAACGCTACCTGTGGGTGGGGTGGGGCTGTGTTCATCAGGAACTGTGAACATTGGGTAGAACCAGAGGCTGCCTGTCAATCTGAGTGTTGCTCACATTTTAAAGTCGGGTGGTCATCTGCAGCCTGTCCGCCAGTCCGATGGTGAATTCCATCTCCTCATGGATGGTGTGCATAGGCGGGTTTTTACACTCTGTAGGATAAGGACGTGTTGGCCAAGTCGCACACTGCCCCTGAGAAGGTTATATAAGTGCAGGACGTTTGCTTGTAAAATAGTTCACAGACAGACGGTCCCCAGTGTCCAGTTACTTGGTACAGTCGTGGGCATGTATGTGTTATGGACAGGAGAGGGGTTATTTTAAACAGCACTAACTTCTCCTCTTGCCACCCGTCCGTAAACAGAAAGGTGTCTTTGGTTTGCCAGGTATTCAAACCTGGGCTGAGAGCTCCTATTCTGTGAGGCTGCAGACTGAGCTTGCAGTCCCACAAAGCAGCATTACAGGTTCCAAAAGCCAGAGGTCCATGTCGCATGATTCCCACCACCACACACTGTCTTTGACCAGGGACGTATGTCCCACGTCTAGGTCCCCGAGATTGTTCGATGTCGCAACCAATTAAGAAATAAAAGGAAGGTTGCGGGGCCCTGGATGAGCAGACTCCTGCTGGCCAGCTTGGGTTATGAAATACAGATGGGCTTTGTATAGCTCTCTGAATTTGGTCTGTGCAGCGCATGATGTGTCGTTTAGTGGCTGTTCAGAGGTTATGAGGTGCAAATTTCTCCGATATCGCCAGGCAGCTCCTTTTGTTCAAGGGTCACAGCCAGGCATAGCTTCAGCCATTTTAAAAGGTCTTTGTCCAGTTTTTAAAATTTTAGAGATAGCCAGGAGGATATCTATGTCTATTTTAAAAAAGATGTGCAGTTTCTTAGTCCCCTCACAGATGTTATCATAAGTGTCTACCTGTCCGTCTCTCTCTCGCTCTGTTTTACAGATAAATGCAGCATCTGCGGAACAGCCTGCAAACACTTGGCTCTGACAGACAACGTAAGCATTACTGACCTACTTCCATTGCAACTCCCAGTTGGTTGGTGGGGGCAGTCAAGGTCTCTGGGGGGGCAACATCTAAAAATCAGAGTTGGACCTTTCAGGCATGAAATTGGGAAACACTTCTACACACAAAAAGCGAAGCAAAGGTTTGGAGATTCCCCTCTACAGAGACTCAGTCGATTGTTCATTTTAAATTTGAGGTGGATTGGGATTTTGCTAACCTAAGATATTAAGTGCAAAGGCAGGTTATATGAAGCTGGATTGCAGGTCAACCGTGATCACGTTGAATGGCGGAATCAAGACGAGGGCTTGAGTGGCCGCCGTCTCTTCTTGTTTTCATTTCCTATTGAATTAAGAAAATTGCACCTTTGTATAATTTAAAACAACACAAGCAAAGACTTTGCCATGGCACAGTGAGAGAGTGAGTGTGCGATAGAGTAGTGTGTGCGACAGTGAAATGCGTGTTACATTGGGTGCATGACAGTGAGCTGTGTGCGTGAGGGTGGGGCTGTGATAGCGCACCATGAGTGTATGTGTGCGTCTGTGTGTGTAACAGTGAAGTGTGTGCTACATCAGGAGTACTGCAGGGAGCGTGAGGGAGAGGGTGTGTGACAGAGCAGTGTGTACGTGTGTGTAAAACAGTGAAGCCTGTGTTATGCTGGGTGTGTTAAAGTGAACCATGAGGGAGGGAGTGTGTGACAGAGCAGTGTGTATGTGTGTGTAAAACATTGAAATGTGTATTATGTCGGGTGTGTTACAGTGAGCCGTGACTGTGAGAGAGGGGCTGTGTGACAGAGCAGTGTGCGTATCTGTGTGAAGAAGGATGTGTGTAACAAAGCTGTGTGTGTGTGTGTATATATGTGTGTATGAGGGAGGGGCATGTTACAGAGCCGTGCGTGTGTGTGAGGGAGGGGGTGTGTTAAGAGCAGGGTGTGTGAGGGAAGGGGTGTGTTACAGAGCAGCATCTGTGTGAGGGAGGGGGTGTGTTACAGAGCAATGCATGCGTGTATGTGAGGGAGGGGGTGTGTTACAGAGCAGCGCGTGTCTGTGAGGGAGGGGGTGTGTTACAGAGCAGTGCTTGCGTGTGTGTGAAGGAGAGGTGGGTTACAAAGCAGTGCGTGTGTATGTGAGGTAGGGGGTCTGTTACAGAGCAGTGTGTGTGCGTGTGTGTGAGGGAGGGGGTGTGTAACAGAGCTGTGCGTGTGTGTGTGTGTGAAGGACGGGTTGTGCAATAAAGCAGTGTGTATGTGTGTGAAGGAGGGGCTGTGTGACAGAGCAGTGTGTGTGAAGGAGGGGGTGTGTGACAGAGCAGTGTGTGTGAAGGAGGGGGTGTGTGACAGAGCAGTGTGTGTGAAGGAGGGGGTGTGTGACAGAGCAGAGTTTGTGTGTGTGAAGGGGAGGGGTGTGACAGAGCTGTGTGCGTATGTATGTGTGAAGAAGGGTGTGTGTAACAAAGCTGTGTGTGTGTGTGAGGGAGGGGTTGCATTACAGAACAATGTGTGTGTGTGTGAAAGAGGGAGTGTGTGACAGAGCAGAGTGTGTATGTGTTTGTGTGTGTATGTGTGTGTGCACGCGAAGTGGGGGGTGTGACAGAGCTGTGTGCATGTGTATGTGAGGGAGGGGGTGTGTTGCAGAGCAATGTGTGGGTGTGTGAGTGAGGGTGTGTGTTTCAGAGCAGCATGTGTGTGTGAGGGAGGGCGTGTATTGCAGAGCAGCGTGTGTGTGTGAGGGAGGGCGTATGTTACAGAGCAGCGTGTGTGTGAGGGAGGGGGTGTGTTGCAGAGCAATGTGAGGATGTATGTGGGAGGGTGTGTGTTACAGAGCAGCATGTGTGTGTGAGGGAGGGCGTGTGTTGCAGAGCAATGTGAGGGTGTATGTGGGAGGGTGTGTGTTACAGAGCAGCACGTGTGTGTGTGAGGGAGGGCATGTGTTACAGAGCAGCGTGTGTGTGAGGGAGGGCATGTGTTACAGAGCAGCATGTGTGTGAGGGAGGGCATGTGTTACAGAGCAGCATGTGTGTGTGAGGGAGGGCGTGTGTTACAGAGCAGTGTGTGTGTGTGTGTGAGGGAGGGCGTGTGTTACAGAGCAATGTGAGTGTGTGTGTGAGGGAGGGCGTGTGTTACAGAGCAATGTGAGGGTGTATGTGGGAGGGTGTGTGTTACAGAGCAGCATGTGTGTGTGAGGGAGGGCACGTGTTACAGAGCAGTGTGTGTGTGTGAAGGAGGGCGTGTGTTACAGACCGGCGTGTGTGTGTGTGTGAGGGAGGGGTGTGTTACAGAGCAGTGTGTGCGTGTCTGTGAGGGAGGGGGTGTGTTACAGAGCTGTGTGTGTGTGTGTGTGTGTGTGTGTGTGTGTGTGTGTGTGTGTGTGTGTGTGTGTGTGTGTGTGTGTGTGTGTGTGTAGGTGGGAAGGGGTGTGTTACAGAGCAGTGTGTGCATGTGTGTGAGGGAGGGGGTGTGTTACAGAGCCCTGCATGTGTGTGAGAGAAGGGATGTGTTACAGAGCAGTGTGTGCGTGTGTGTGAGGGAGGGGGTGTGTTACAGAGCCGTGCGCGTGTGTGAGGGAGGGGGTGTGTTACAGAGCAACGTGTGTGAGGGAGGGGGTGAGTTACAGAGCAGTGCGTGTGTGTGTGTGTGTATGTGTGTGTGTGTGTGTGTGTGTGTGTGTGTGAGGGAAGGGGTGTGTTAAAGAGCAGTGCGTGTGTGTGTGCATCTGTGTGAGGGAGGGGGTGTGTTACAAAGCAGTGCGTTTGTGTGAAGGAGGGAGTGTGTTACAGCGCAGCATGTGTGTGTGAGGGACAGGGTGTGTTACAGGGCAATGCGTTCGTGTGTGTGAGGGAGGCGGTGTGTTACAAAGCAGTGCATGCATGTATGTGAGTGAGGTGGTGTGTAACAGAGCAGCACGTGTGTGTGTGTGAGGGAGGGGGTGTGTAACAGAGCAGTGCTTGTGTGTGTATGAGGGAGGGGGTGTGTTGCAGAGCAGCACGTGTGTGTGTGAGGGAGCGGGTGTGTAACAGAGCAGTGCGTGTGTGTGTGAGGCAGGGAGTGTTTAACAGAGCAGTGCGTGTGTGTTTGAGGGAGGGGGTGTGTAACAGCAATGTGTGTGTGTTTGAGGGAGGGGGTGTGTAACAGAGAATCACGTGTGTGTGTGAGGGAGGGGGTGTGTAACAGAGCAGCACATGTGTGTGCGAGGGAGGGGGTGTGTAACAGAGCAGCGCGTGTGTGTTTGACGGGGGGGTGTCTAACAGCAACGTGTGTGTATGTTTGAGGGAGGTGGTGTGTAACAGAGCAGCACGTGTGTGTGAGGGAGGGGGTGTGTAACAGAGCAGCACGTGTGTGTGTGAGGGAGGGGGTGTGTTGCAGAGCAGCACGTGTGTATTTGTGAGGGAGGGTGTGTGTAACAGAGCACTGCGCGTGTGTGTGAGGGAGGGGGCGTGTAACAGAGCAACGTGTGTGTGTGTGTGTGTGTGTGTGTGTGTGTGTGTGTGTGTGTGTGCGTGTGCGTGTGAGTGTGTGTGTGAGGGAGGGGGTGTGTAACAGAGCAACGTGTGTGTGTGTGTCTGTGTGTGTGTGTGTGTGTGAGGGAGGGGGGTGTGTAACAGAGCCAAGTGTGTTTGTGTGCGGGAGGGGGTGTGTAACAGAGCAACGTGTGTTTGTGTGCGGGAGGGGGTGTGTAACAGCAATGCGTGTGTGTGTGAGGGAGGGGGTGCGTTGCAGAGCAGTGCGTGTGTGCGTGAGGGAGGGGGTGTGTAACAGAGCAACGTGTGTTTGTGTGAGGGAGGGGGTGTGTAACAGAGCAGTGCTTGTGTGTGTATGAGGGAGGGGGTGTGTTGCAGAGCAGCACGTGTGTGTGTGAGGGAGCGGGTGTGTAACAGAGCAGTGCGTGTGTGTGTGAGGCAGGGAGTGTTTAACAGAGCAGTGCGTGTGTGTTTGAGGGAGGGGGTGTGTAACAGCAATGTGTGTGTGTTTGAGGGAGGGGGTGTGTAACAGAGAATCACGTGTGTGTGTGAGGGAGGGGGGTGTGTAACAGAGCAGCACATGTGTGTGCGAGGGAGGGGGTGTGTAACAGAGCAGCGCGTGTGTGTTTGACGGGGGGGTGTCTAACAGCAACGTGTGTGTATGTTTGAGGGAGGTGGTGTGTAACAGAGCAGCACGTGTGTGTGAGGGAGGGGGTGTGTAACAGAGCAGCACGTGTGTGTGTGAGGGAGGGGGGTGTGTTGCAGAGCAGCACGTGTGTATTTGTGAGGGAGGGTGTGTGTAACAGAGCACTGCGCGTGTGTGTGAGGGAGGGGGCGTGTAACAGAGCAACGTGTGTGTGTGTGTGTGTGTGTGTGTGTGTGTGTGTGTGTGTGTGTGTGTGCGTGTGCGTGTGAGTGTGTGTGTGAGGGAGGGGGTGTGTAACAGAGCAACGTGTGTGTGTGTGTCTGTGTGTGTGTGTGTGTGTGAGGGAGGGGGTGTGTAACAGAGCCAAGTGTGTTTGTGTGCGGGAGGGGGTGTGTAACAGAGCAACGTGTGTTTGTGTGCGGGAGGGGGTGTGTAACAGCAATGCGTGTGTGTGTGAGGGAGGGGGTGCGTTGCAGAGCAGTGCGTGTGTGCGTGAGGGAGGGGGTGTGTAACAGAGCAACGTGTGTTTGTGTGAGGGAGGGGGTGTGTAACAGAGCAACGTGTGTGTGAGGGAGGTGGTGTGTAACAGAGCAGCACGTGTGTGTGTGAGGGAGTGGGTGTGTAACAGAGCAGCACGTGTGTGTGTGAGGGAGAGGGTGTGTAACAGAGCAGCACGTGTGTGTGTGAGGGAGGAGGTGTTACAGAGCAGCGTGTGTGTGAGGGAGGGTGTGTGTTGCAGAGCAGTGCGTGTGTGTGTGAGGGAGAGGGTGTGTAACAGAGCAACGTGTGTTTGTGTGAGGGAGTGGGTGTGTAACGGAGCAACGTGTGTGTGTGAGGGAGGGGGTGTGTAACAGAGCAGCACGTGTGTGTGTGTGAGGGAGGGGGTGTGTAACAGTTCAGCATGTGTGTGTGAGGGAGGGGGTGTGTAACAGAGCAGCACATGTGTGTGTGAGCGAGGGTGTATGGTGCAGAGCAGTGCGTGTGTGTTTGAGGGAGGGGGTGTATATCAGAGCAGTGCATGTGTGTGTGAGGGAGGGTTTGTGTAACAGAGCAGTGCATGTGTGCTTGAGGGAGGGGGTGTGTAACAGAGCAACATGTGTTTGTGAGGGAGGGGTGTGTAACAGAACAGTGCGCGTGTGTTTGAGGGAGGGGGTATGTAACAGCAGCACGTGTGTGTGTGTGAGGGAGGGGGTGTGTAACAGCGCAGCATGTGTATGTGTGAGGGAGGGGGTGTGTAACAGAGCAGTGCGGGTGTGTTTGAGGGAGGGTGTCTGTAACAGCAACGTGTGTGTGTGTGAGGGAGGGTGTGTGTAATAGAGCAGCATGTGTATGTTGAGGGAGGGGGTGTGTAACAGAGCAACGTGTGTTTGTGTGAGGGAGGGGGTGTGTAACAGAGCAACGTGTGTGTGAGGGAGGTGGTGTGTAACAGAGCAGCACGTGTGTGTGTGAGGGAGTGGGTGTGTAACAGAGCAGCACGTGTGTGTGTGAGGGAGAGGGTGTGTAACAGAGCAGCACGTGTGTGTGTGAGGGAGGAGGTGTTACAGAGCAGCGTGTGTGTGAGGGAGGGTGTGTGTTGCAGAGCAGTGCGTGTGTGTGTGAGGGAGAGGGTGTGTAACAGAGCAACGTGTGTTTGTGTGAGGGAGTGGGTGTGTAACGGAGCAACGTGTGTGTGTGTGAGGGAGGGGGTGTGTAACAGAGCAGCACGTGTGTGTGTGTGAGGGAGGGGGTGTGTAACAGTTCAGCATGTGTGTGTGAGTGAGGGGGTGTGTAACAGAGCAGCACATGTGTGTGTGAGCGAGGGTGTATGTTGCAGAGCCGTGCGTGTGTGTTTGAGGGAGGGGGTGTATATCAGAGCAGTGCATGTGTGTGTGAGGGAGGGTTTGTGTAACAGAGCAGTGCATGTGTGCTTGAGGGAGGGGGTGTGTAACAGAGCAACATGTGTTTGTGAGGGAGGGGTGTGTAACAGAACAGTGCGCGTGTGTTTGAGGGAGGGGGTATGTAACAGCAGCACGTGTGTGTGTGTGAGGGAGGGGGTGTGTAACAGCGCAGCATGTGTATGTGTGAGGGAGGGGGTGTGTAACAGAGCAGTGCGGGTGTGTTTGAGGGAGGGTGTCTGTAACAGCAACGTGTGTGTGTGTGAGGGAGGGTGTGTGTAATAGAGCAGCATGTGTATGTTGAGGGAGGGGGTGTGTAACAGAGCAGCACGTGTGTGTGTGAGGGAGAGGGTGTGTAACAGAGCAACGTGTGTGTGTGTGAGGGGGGGGTGTGTAACAGAGCAACGTGTGTTTGTGTGAGGGAGGAGGTGTGTTACAGAGCAGCGTGTGTGTGAGTGAGGGAGGATGTGTGTTACAGAACAGCGTGTGTGTGAGTGAGGGGGTGTGTAACATAGCAGCACGTGTGTGTGTGAGGGAGAGGGTGTGTAACTGAGCAACGTGTGTGTGTGAGTGTATGTGAGGGAGGGTGTGTGTGTGTGTGTGTGTGTGTGTGTGTGTGTGTGTGTGTGTGTGTGTGTGTGTGTGGGTGTGTAACATAGCAACGTGTGTGTGTGTGCGTGTGTGTGTGGGTGTGTGTGTGTGTGAGGAGGGGGTGTATAACAGAGCAACGTGTGTGTGTCTGTGTAAGGGAGGGGGTGTGTAACAGAGCAACGTGTGTGTGTGAGGGAGGGATTGTGTTGCAGAGCAGCATGTTTGTGTATGAGGGACGGGTGTGTAACAGAGCAGCACGTGTGTGTGTGAGTGAGGGGGTGTGTAACAGAGCAGTGCGTGTGTGTGAGGGAGGGGTGTGTAACAGAGCAGCACATGTGTGTGTGTGAGGGAGCGGGTGTGTTACAGCTCAGTGCGTGTGTTTGTGAGGGAGGGTGTGTGTAACAGAGCAGTGCGTGTGTGTGTGAGGGAGGGGGTGTGTAACAGAGCTGTGCGTGTGTGTGTGAGTGAGGAGATGTGTAACAGAGCAGCACGTGTGTGAGTGAGGGAGGGGGTGTGTTGCAGAGCAGCCTGTGTGTGTGAGGCAGGGGGTGTGTAACAGAGCAGCACATGTGTGTGTGAGGGAGGAGTTGTGTAACAGAGCAGCACATGTGTGAGTGAGGGAGGGGGTGTGTTGCAGAGCAGCCTGTGTGTGTGAGGGAGGGGGTGTGTAACAGAGCAGCACGTGTATGTGTGAGGGAGGGGGTGTGTAACAGAGCAGCACGTGTATGTGTGAGGGAGGGGGTGTGTAACAGAGCAGCACATGTGTGTGTGAGGGAGGAGTTGTGTAACAGAGCAGCACGTGTGTGTGTGAGGGAGGGGGTGTGTAACAGAGCAGTGCGTGTGTGTGAGGGAGGGGTGTGTAACAGAGCAGCACATGTGTGTGTGTGAGGGAGGGATTGTGTTGCAGAGCAGCATGTTTGTGTATGAGGGAGGGGTGTGTAACAGAGCAGCACGTGTGTGTGTGAGTGAGGGGGTGTGTAACAGAGCAGTGCGTGTGTGTGAGGGAGGGGTGTGTAACAGCTCAGTGCGTGTGTTTGTGAGGGAGGGTGTGTGTAACAGAGCAGTGCGTGTGTGTGTGAGGGAGGGGGTGTCTAACAGAGCAGTGCGTGTGTGTGTGAGTGAGGAGTTGTGTAACAGAGCAGCACGTGTGTGAGTGAGGGAGGGGGTGTGTTGCAGAGCAGCCTGTGTGTGTGAGGGAGGGGGTGTGTAACAGAGCAGCACATGTGTGTGTGAGGGAGGAGTTGTGTAACAGAGCAGCACATGTGTGAGTGAGGGAGGGGGTGTGTTGCAGAGCAGCCTGTGTGTGTGAGGGAGGGGGTGTGTAACAGAGCAGCACGTGTATGTGTGAGGGAGGGGGTGTGTAACAGAGCAGCACGTGTATGTGTGAGGGAGGGGGTGTGTAACAGAGCAGCATGTGTGTGTGAGGGAGGAGTTGTGTAACAGAGCAGCACGTGTGTGTGTGAGGGAGGGGGTGTGTAACAGAGCAGTGCGTGTGTGTTTGAGGGAGGGTGTGTGTAACAGCAACGTGTGTGTGTGTGAGGGAGGGTGTGTGTAATAGAGCAGCATGTGTATGTTGAGGGAGGGGGTGTGTAACAGAGCAGCACGTGTGTGTGTGAGGGAGAGGGTGTGTAACAGAGCAACGTGTGTGTGTGTGAGGGGGGGTGTGTAACAGAGCAACGATTGTTTGTGTGAGGGAGGAGGTGTGTTACAGAGCAGCCTGTGTGTGAGTGAGGGAGGATGTGTGTTACAGAACAGCGTGTGTGTGAGTGAGGGGGTGTGTAACATAGCAGCACGTGTGTGTGAGGGAGAGGGTGTGTAACTGAGCAACGTGTGTGTGTGAGTGTGTGTGTGGGAGGGGGTGTGTAACATAGCAACGTGTGTGTGTGTGTGTGTGTGTATGTGAGGGAGGGGGTGTATAACAGAGCAACGTGTGTGTGTGTGTGTCAGGGAGGGGGTGTGTAACAGAGCAACGTGTGTGTGTGTGTGTGTGTGTGTGTGTGTCAGGGAGGGGGTGGGTAACAGAGCAAGGTCTGTGTATGTGTGAGGGAGGTGGTGTGTAACAGAGCAGTGCGTGTGTGAGGGAGGTGGTGTGTAACAGAGCAGTGCGTGTGTGTGTGAGGAAGGGGTGTGTTGCAGAGCAGGGTGTGTGTGTGTAAGGCAGGGGGTGTGTTACAGAGCAACGTGTGTTTGTGTGAGGGAGGGGGTCTATGTGTGTGTGTGAGGGAGGGGGTGTGTAACAGAGCAGCACGTGTGTGTGTGAGGGAGGGGGTGTGTAACAGAGCAACGTGTGTGTGTGTGAGGGACGGGGTGTGTTGCAGAGCAGCACGTGTGTGTGTGAGGGAGGGGGTGTGTAACAGAGCAGCACGTGTGTGTGTGAGGGAGAGGGTGTGTAACTGAGCAACGTGTGTGTGTGAGTGTGTGTGAGGGAGGGGGTGTGTAACAGGGCACCGTGTGTGTGTGTGTGTGTGTGTGTGTGTGTGTGTGTGTGTGTGAAGGAGGGGTGTGTAACATAGCAACGTGTGTGTGTGTCTGTGTGTGTGTGTGTGTGTGTGTGTGTGTGTGTGTGTGTGTGTGTGTGTGTGTGTGTGTGTGTGTGTGAGGGAGGGGGTGTATTACAGAGCAACGTGTGTGTGTCTGTGTGAGGGAGGGGGTGTGTAACAGAGCAACGTGTGTGTGTGTGTGTGTGTGTGTGTGTGTGTGTGTGTGTGTCAGGGAGAAGGTGGGTAACAGAGCAAGGTCTGTGTATGTGTGAGGGAGGTGGTGTGTAACAGAGCAGTGCGTGTGTGTGAGGGAGGTGGTGTGTAACAGAGCAGTGCGTGTGTGTGTGAGGGAGGGGGTGTGTAACAGAGCAGTGCGTGTGTGTGAGGGAGAGGTGTGTAACAGAGCAGCACATGTGTGTGTGTGAGGGAGGGATTGTGTTGCAGAGCAGCATGTTTGTGTATGAGGGAGGGGTGTGTAACAGAGCAGCACGTGTGTGTGTGAGGGAGGGGGTGTGTAACAGAGCAGTGCGTGTGTGTGAGGGGGGGGGTGTGTAACAGAGCAGCACATGTGTGTCTGTGAGGGAGCGGGTGTGTTACAGCTCAGTGCGTGTGTGTGTGAGGGAGGGTGTGTGTTACAGAGCAGTGCGTGTGTGTGTGAGGGAGGGTGTGTGTAACAGAGCAGTGCGTGTGTGTGTGAGTGAGGAGTTGTGTAACAGAGCAGCACATGTGTGAGTGAGGGAGGGGGTGTGTTGCAGAGCAGCCTGTGTGTGTGAGGGAGGGGGTGTGTAACAGAGCAGCACGTATATGTGTGAGGGAGAGGGTGTGTAACAGAGCAGCACGTGTATGTGTGAGGGAGGGGGTGTGTAACAGAGCAGCACGTGTGTGTGTGAGGGAGATGGTGTGTAGCAGTGCGTGTGTGTGTGAGGAAGGGGTTGTGTTGCAGAGCAGGGTGTGTGTGTGTAAGGGAGGGGGTGTGTTACAGAGCAACGTGTGTTTGTGTGGGGGTGGGGGTCTGTTACACAGCAACGAGTGTGTGTGTGTGAGGGAGGGGGTGTGTAACAGCAGCATGTGTGTGTGTGAGGGAGGGGGTGTGTAACAGAGCAGCGCATGTGTGTGTGAGGGAGGGGGTGTGTAACAGAGCAACGTGTGTGTGTGAGGGAGGGGGTGTGTTGCAGAGCAGCACGTGTGTGTGTGAGGGAGGGGGTGTGTAACAGAGCAGTGCGTGTGTGTGAGGGAGGGGTGTGTAACAGAGCAGCACATGTGTGTGTGTGAGGGAGGGATTGTGTTGCAGAGCAGCATGTTTGTGTATGAGGGAGGGGTGTGTAACAGCAGCACGTGTGTGTGTGAGGGAGGGGGTGTGTAACAGAGCAGCACGTGTGTGTGTGAGGGAGGGGTGTGTAACAGAGCAGTGCGTGTGTGTGTGAGGGAGGGGGTGTGTAACAGAGCAGCACATGTGTGTGTGTGAGGGAGGGATTGTGTTGCAGAGCAGCATGTTTGTGTATGAGGGAGGGGTGGGTAACAGAGCAGCACGTGTGTGTGTGAGGGAGGGGGTGTGTAAGAGAGCAGCACATGTCTGTGTGAGGGAGCGGGTGTGTTACAGCTCAGTGCGTGTGTGTGTGTGAGGGAGGGTGTGTGTAACAGAGCAGTGCGTGTGTGTGTGAGGGAAGGGTTATGTAACAGAGCAGCACGTGTGTGTGATGGAGGGGTTGTGTAACAGAGCAGCACGTGTGTGAGTGAGGGAGGGGTTTGTTGCAGAGCAGCCTGTGTGTGTGAGTGAGGGGGTGTGTAACAGAGCAGCACGTGTATGTGTGAGGGAGGGGGTGTGTAACAGAGTAGTGCGTGTGTGTTTGAGGGTGGGGCTGTGTAACAGAGCAACGTGTGTGTGTGTGTGGGGGAGGGGGTGTGTAACAGAGCAGCACATGTGTGTGTGAGGAAGGTGGTGTGTAACAGAGCAGTGCGTCTTTGTTTGAGGGAGAGGGTGTGTAACAGAACAACGTGTGTGCGTGTGAGGGAGGGGGTGTGTAACAGAGCAACGTGTGTGTGTGTGAGGGAGGGGGTGTGTAACCGAGCAGCACGTGTGTGTGTGTGAGGGAGGGGGTGTGTAACAGAGCAGCACATGTGTGTGTGAGGGAGGGGGTGTGTTACAGAGCAGCACGTGTGTGTGTTTGAGGGAGGGGATATGTAACAGAGCAGTGCGTGTGTGTGTGTGAGGGAGGGGGTGTGTAACAGAGCAACGTGTGTTTGTGTGAGGGAGGGGGTGTGTTGCAGAGCAGCACGTGTGTGTGTTAGGGAGGGGTGTGTAACAGAGCAGTGCGTGTGTGTGTGTGAGGGAGGGGATGTGTAACAGAGCAGTGCGTGCGTGTTTGAGGGAGGGGGTGTGTAACAGAGCAATGTGTGTGTGAGGGGGAGGGGGTGTGTAACAGAGCAGTGCGTGTCAGTGTGAGGGAGGGGGTGTATAACAGAGCAGCACGTGTGTGTGTGAGGGAGGGGGTGTGTAACAGAGGAGCACGTGTGTGTGTGAGGGAGGAGGTGTCTAACGGAGAAGCACATTGTGTGTGTGTGTGAGGGAGGTGGTGTGTTACTGAGCAGCACTTGTGTGTGTGATGGAGGGGGTGTGTAACAGCAGTGTGTGTGTGTGTGTGAGGGAGGGGTGTGTAACAGAGCAGCACATGTGTGTGTGTGAGGGAGGGATTGTGTTGCAGAGCAGCATGTTTGTGTATGAGGGAGGGGTGTGTAACAGAGCAGCACGTGTGTGTGTGAGTGAGGGGGTGTGTAACAGAGCAGTGCGTGTGTGTGAGGGAGTGGTGTGTAACAGCTCAGTGCGTGTGTTTGTGAGGGAGGGTGTGTGTAACAGAGCAGTGCTTGTGTGTGTGAGGGAGGGGGGTGTGTAACAGAGCAGTGCGTGTGTGTGTGAGTGAGGAGTTGTGTAACAGAGCAGCACGTGTGTGAGTGAGGGAGGGGGTGTGTTGCAGAGCAGCCTGTGTGTGTGAGGGAGGGGGTGTGTAACAGAGCAGCACATGTGTGTGTGAGGGAGGAGTTGTGTAACAGAGCAGCACATGTGTGAGTGAGGGAGGGGGTGTGTTGCAGAGCAGCCTGTGTGTGTGAGGGAGGGGGTGTGTAACAGAGCAGCACGTGTATGTGTGAGGGAGGGGGTGTGTAACAGAGCAGCACGTGTATGTGTGAGGGAGGGGGTGTGTAACAGAGCAGCACGTGTGTGTGAGGGAGGAGTTGTGTAACAGAGCAGCACGTGTGTGTGTGTGAGGGAGGGGGTGTGTAACAGAGCAGTGCGTGTGTGTTTGAGGGAGGGTGTGTGTAACAGCAACGTGTGTGTGTGTGAGGGAGGGTGTGTGTAATAGAGCAGCATGTGTATGTTGAGGGAGGGGGTGTGTAACAGAGCAGCACGTGTGTGTGTGAGGGAGAGGGTGTGTAACAGAGCAACGTGTGTGTGTGTGAGGGGGGGTGTGTAACAGAGCAACGATTGTTTGTGTGAGGGAGGAGGTGTGTTACAGAGCAGCCTGTGTGTGAGTGAGGGAGGATGTGTGTTACAGAACAGCGTGTGTGTGAGTGAGGGGGTGTGTAACATAGCAGCACGTGTGTGTGAGGGAGAGGGTGTGTAACTGAGCAACGTGTGTGTGTGAGTCTGTGTGTGGGAGGGGGTGTGTAACATAGCAACGTGTGTGTGTGTGTGTGTGTGTATGTGAGGGAGGGGGTGTATAACAGAGCAACGTGTGTGTGTGTGTGTCAGGGAGGGGGTGTGTAACAGAGCAACGTGTGTGTGTGTGTGTGTGTGTGTGTGTGTGTGTGTGTGTGTGTGTGTGTGTGTGTGTCAGGGAGGGGGTGGGTAACAGAGCAAGGTCTGTGTATGTGTGAGGGAGGTGGTGTGTAACAGAGCAGTGCGTGTGTGAGGGAGGTGGTGTGTAACAGAGCAGTGCGTGTGTGTGTGAGGAAGGGGTGTGTTGCAGAGCAGGGTGTGTGTGTGTAAGGCAGGGGGTGTGTTACAGAGCAACGTGTGTTTGTGTGAGGGAGGGGGTCTATGTGTGTGTGTGAGGGAGGGGGTGTGTAACAGAGCAGCACGTGTGTGTGTGAGGGAGGGGGTGTGTAACAGAGCAACGTGTGTGTGTGTGAGGGACGGGGTGTGTTGCAGAGCAGCACGTGTGTGTGTGAGGGAGGGGGTGTGTAACAGAGCAGCACGTGTGTGTGTGAGGGAGAGGGTGTGTAACTGAGCAACGTGTGTGTGTGAGTGTGTGAGAGGGAGGGGGTGTGTAACAGGGCACCGTGTGTGTGTGTGTGTGTGTGTGTGTGTGTGTGTGAAGGAGGGGTGTGTAACATAGCAACGTGTGTGTGTGTCTGTGTGTGTGTGTGTGTGTGTGTGTGTGTGTGTGTGTGTGTGTGTGTGTGTGTGTGTGTGTGTGAGGGAGGGGGTGTATTACAGAGCAACGTGTGTGTGTCTGTGTGAGGGAGGGGGTGTGTAACAGAGCAACGTGTGTGTGTGTGTGTGTGTGTGTGTGTGTGTGTGTGTGTGTGTGTGTGTGTGTGTGTGTGTGAGGGAGAAGGTGGGTAACAGAGCAAGGTCTGTGTATGTGTGAGGGAGGTGGTGTGTAACAGAGCAGTGCGTGTGTGTGAGGGAGGTGGTGTGTAACAGAGCAGTGCGTGTGTGTGTGAGGGAGGGGGTGTGTAACAGAGCAGTGCGTGTGTGTGAGGGAGAGGTGTGTAACAGAGCAGCACATGTGTGTGTGTGAGGGAGGGATTGTGTTGCAGAGCAGCATGTTTGTGTATGAGGGAGGGGTGTGTAACAGAGCAGCACGTGTGTGTGTGAGGGAGGGGGGTGTGTAACAGAGCAGTGCGTGTGTGTGAGGGGGGGGTGTGTAACAGAGCAGCACATGTGTGTCTGTGAGGGAGCGGGTGTGTTACAGCTCAGTGCGTGTGTGTGTGAGGGAGGGTGTGTGTTACAGAGCAGTGCGTGTGTGTGTGAGGGAGGGTGTGTGTAACAGAGCAGTGCGTGTGTGTGTGAGTGAGGAGTTGTGTAACAGAGCAGCACATGTGTGAGTGAGGGAGGGGGTGTGTTGCAGAGCAGCCTGTGTGTGTGAGGGAGGGGGTGTGTAACAGAGCAGCACGTGTATGTGTGAGGGAGAGGGTGTGTAACAGAGCAGCACGTGTATGTGTGAGGGAGGGGGTGTGTAACAGAGCAGCACGTGTGTGTGTGAGGGAGATGGTGTGTAGCAGTGCGTGTGCGTGTGAGGAAGGGGTTGTGTTGCAGAGCAGGGTGTGTGTGTGTAAGGGAGGGGGTGTGTTACAGAGCAACGTGTGTTTGTGTGGGGGTGGGGGTCTGTTACACAGCAACGAGTGTGTGTGTGTGAGGGAGGGGGTGTGTAACAGCAGCATGTGTGTGTGTGAGGGAGGGGGTGTGTAACAGAGCAGCGCATGTGTGTGTGAGGGAGGGGGTGTGTAACAGAGCAACGTGTGTGTGTGAGGGAGGGGGTGTGTTGCAGAGCAGCACGTGTGTGTGTGAGGGAGGGGGTGTGTAACAGAGCAGTGCGTGTGTGTGAGGGAGGGGTGTGTAACAGAGCAGCACATGTGTGTGTGTGAGGGAGGGATTGTGTTGCAGAGCAGCATGTTTGTGTATGAGGGAGGGGTGTGTAACAGCAGCACGTGTGTGTGTGAGGGAGGGGGTGTGTAACAGAGCAGCACGTGTGTGTGTGAGGGAGGGGTGTGTAACAGAGCAGTGCGTGTGTGTGTGAGGGAGGGGGTGTGTAACAGAGCAGCACATGTGTGTGTGTGAGGGAGGGATTGTGTTGCAGAGCAGCATGTTTGTGTATGAGGGAGGGGTGTGTAACAGAGCAGCACGTGTGTGTGTGAGGGAGGGGGTGTGTAAGAGAGCAGCACATGTCTGTGTGAGGGAGCGGGTGTGTTACAGCTCAGTGCGTGTGTGTGTGTGTGAGGGAGGGTGTGTGTAACAGAGCAGTGCGTGTGTGTGTGAGGGAAGGGTTGTGTAACAGAGCAGCACGTGTGTGTGATGGAGGGGTTGTGTAACAGAGCAGCACGTGTGTGAGTGAGGGAGGGGTTTGTTGCAGAGCAGCCTGTGTGTGTGAGTGAGGGGGTGTGTAACAGAGCAGCACGTGTATGTGTGAGGGAGGGGGTGTGTAACAGAGTAGTGCGTGTGTGTTTGAGGGTGGGGCTGTGTAACAGAGCAACGTGTGTGTGTGTGTGGGGGAGGGGGTGTGTAACAGAGCAGCACATGTGTGTGTGAGGAAGGTGGTGTGTTGCAGAGCAGCCTGTGTGTGTGAGGGAGGGGGTGTGTAACAGAGCAGCACGTGTATGTGTGAGGGAGAGGGTGTGTAACAGAGCAGGACGTGTATGTGTGAGGGAGGGGGTGTGTAACAGAGCAGCACATGTGTGTGTGAGGGAGGAGTTGTGTAACAGAGCAGCACGTGTGTGTGTGAGGGAGGAGTTGTGTAACAGAGCAGCACGTGTGTGAGTGAGGGAGGGGGTTGTTGCAGAGCAGCCTGTGTGTGTGAGGGTGGGGGTGTGTAACTGAGCAACGTGCGTGTGTGAGTGTGTGTGAGGGAGGGTTGTGTAACAGGGCAACGTGTGTGTGTCTGTGTGAGGGAGGGGGTGTGTAACTGAGCAACGTGTGTGTGTGTGTGTGTGTGTGTGTCAGGGAGGGGGTGGGTAACAGAGCAAGGTCTGTGTATGTGTGAGGGAGGTGGTGTGTAACAGAGCAGTGCGTGTGTGTGAGGGAGATGGTGTGTAGCAGTGCGTGTGTGTGTGAGGAAGGGGTTGTGTTGCAGAGCAGGGTGTGTGTGTGTAAGGGAGGGGGTGTGTTACAGAGCAGCGTGTGTGTGAGGTGGGGGTGTGTAACAGAGCAACGTGTGTGTGTGTGTGTGTGTGTGTGTGTGTGTGTGTGTGTGTGTGTGTGTGTGTGTGTGTGTGTGTGTGTGTGTGTGTGTGTGTGTGTGTGTGTGTGTGTGTATGTGTGTGTGAGGGGGTGTGTAATTGAGCAACGTGTGTGTGTGTGTGTGCGTGTGTGAGGGAGGGGGTGTGTAACAGAGTAACGTGTAGTTGTGTGAGGGAGGGGGTGTGTAACAGAGCAGCACGTGTGTGTGTGAAGGAGGGGGTGTGTTACAGCTCAGTGCATGTGTGTGTGTGAGGGATGGGGTGTGTAACAGAGCAGTGCGTGTGTGTGTGAGGGAGAGGATGTGTAACAGAGCAGCACATGTGTGTGTGTGAGGGAGGGATTGTGTTGCAGAGCAGCATGTTTGTGTATGAGGGAGGGGTGTGTAACAGAGCAGCCTGTGTGTGTGAGGGAGGGGGTGTGTAACAGAGCAGCACGTGTATGTGTGAGGGAGAGGGTGTGTAACAGAGCAGGACGTGTATGTGTGAGGGAGGGGTGTGTAACAGAGCAGCACGTGTGTGTGTGAGGGAGGGGGTTTGTAACAGAGCAGTGCGTGTGTGTGAGGGAGGGGTGTGTAACAGAGCAGCACATGTGTGTGTGTGAGGGAGCGGGTGTGTTACAGCTCAGTGCGTGTGTGTGTGAGGGAGGGTGTGTGTTACAGAGCAGTGCGTGTGTGTGTGAGGGAGGGTGTGTGTAACAGAGCAGTGCGTGTGTGTGTGAGTGAGGAGTTGTGTAACAGAGCAGCACGTGTGTGAGTGAGGGAAGGGGTGTGTTGCAGAGCAGCCTGTGTGTGTGAGGGAGGGTGTGTGTAACAGAACAGCACATGTGTGTGTGAGGGAGGAGTTGTGTAACAGAGCAGCACATGTGTGAGTGAGGGAGGGGGTGTGTTGCAGAGCAGCCTGTGTGTGTGAGGGAGGGGGTGTGTAACAGAGCAGCACGTGTATGTGTGAGGGAGAGGGTGTGTAACAGAGCAGCACGTGTATGTGTGAGGGAGGGGTTGTGTAACAGAGCAGCACGTGTGTGTGAGGGAGGAGTTGTGTAACAGAGCAGCACGTGTGTGTGTGAGGGAGGAGTTGTGTAACAGAGCAGCACGTGTGTGAGTGAGGGAGGGGGTTGTTGCAGAGCAGCCCGTGTGTGTGAGGGAGGGGGTGTGTAACAGAGCAGCACGTGTATGTGTGAGGGAGGGGGTGTGTAACAGAGCAGTGCGTGTGTGAGGGAGGTGGTGTGTAACAGAGCAGTGCGTGTGTGTGTGAGGAAGGGGTGTGTTGCAGAGCAGGGTGTGTGTGTGTAAGGCAGGGGGTGTGTTACAGAGCAACGTGTGTTTGTGTGAGGGAGGGGGTCTATGTGTGTGTGTGAGGGAGGGGGTGTGTAACAGAGCAGCACGTGTGTGTGTGAGGGAGGGGTTGTGTAACAGAGCAACGTGTGTGTGTGTGTGAGGGACGGGGTGTGTTGCAGAGCAGCACGTGTGTGTGTGAGGGAGGGGGTGTGTAACAGAGCAGCACGTGTGTGTGTGAGGGAGAGGGTGTGTAACTGAGCAACGTGTGTGTGTGAGTGTGTGTGAGGGAGGGGGTGTGTAACAGGGCACCGTGTGTGTGTGTGTGTGTGTGTGTGTGTGTGTGTGTGTGTGTGTGAAGGAGGGGGTGTGTAACATAGCAACGTGTGTGTGTGTCTGTGTGTGTGTCTGTGTGTGTGTGTGTGTGTGTGTGTGTGTGAGGGAGGGGGTGTATTACAGAGCAACGTGTGTGTGTCTGTGTGAGGGAGGGGGTGTGTAACAGAGCAACGTGTGTGTGTGTGTGTGTGTGTGTGTGTGTGTGTGTGTGTGTGTGTGTGTGTGTGTGTGTGTGTGTGTGTGTGTGTGTGTGTGTGTGTCAGGGAGAAGGTGGGTAACAGAGCAAGGTCTGTGTATGTGTGAGGGAGGTGGTGTGTAACAGAGCAGTGCGTGTGTGTGAGGGAGGTGGTGTGTAACAGAGCAGTGCGTGTGTGTGTGAGGGAGGGGCTGTGTAACAGAGCAGTGCGTGTGTGTGAGGGAGAGGTGTGTAACAGAGCAGCACATGTGTGTGTGTGCGGGAGGGATTGTGTTGCAGAGCAGCATGTTTGTGTATGAGGCAGCCATGTGTAACAGAGCAGCACGTGTGTGTGTGAGGGAGGGGGTGTGTAACAGAGCAGCACGTGTGTGTGTGAGGGAGGGGGTGTGTTACAGCTCAGTGCGTGTGTGTGTGTGAGGGATGGGGTGTGTAACAGAGCAGTGCGTGTGTGTGTGAGGGAGAGGATGTGTAACAGAGCAGCACATGTGTGTGTGTGAGGGAGGGATTGTGTTGCAGAGCAGCATGTTTGTGTATGAGGGAGGGGTGTGTAACAGAGCAGCACGTGTGTGTGTGAGGGAGGGGGTGTGTAACAGAGCAGTGCGTGTGTGTGAGGGAGGGGTGTGTAACAGAGCAGCACATGTGTGTGTGTGAGGGAGCGGGTGTGTTACAGCTCAGTGCGTGTGTGTGTGAGGGAGGGTGTGTGTTACAGAGCAGTGCGTGTGTGTGTGAGGGAGGGTGTGTGTAACAGAGCAGTGCGTGTGTGTGTGAGTGAGGAGTTGTGTAACAGAGCAGCACGTGTGAGTGAGGGAGGGGGTGTGTTGCAGAGCAGCCTGTGTGTGTGAGGGAGGGGGTGTGTAACAGAGCAGCACGTGTATGTGTGAGGGAGAGGGTGTGTAACAGAGCAGCACGTGCATGTGTGAGGGAGTGGGTGTGTAACAGAGCAGCACATGTGTGTGTGAGGGAGGAGTTGTGTAACAGAGCAGCACGTGTGTGTGTGAGGGAGGAGTTGTGTAACAGAGCAGCACGTGTGTGAGTGAGGGAGGGGGTTGTTGCAGAGCAGCCTGTGTGTGTGAGGGTGGGGGTGTGTAACTGAGCAACGTGCGTGTGTGAGTGTGTGTGAGGGAGGGTTGTGTAACAGGGCAACGTGTGTGTGTCTGTGTGAGGGAGGGGGTGTGTAACTGAGCAACGTGTGTGTGTGTGTGTGTGTGTGTCAGGGAGGGGGTGGGTAACAGAGCAAGGTCTGTGTATGTGTGAGGGAGGTGGTGTGTAACAGAGCAGTGCGTGTGTGTGAGCGAGATGGTGTGTAGCAGTGCGTGTGTGTGTGAGGAAGGGGTTGTGTTGCAGAGCAGGGTGTGTGTGTGTAAGGGAGGGGGTGTGTTACAGAGCAGCGTGTGTGTGAGGTGGGGGTGTGTAACAGAGCAACGTGTGTGTGTGTATGTGTGTGTGTGTGTGTGTGTGTGTGTGTGTGTGTGTGTGTGTGTGTGTGTGTGTGTGGGTGTGTGTGTGTGGGTGTGTAATTGAGCAACGTGTGTGTGTGTGTGTGCGTGTGTGAGGGAGGGGGTGTGTAACAGAGTAACGTGTAGTTGTGTGAGGGAGGGGGTGTGTAACAGAGCAGCACGTGTGTGTGTGAAGGAGGGGGTGTGTTACAGCTCAGTGCATGTGTGTGTGTGAGGGATGGGGTGTGTAACAGAGCAGTGCGTGTGTGTGTGAGGGAGAGGATGTGTAACAGAGCAGCACATGTGTGTGTGTGAGGGAGGGATTGTGTTGCAGAGCAGCATGTTTGTGTATGAGGGAGGGGTGTGTAACAGAGCAGCACGTGTGTGTGTGAGGGAGGGGGTTTGTAACAGAGCAGTGCGTGTGTGTGAGGGAGGGGTGTGTAACAGAGCAGCACATGTGTGTGTGTGAGGGAGCGGGTGTGTTACATCTCAGTGCGTGTGTGTGTGAGGGAGGGTGTGTGTTACAGAGCAGTGCGTGTGTGTGTGAGGGAGGGTGTGTGTAACAGAGCAGTGCGTGTGTGTGTGAGTGAGGAGTTGTGTAACAGAGCAGCACGTGTGTGAGTGAGGGAGGGGGTGTGTTGCAGAGCAGCCTGTGTGTGTGAGGGAGGGTGTGTGTAACAGAACAGCACATGTGTGTGTGAGGGAGGAGTTGTGTAACAGAGCAGCACATGTGTGAGTGAGGGAGGGGGTGTGTTGCAGAGCAGCCTGTGTGTGTGAGGGAGGGGGTGTGTAACAGAGCAGCACGTGTATGTGTGAGGGAGAGGGTGTGTAACAGAGCAGCACGTGTATGTGTGAGGGAGGGGTTGTGTAACAGAGCAGCACGTGTGTGTGAGGGAGGAGTTGTGTAACAGAGCAGCACGTGTGTGTGTGAGGGAGGAGTTGTGTAACAGAGCAGCACGTGTGTGAGTGAGGGAGGGGGTTGTTGCAGAGCAGCCCGTGTGTGTGAGGGAGGGGGTGTGTAACAGAGCAGCACGTGTATGTGTGAGGGAGGGGGTGTGTAACAGAGCAGTGCGTGTGTGAGGGAGGTGGTGTGTAACAGAGCAGTGCGTGTGTGTGTGAGGAAGGGGTGTGTTGCAGAGCAGGGTGTGTGTGTGTAAGGCAGGGGGTGTGTTACAGAGCAACGTGTGTTTGTGTGAGGGAGGGCGTCTATGTGTGTGTGTGAGGGAGGGGGTGTGTAACAGAGCAGCACGTGTGTGTGTGAGGGAGGGGGATGTTTAACAGAGCAACGTGTGTGTGTGTGAGGGACGGGGTGTGTTGCAGAGCAGCACGTTTGTGTGTGAGGGAGGGGGTGTGTAACAGAGCAGCACGTGTGTGTGTGAGGGAGAGGGTGTGTAACTGAGCAACGTGTGTGTGTGAGTGTGTGTGAGGGAGGGGGTGTGTAACAGGGCACCGTGTGTGTGTGTGTGTGTGTGAAGGAGGGGGTGTGTAACATAGCAACGTGTGTGTGTGTCTGTGTGTGTGTCTGTGTGTGTGTGTGTGTGTGTGTGTGTGTGTGTGTGTGTGTGTGTGTGAGGGAGGGGGTGTATTACAGAGCAACGTGTGTGTGTCTGTGTGAGGGAGGGGGTGTGTAACAGAGCAACGTGTGTGTGTGTGTGTGTGTGTGTGTGTGTGTGTGTGTGTGTCAGGGAGAAGGTGGGTAACAGAGCAAGGTCTGTGTATGTGTGAGGGAGGTGGTGTGTAACAGAGCAGTGCGTGTGTGAGGGAGGTGGTGTGTAACAGAGCAGTGCGTGTGTGTGTGAAGAAGGGGTGTGTTGCAGAGCAGGGTGTGTGTGTGTAAGGCAGGGGGTGTGTTACAGAGCAACGTGTGTTTGTGTGAGGGAGGGGGTCTATGTGTGTGTGTGAGGGAGGGGGTGTGTAACAGAGCAGCACGTGTGTGTGTGAGGGAGGGGGTGTGTAACAGAGCAACGTGTGTGTGTGTGAGGGACGGGGTGTGTTGCAGAGCAGCACGTGTGTGTGTGAGGGAGGGGTTGTGTAACAGAGCAGCACGTGTGTGTGTGAGGGAGAGGGTGTGTAACTGAGCAACGTGTGTGTGTGAGTGTGTGTGAGGGAGGGGGTGTGTAACAGGGCACCGTGTGTGTGTGTGTGTGTGTGTGTGTGTGTGAAGGAGGGGTGTGTAACATAGCAACGTGTGTGTGTGTCTGTGTGGTGTGTGTGTGTGTGTGTGTGAGGGAGGGGGTGTATTACAGAGCAACGTGTGTGTGTCTGTGTGAGGGAGGGGGTGTGTAACAGAGCAACGTGTGTGTGTGTGTGTGTGTGTGTGTGTGTGTGTGTGTGTGTGTGTCAGGGAGAAGGTGGGTAACAGAGCAAGGTCTGTGTATGTGTGAGGGAGGTGGTGTGTAACAGAGCAGTGCGTGTGTGTGAGGGAGGTGGTGTGTAACAGAGCAGTGCGTGTGTGTGTGAGGGAGGGGGTGTGTAACAGAGCAGTGCGTGTGTGTGAGGGAGAGGTGTGTAACAGAGCAGCACATGTGTGAGTGAGGGAGGGGGTGTGTTGCAGAGCAGCCTGTGTGTGTGAGGGAGGGGGTGTGTAACAGAGCAGCACGTGTATGTGTGAGGGAGAGGGTGTGTAACAGAGCAGCACGTGTATGTGTGAGGGAGGGGGTGTGTAACAGAGCAGCACGTGTGTGTGTGAGGGAGATGGTGTGTAGCAGTGCGTGTGTGTGTGAGGAAGGGGTTGTGTTGCAGAGCAGGGTGTGTGTGTGTAAGGGAGGGGGTGTGTTACAGAGCAGCACGTGTGTGTGTGAGGGAGGGGGGTGTGTAACAGCAGCATGTGTGTGTGTGAGGGAGGGGGTGTGTAACAGAGCAGCGCATGTGTGTGTGAGGGAGGGGGTGTGTAACAGAGCAACGTGTGTGTGTGAGGGAGGGGGTGTGTTGCAGAGCAGCACGTGTGTGTGTGAGGGAGGGGGTGTGTAACAGAGCAGTGCGTGTGTGTGAGGGAGGGGTGTGTAACAGAGCAGCACATGTGTGTGTGTGAGGGAGGGATTGTGTTGCAGAGCAGCATGTTTGTGTATGAGGGAGGGGTGTGTAACAGCAGCACGTGTGTGTGTGAGGGAGGGGGTGTGTAACAGAGCAGCACGTGTGTGTGTGAGGGAGGGGTGTGTAACAGAGCAGTGCGTGTGTGTGTGAGGGAGGGGGTGTGTAACAGAGCAGCACATGTGTGTGTGTGAGGGAGGGATTGTGTTGCAGAGCAGCATGTTTGTGTATGAGGGAGGGGTGTGTAACAGAGCAGCACGTGTGTGTGTGAGGGAGGGGGTGTGTAAGAGAGCTGCACATGTCTGTGTGAGGGAGCGGGTGTGTTACAGCTCAGTGCGTGTGTGTGTGTGAGGGAGGGTGTGTGTAACAGAGCAGTGCGTGTGTGTGTGAGGGAAGGGTTGTGTAACAGAGCAGCACGTGTGTGTGATGGAGGGGTTGTGTAACAGAGCATCACGTGTGTGAGTGAGGGAGGGGTTTGTTGCAGAGCAGCCTGTGTGTGTGAGTGAGGGGGTGTGTAACAGAGCAGCACGTGTATGTGTGAGGGAGGGGGTGTGTAACAGAGTAGTGCGTGTGTTTTTGAGGGTGGGGCTGTGTAACAGAGCAACGTGTGTGTGTGTGTGGGGGGAGGGGGTGTGTAACAGAGCAGCACATGTGTGTGTGAGGAAGGTGGTGTGTAACAGAGCAGGGCGTGTTTGTTTGAGGGAGAGGGTGTGTAACAGAACAACGTGTGTGCGTGTGAGGGAGGGGGTGTGTAACAGAGCAACGTGTGTGTGTGTGTGGGAGGGGGTGTGTAACCGAGCAGCACGTGTGTGTGTGTGAGGGAGGGGGTGTGTAACAGAGCAGTGCGTGTGTGTGTGAAGAAGGGGTGTGTTGCAGAGCAGGGTGTGTGTGTGTAAGGCAGGGGGTGTGTTACAGAGCAACGTGTGTTTGTGTGAGGGAGGGGGTCTATGTGTGTGTGTGAGGGAGGGGGTGTGTAACAGAGCAGCACGTGTGTGTGTGAGGGAGGGGGTGTGTAACAGAGCAACGTGTGTGTGTGTGAGGGACGGGGTGTGTTGCAGAGCAGCACGTGTGTGTGTGAGGGAGGGGTTGTGTAACAGAGCAGCACGTGTGTGTGTGAGGGAGAGGGTGTGTAACTGAGCAACGTGTGTGTGTGAGTGTGTGTGAGGGAGGGGGTGTGTAACAGGGCACCGTGTGTGTGTGTGTGTGTGTGTGTGTGTGAAGGAGGGGTGTGTAACATAGCAACGTGTGTGTGTGTCTGTGTGTGTGTGTGTGTGTGTGTGTGTGTGTGTGTGTGTGTGTGTGTGTGTGTGAGGGAGGGGGTGTATTACAGAGCAACGTGTGTGTGTCTGTGTGAGGGAGGGGGTGTGTAACAGAGCAACGTGTGTGTGTGTGTGTGTGTGTGTGTGTGTGTGTGTGTCAGGGAGAAGGTGGGTAACAGAGCAAGGTCTGTGTATGTGTGAGGGAGGTGGTGTGTAACAGAGCAGTGCGTGTGTGTGAGGGAGGTGGTGTGTAACAGAGCAGTGCGTGTGTGTGTGAGGGAGGGGGTGTGTAACAGAGCAGTGCGTGTGTGTGAGGGAGAGGTGTGTAACAGAGCAGCACATGTGTGAGTGAGGGAGGGGGTGTGTTGCAGAGCAGCCTGTGTGTGTGAGGGAGGGGGTGTGTAACAGAGCAGCACGTGTATGTGTGAGGGAGAGGGTGTGTAACAGAGCAGCACGTGTATGTGTGAGGGAGGGGGTGTGTAACAGAGCAGCACGTGTGTGTGTGAGGGAGATGGTGTGTAGCAGTGCGTGTGTGTGTGAGGAAGGGGTTGTGTTGCAGAGCAGGGTGTGTGTGTGTAAGGGAGGGGGTGTGTTACAGAGCAGCACGTGTGTGTGTGAGGGAGGGGGTGTGTAACAGCAGCATGTGTGTGTGTGAGGGAGGGGGTGTGTAACAGAGCAGCGCATGTGTGTGTGAGGGAGGGGGTGTGTAACAGAGCAACGTGTGTGTGTGAGGAAGGGGGTGTGTTGCAGAGCAGCACGTGTGTGTGTGAGGGAGGGGGTGTGTAACAGAGCAGTGCGTGTGTGTGAGGGAGGGGTGTGTAACAGAGCAGCACATGTGTGTGTGTGAGGGAGGGATTGTGTTGCAGAGCAGCATGTTTGTGTATGAGGGAGGGGTGTGTAACAGCAGCACGTGTGTGTGTGAGGGAGGGGGTGTGTAACAGAGCAGCACGTGTGTGTGTGAGGGAGGGGTGTGTAACAGAGCAGTGCGTGTGTGTGTGAGGGAGGGGGTGTGTAACAGAGCAGCACATGTGTGTGTGTGAGGGAGGGATTGTGTTGCAGAGCAGCATGTTTGTGTATGAGGGAGGGGTGTGTAACAGAGCAGCACGTGTGTGTGTGAGGGAGGGGGTGTGTAAGAGAGCAGCACATGTCTGTGTGAGGGAGCGGGTGTGTTACAGCTCAGTGCGTGTGTGTGTGTGAGGGAGGGTGTGTGTAACAGAGCAGTGCGTGTGTGTGTGAGGGAAGGGTTGTGTAACAGAGCAGCACGTGTGTGTGATGGAGGGGTTGTGTAACAGAGCATCACGTGTGTGAGTGAGGGAGGGGTTTGTTGCAGAGCAGCCTGTGTGTGTGAGTGAGGGGGTGTGTAACAGAGCAGCACGTGTATGTGTGAGGGAGGGGGTGTGTAACAGAGTAGTGCATGTGTTTTTGAGGGTGGGGCTGTGTAACAGAGCAACGTGTGTGTGTGTGTGGGGGAGGGGGTGTGTAACAGAGCAGCACATGTGTGTGTGAGGAAGGTGGTGTGTAACAGAGCAGGGCGTGTTTGTTTGAGGGAGAGGGTGTGTAACAGAACAACGTGTGTGCGTGTGAGGGAGGGGGTGTGTAACAGAGCAACGTGTGTGTGTGTGTGGGAGGGGGTGTGTAACCGAGCAGCACGTGTGTGTGTGTGAGGGAGGGGGTGTGTAACAGAGCAGCACATGTGTGTGTGAGGGAGGGGGTGTGTTACAGAGCAGCACGTGTGTGTGTTTGAGGGAGGGGATATGTAACAGAGCAGTGCGTGTGTGTGTGTGAGGGAGGGGGTGTGTAACAGAGCAACGTGTGTTTGTGTGAGGGAGGGGGTGTGTTGCAGAGCAGCACGTGTGTGTGTTAGGGAGGGGTGTGTAACAGAGCAGTGCGTGTGTGTGTGTGAGGGAGGGGATGTGTAACAGAGCAGTGCGTGCGTGTTTGAGGGAGGGGGTGTGTAACAGAGCAATGTGTGTGTGAGGGGGAGGGGGTGTGTAACAGAGCAGTGCGTGTCAGTGTGAGGGAGGGGGTGTATAACAGAGCAGCACGTGTGTGTGTGAGGGAGGGGGTGTGTAACAGAGCAGCACGTGTGTGTGTGAGGGAGGAGGTGTCTAACGGAGAAGCACATTGTGTGTGTGTGTGAGGGAGGTGGTGTGTTACTGAGCAGCACTTGTGTGTGTGATGGAGGGGGTGTGTAACAGCAGTGTGTGTGTGTGTGTGTGAGGGAGGGGGTGTGTAACAGAGCAGTGCGTGGGTGTGTGAGGGAGGGGGTGTGTAACAGAGCAGTGCGTGTGTGTTTGAGGGAGGGGGTGTGTTGCAGAGCAGTGCGTGTGTGTTTGAGGGAGGGGGTGTGTAACAGAGCAGTGCGCGTGTGTTTGAGGGAGGGGGTGTGTAACAGAGCAGCACGTGTATGTGTCTGAGGGAGCGGGTGTGTAACAGAGCAGTGCATGTGTGTTTGAGGGAGGGGATGTGTAACAGAGCAACATGTGTAGGTGTGAGGGAGGGGATGTGTAACAGAGCAGCACGTTTGTGTGTGTGAGGGAGGGGGTGTGTAACAGAGCAGCACGTGTGTTTGTGAGGGCTAGGGTGTGTAACAGAGCAATGTCTGTGTGTGTGAGGGAGGGTGTGTGTAACAGAGCAGTGCGTGTGTGTGTGAGGGAGGGGGTGTGTAACAGAGCAGTGTGTGTGTATGTGAGGGAGAGGGTGTGTAACAGAGCAAGGTGTGTTTGGGTGAGGGAGGGGGTGTCTAACAGAGCAACATGTGTGTGTGTGAGGGAGGGGTTGTGTAACAGAGCAGCACGTTTGTTTGTGTGAGCGAGGGTGTGTGTAACAGCAGTACGTGTGTGTGTGAGGGAGGGGGTGTGTAACAGAGTAGTGCGTGTGTGTTTGAGGGAGGGATTGTGTAACAGAGCAACGTGTGTGTGTGTGTGTGAGTGAGGGGGTGTGTTGCAGAGCAGTGCGTGTGTGTGTGAGGGAAGGGGTGTGTTGCAGAGCAGCACGTGTGTGTGTGAGGGAGAGGGTGTGTAACAGGGTAGTGCGTGTGTGTTTGATGGAGGGGGTGTGTAACAGAGCCACGTGTGTGTGTGTTTGGGTGAGGGGGTGTGTAACAGAGCAGCACGTGTGTGGGCGAGGGAGGGGATGTGTAACAGAGCAGTGCGTGTGTGTTTGAGGGAGGGGGTGTATAACAGAGCAATGTGTGTATGTGTGAGGGAGGGGGTGTGTTACAGAGCAGCGTGTGTGTGAGGTGGGGGTGTGTAACAGAGCAACGTGTGTGTGTGTGTGTGTGTGTGTGTGTGTGTGTGTGTGTGTGTGTGTGTGTGTGTGTGTGTGTGTGTGTGTGTGTGTGTGTGTGTGTGGGGGTGTGTAATTGAGCAACGTGTGTGTGTGTGTGTGCGTGTGTGAGGGAGGGGGTGTGTAACAGAGTAACGTGTAGTTGTGTGAGGGAGGGGGTGTGTAACAGAGCAGCACGTGTGTGTGTGAAGGAGGGGGTGTGTTACAGCTCAGTGCATGTGTGTGTGAGGGATGGGGTGTGTAACAGAGCAGTGCGTGAGTGTGTGAGGGAGAGGATGTGTAACAGAGCAGCACATGTGTGTGTGTGAGGGAGGGATTGTGTTGCAGAGCAGCATGTTTGTGTATGAGGGAGGGGTGTGTAACAGAGCAGCACGTGTGTGTGTGAGGGAGGGGGTTTGTAACAGAGCAGTGCGTGTGTGTGAGGGAGGGGTGTGTAACAGAGCAGCACATGTGTGTGTGTGAGGGAGCGGGTGTGTTACAGCTCAGTGCGTGTGTGTGTGAGGGAGGGTGTGTGTTACAGAGCAGTGCGTGTGTGTGTGAGGGAGGGTGTGTGTAACAGAGCAGTGCGTGTGTGTGTGAGTGAGGAATTGTGTAACAGAGCAGCACGTGTGTGAGTGAGGGAGGGGGTGTTTTGCAGAGCAGCCTGTGTGTGTGAGGGAGGGGGTGTGTAACAGAACAGCACATGTGTGTGTGAGGGAGGAGTTGTGTAACAGAGCAGCACGTGTGTGTGTGAGGGAGGAGTTGTGTAACAGAGCAGCACGTGTGTGAGTGAGGGAGGGGGTTGTTGCAGAGCAGCCTGTGTGTGTGAGGGAGGGGGTGTGTAACAGAGCAGCACGTGTATGTGTGAGGGAGGGGGTGTGTAACAGAGCAGTGCGTGTGTGAGGGAGGTGGTGTGTAACAGAGCAGTGCGTGTGTGTGTGAGGAAGGGGGTGTGTTGCAGAGCAGCCTGTGTGTGTGAGGTAGGGGGTGTGTAACAGAGCAGCACGTGTATGTGTGAGGGAGAGGGTGTGTAACAGAGCAGCACGTGTATGTGTGAGGGAGGGGTTGTGTAACAGAGCAGCACGTGTGTGTGAGGGAGGAGTTGTGTAACAGAGCAGCACGTGTGTGTGTGAGGGAGGAGTTGTGTAACAGAGCAGCACGTGTGTGTGTGAGGGAGGAGTTGTGTAACAGAGCAGCACGTGTGTGAGTGAGGGAGGGGGTTGTTGCAGAGCAGCCTGTGTGTGTGAGGGAGGGGGTGTGTAACAGAGCAGCACGTGTATGTGTGAGGGAGGGGGTGTGTAACAGAGCAGTGCGTGTGTGAGGGAGGTGGTGTGTAACAGAGCAGTGCGTGTGTGTGTGAGGAAGGGGTGTGTTGCAGAGCAGGGTGTGTGTGTGTAAGGCAGGGGGTGTGTTACAGAGCAACGTGTGTTTGTGTGAGGGAGGGGGTCTATGTGTGTGTGTGAGGGAGGGGGTGTGTAACAGAGCAGCACGTGTGTGTGTGAGGGAGGGGTTGTGTAACAGAGCAACGTGTGTGTGTGTGAGGGACGGGGTGTGTTGCAGAGCAGCACGTGTGTGTGTGAGGGAGGGGGTGTGTAACAGAGCAGCACGTGTGTGTGTGAGGGAGAGGGTGTGTAACTGAGCAACGTGTGTGTGTGAGTGTGTGTGAGGGAGGGGGTGTGTAACAGGGCACCGTGTGTGTCTGTGTGTGTGTGTGTGTGTGAAGGAGGGGGTGTGTAACATAGCAACGTGTGTGTGTGTCTGTGTGTGTGTGTGTGTGTGAGGGAGGGGGTGTATTACAGAGCAACGTGTGTGTGTCTGTGTGAGGGAGGGGGTGTGTAACAGAGCAACGTGTGTGTGTGTGTGTGTGTGTGTGTGTGTGTGTGTCAGGGAGAAGGTGGGTAACAGAGCAAGGTCTGTGTATGTGTGAGGGAGGTGGTGTGTAACAGAGCAGTGCGTGTGTGTGAGGGAGGTGGTGTGTAACAGAGCAGTGCGTGTGTGTGTGAGGGAGGGGCTGTGTAACAGAGCAGTGCGTGTGTGTGAGGGAGAAGTGTGTAACAGAGCAGCACATGTGTGTGTGTGAGGGAGGGATTGTGTTGCAGAGCAGCATGTTTGTGTATGAGGGAGGGGTGTGTAACAGAGCAGCACGTGTGTGTGTGAGGGAGGGGGTGTGTAACAGAGCAGCACGTGTGTGTGTGAGGGAGGGGGTGTGTTACAGCTCAGTGCGTGTGTGTGTGTGAGGGATGGGGTGTGTAACAGAGCAGTGCGTGTGTGTGTGAGGGAGAGGATGTGTAACAGAGCAGCACATGTGTGTGTGTGAGGGAGGGATTGTGTTGCAGAGCAGCATGTTTGTGTATGAGGGAGGGGTGTGTAACAGAGCAGCACGTGTGTGTGTGAGGGAGGGGGTGTGTAACAGAGCAGTGCGTGTGTGTGAGGGAGGGGTGTGTAACAGAGCAGCACATGTGTGTCTGTGAGGGAGCGGGTGTGTTACAGCTCAGTGCGTGTGTGTGTGAGGGAGGGTGTGTGTTACAGAGCAGTGCGTGTGTGTGTGAGGGAGGGTGTGTGTAACAGAGCAGTGCGTGTGTGTGTGAGTGAGGAGTTGTGTAACAGAGCAGCACATGTGTGAGTGAGGGAGGGGGTGTGTTGCAGAGCAGCCTGTGTGTGTGAGGGAGGGGGTGTGTAACAGAGCAGCACGTGTATGTGTGAGGGAGAGGGTGTGTAACAGAGCAGCACGTGCATGTGTGAGGGAGGGGGTGTGTAACAGAGCAGCACATGTGTGTGTGAGGGAGGAGTTGTGTAACAGAGCAGCACGTGTGTGTGTGAGGGAGGAGTTGTGTAACAGAGCAGCACGTGTGTGAGTGAGGGAGGGGGTTGTTGCAGAGCAGCCTGTGTGTGTGAGGGTGGGGGTGTGTAACTGAGCAACGTGCGTGTGTGAGTGTGTGTGAGGGAGGGTTGTGTAACAGGGCAACGTGTGTGTGTCTGTGTGAGGGAGGGGGTGTGTAACTGAGCAACGTGTGTGTGTGTGTGTGTGTGTCAGGGAGGGGGTGGGTAACAGAGCAAGGTCTGTGTATGTGTGAGGGAGGTGGTGTGTAACAGAGCAGTGCGTGTGTGTGAGGGAGATGGTGTGTAGCAGTGCGTGTGTGTGTGAGGAAGGGGTTGTGTTGCAGAGCAGGGTGTGTGTGTGTAAGGGAGGGGGTGTGTTACAGAGCAGCGTGTGTGTGAGGTGGGGGTGTGTAACAGAGCAACGTGTGTGTGTGTGTGTGTGTGTGTGTGTGTGTGTGTGTGTGTGGGTGTGTAATTGAGCAACGTGTGTGTGTGTGTGTGCGTGTGTGAGGGAGGGGGTGTGTAACAGAGTAACGTGTAGTTGTGTGAGGGAGGGGGTGTGTAACAGAGCAGCACATGTGTGTGTGAAGGAGGGGGTGTGTTACAGCTCAGTGCATGTGTGTGTGTGAGGGATGGGGTGTGTAACAGAGCAGTGCGTGTGTGTGTGAGGGAGAGGATGTGTAACAGAGCAGCACATGTGTGTGTGTGAGGGAGGGATTGTGTTGCAGAGCAGCATGTTTGTGTATGAGGGAGGGGTGTGTAACAGAGCAGCACGTGTGTGTGTGAGGGAGGGGGTTTGTAACAGAGCAGTGCGTGTGTGTGAGGGAGGGGTGTGTAACAGAGCAGCACATGTGTGTGTGTGAGGGAGCGGGTGTGTTACATCTCAGTGCGTGTGTGTGTGAGGGAGGGTGTGTGTTACAGAGCAGTGCGTGTGTGTGTGAGGGAGGGTGTGTGTAACAGAGCAGTGCGTGTGTGTGTGAGTGAGGAGTTGTGTAACAGAGCAGCACGTGTGTGAGTGAGGGAGGGGGTGTGTTGCAGAGCAGCCTGTGTGTGTGAGGGAGGGTGTGTGTAACAGAACAGCACATGTGTGTGTGAGGGAGGAGTTGTGTAACAGAGCAGCACATGTGTGAGTGAGGGAGGGGGTGTGTTGCAGAGCAGCCTGTGTGTGTGAGGGAGGGGGTGTGTAACAGAGCAGCACGTGTATGTGTGAGGGAGAGGGTGTGTAACAGAGCAGCACGTGTATGTGTGAGGGAGGGGTTGTGTAACAGAGCAGCACGTGTGTGTGAGGGAGGAGTTGTGTAACAGAGCAGCACGTGTGTGTGTGAGGGAGGAGTTGTGTAACAGAGCAGCACGTGTGTGAGTGAGGGAGGGGGTTGTTGCAGAGCAGCCCGTGTGTGTGAGGGAGGGGGTGTGTAACAGAGCAGCACGTGTATGTGTGAGGGAGGGGGTGTGTAACAGAGCAGTGCGTGTGTGAGGGAGGTGGTGTGTAACAGAGCAGTGCGTGTGTGTGTGAGGAAGGGGTGTGTTGCAGAGCAGGGTGTGTGTGTGTAAGGCAGGGGGTGTGTTACAGAGCAACGTGTGTTTGTGTGAGGGAGGGGGTCTATGTGTGTGTGTGAGGGAGGGGGTGTGTAACAGAGCAGCACGTGTGTGTGTGAGGGAGGGGGGTGTGTAACAGAGCAACGTGTGTGTGTGTGAGGGACGGGGTGTGTTGCAGAGCAGCACGTGTGTGTGTGAGGGAGGGGGTGTGTAACAGAGCAGCACGTGTGTGTGTGAGGGAGAGGGTGTGTAACTGAGCAACGTGTGTGTGTGAGTGTGTGTGAGGGAGGGGGTGTGTAACAGGGCACCGTGTGTGTGTGTGTGTGTGTGTGTGTGTGTGAAGGAGGGGGTGTGTAACATAGCAACGTGTGTGTGTGTCTGTGTGTGTGTCTGTGTGTGTGTGTGTGTGTGTGTGTGTGTGTGTGTGTGTGTGTGTGTGAGGGAGGGGGTGTATTACAGAGCAACGTGTGTGTGTCTGTGTGAGGGAGGGGGTGTGTAACAGAGCAACGTGTGTGTGTGTGTGTGTGTGTGTGTGTGTGTGTGTGTGTGTCAGGGAGAAGGTGGGTAACAGAGCAAGGTCTGTGTATGTGTGAGGGAGGTGGTGTGTAACAGAGCAGTGCGTGTGTGTGAGGGAGGTGGTGTGTAACAGAGCAGTGCGTGTGTGTGTGAGGGAGGGGCTGTGTAACAGAGCAGTGCGTGTGTGTGAGGGAGAGGTGTGTAACAGAGCAGCACATGTGTGTGTGTGAGGGAGGGATTGTGTTGCAGAGCAGCATGTTTGTGTATGAGGCAGCCATGTGTAACAGAGCAGCACGTGTGTGTGTGAGGGAGGGGGTGTGTAACAGAGCAGCACGTGTGTGTGTGAGGGAGGGGGTGTGTTACAGCTCAGTGCGTGTGTGTGTGTGAGGGATGGGGTGTGTAACAGAGCAGTGCGTGTGTGTGTGAGGGAGAGGATGTGTAACAGAGCAGCACATGTGTGTGTGTGAGGGAGGGATTGTGTTGCAGAGCAGCATGTTTGTGTATGAGGGAGGGGTGTGTAACAGAGCAGCACGTGTGTGTGTGAGGGAGGGGGTTTGTAACAGAGCAGTGCGTGTGTGTGAGGGAGGGGTGTGTAACAGAGCAGCACATGTGTGTGTGTGAGGGAGCGGGTGTGTTACATCTCAGTGCGTGTGTGTGTGAGGGAGGGTGTGTGTTACAGAGCAGTGCGTGTGTGTGTGAGGGAGGGTGTGTGTAACAGAGCAGTGCGTGTGTGTGTGAGTGAGGAGTTGTGTAACAGAGCAGCACGTGTGTGAGTGAGGGAGGGGGTGTGTTGCAGAGCAGCCTGTGTGTGTGAGGGAGGGTGTGTGTAACAGAACAGCACATGTGTGTGTGAGGGAGGAGTTGTGTAACAGAGCAGCACATGTGTGAGTGAGGGAGGGGGTGTGTTGCAGAGCAGCCTGTGTGTGTGAGGGAGGGGGTGTGTAACAGAGCAGCACGTGTATGTGTGAGGGAGAGGGTGTGTAACAGAGCAGCACGTGTATGTGTGAGGGAGGGGTTGTGTAACAGAGCAGCACGTGTGTGTGAGGGAGGAGTTGTGTAACAGAGCAGCACGTGTGTGTGTGAGGGAGGAGTTGTGTAACAGAGCAGCACGTGTGTGAGTGAGGGAGGGGGTTGTTGCAGAGCAGCCCGTGTGTGTGAGGGAGGGGGTGTGTAACAGAGCAGCACGTGTATGTGTGAGGGAGGGGGTGTGTAACAGAGCAGTGCGTGTGTGAGGGAGGTGGTGTGTAACAGAGCAGTGCGTGTGTGTGTGAGGAAGGGGTGTGTTGCAGAGCAGGGTGTGTGTGTGTAAGGCAGGGGGTGTGTTACAGAGCAACGTGTGTTTGTGTGAGGGAGGGGGTCTATGTGTGTGTGTGAGGGAGGGGGTGTGTAACAGAGCAGCACGTGTGTGTGTGAGGGAGGGGGGTGTGTAACAGAGCAACGTGTGTGTGTGTGAGGGACGGGGTGTGTTGCAGAGCAGCACGTGTGTGTGTGAGGGAGGGGGTGTGTAACAGAGCAGCACGTGTGTGTGTGAGGGAGAGGGTGTGTAACTGAGCAACGTGTGTGTGTGAGTGTGTGTGAGGGAGGGGGTGTGTAACAGGGCACCGTGTGTGTGTGTGTGTGTGTGTGTGTGTGTGTGAAGGAGGGGGTGTGTAACATAGCAACGTGTGTGTGTGTCTGTGTGTGTGTCTGTGTGTGTGTGTGTGTGTGTGTGTGTGTGTGTGTGTGTGTGTGTGTGTGTGTGAGGGAGGGGGTGTATTACAGAGCAACGTGTGTGTGTCTGTGTGAGGGAGGGGGTGTGTAACAGAGCAACGTGTGTGTGTGTGTGTGTGTGTGTGTGTGTGTGTGTGTGTGTGTGTGTGTGTGTGTGTGTGTGTCAGGGAGAAGGTGGGTAACAGAGCAAGGTCTGTGTATGTGTGAGGGAGGTGGTGTGTAACAGAGCAGTGCGTGTGTGTGAGGGAGGTGGTGTGTAACAGAGCAGTGCGTGTGTGTGTGAGGGAGGGGCTGTGTAACAGAGCAGTGCATGTGTGTGAGGGAGAGGTGTGTAACAGAGCAGCACATGTGTGTGTGTGAGGGAGGGATTGTGTTGCAGAGCAGCATGTTTGTGTATGAGGCAGCCATGTGTAACAGAGCAGCACGTGTGTGTGTGAGGGAGGGGGTGTGTAACAGAGCAGCACGTGTGTGTGTGAGGGAGGGGGTCTGTTACAGCTCAGTGCGTGTGTGTGTGTGAGGGATGGGGTGTGTAACAGAGCAGTGCGTGTGTGTGTGAGGGAGAGGATGTGTAACAGAGCAGCACATGTGTGTGTGTGAGGGAGGGATTGTGTTGCAGAGCAGCATGTTTGTGTATGAGGGAGGGGTGTGTAACAGAGCAGCACGTGTGTGTGTGAGGGAGGGGGTGTGTAACAGAGCAGTGCGTGTGTGTGAGGGAGGGGTGTGTAACAGAGCAGCACGTGTGTCTGTGAGGGAGCGGGTGTGTTACAGCTCAGTGCGTGTGTGTGTGAGGGAGGGTGTGTGTTACAGAGCAGTGCGTGTGTGTGTGAGGGAGGGTGTGTGTAACAGAGCAGTGCGTGTGTGTGTGAGTGAGGAGTTGTGTAACAGAGCAGCACATGTGTGAGTGAGGGAGGGGGTGTGTTGCAGAGCAGCCTGTGTGTGTGAGGGAGGGGGTGTGTAACAGAGCAGCACGTGTATGTGTGAGGGAGAGGGTGTGTAACAGAGCAGCACGTGCATGTGTGAGGGAGGGGGTGTGTAACAGAGCAGCACATGTGTGTGTGAGGGAGGAGTTGTGTAACAGAGCAGCACATGTGTGTGTGAGGGAGGAGTTGTGTAACAGAGCAGCACGTGTGTGAGTGAGGGAGGGGGTTGTTGCAGAGCAGCCTGTGTGTGTGAGGGTGGGGGTGTGTAACTGAGCAACGTGCGTGTGTGAGTGTGTGTGAGGGAGGGTTGTGTAACAGGGCAACGTGTGTGTGTCTGTGTGAGGGAGGGGGTGTGTAACTGAGCAACGTGTGTGTGTGTGTGTGTGTGTCAGGGAGGGGGTGGGTAACAGAGCAAGGTCTGTGTATGTGTGAGGGAGGTGGTGTGTAACAGAGCAGTGCGTGTGTGTGAGGGAGATGGTGTGTAGCAGTGCGTGTGTGTGTGAGGAAGGGGTTGTGTTGCAGAGCAGGGTGTGTGTGTGTAAGGGAGGGGGGTGTGTTACAGAGCAGCGTGTGTGTGAGGTGGGGGTGTGTAACAGAGCAACGTGTGTGTGTGTGTGTGTGTGTGTGTGTGTGTGTGTGTGTGTGTGTGTGTGTGTGTGTGTGTGTGGGTGTGTAATTGAGCAACGTGTGTGTGTGTGTGTGCGTGTGTGAGGGAGGGGGTGTGTAACAGAGTAACGTGTAGTTGTGTGAGGGAGGGGGTGTGTAACAGAGCAGCACATGTGTGTGTGAAGGAGGGGGTGTGTTACAGCTCAGTGCATGTGTGTGTGTGAGGGATGGGGTGTGTAACAGAGCAGTGCGTGTGTGTGTGAGGGAGAGGATGTGTAACAGAGCAGCACATGTGTGTGTGTGAGGGAGGGATTGTGTTGCAGAGCAGCATGTTTGTGTATGAGGGAGGGGTGTGTAACAGAGCAGCACGTGTGTGTGTGAGGGAGGGGGTTTGTAACAGAGCAGTGCGTGTGTGTGAGGGAGGGGTGTGTAACAGAGCAGCACATGTGTGTGTGTGAGGGAGCGGGTGTGTTACATCTCAGTGCGTGTGTGTGTGAGGGAGGGTGTGTGTTACAGAGCAGTGCGTGTGTGTGTGAGGGAGGGTGTGTGTAACAGAGCAGTGCGTGTGTGTGTGAGTGAGGAGTTGTGTAACAGAGCAGCACGTGTGTGAGTGAGGGAGGGGGTGTGTTGCAGAGCAGCCTGTGTGTGTGAGGGAGGGTGTGTGTAACAGAACAGCACATGTGTGTGTGAGGGAGGAGTTGTGTAACAGAGCAGCACATGTGTGAGTGAGGGAGGGGGTGTGTTGCAGAGCAGCCTGTGTGTGTGAGGGAGGGGGTGTGTAACAGAGCAGCACGTGTATGTGTGAGGGAGAGGGTGTGTAACAGAGCAGCACGTGTATGTGTGAGGGAGGGGTTGTGTAACAGAGCAGCACGTGTGTGTGAGGGAGGAGTTGTGTAACAGAGCAGCACGTGTGTGTGTGAGGGAGGAGTTGTGTAACAGAGCAGCACGTGTGTGAGTGAGGGAGGGGGTTGTTGCAGAGCAGCCCGTGTGTGTGAGGGAGGGGGTGTGTAACAGAGCAGCACGTGTATGTGTGAGGGAGGGGGTGTGTAACAGAGCAGTGCGTGTGTGAGGGAGGTGGTGTGTAACAGAGCAGTGCGTGTGTGTGTGAGGAAGGGGTGTGTTGCAGAGCAGGGTGTGTGTGTGTAAGGCAGGGGGTGTGTTACAGAGCAACGTGTGTTTGTGTGAGGGAGGGGGTCTATGTGTGTGTGTGAGGGAGGGGGTGTGTAACAGAGCAGCACGTGTGTGTGTGAGGGAGGGGGGTGTGTAACAGAGCAACGTGTGTGTGTGTGAGGGATGGGGTGTGTTGCAGAGCAGCACGTGTGTGTGTGAGGGAGGGGGTGTGTAACAGAGCAGCACGTGTGTGTGTGAGGGAGAGGGTGTGTAACTGAGCAACGTGTGTGTGTGAGTGTGTGTGAGGGAGGGGGTGTGTAACAGGGCACCGTGTGTGTGTGTGTGTGTGTGTGTGTGAAGGAGGGGGTGTGTAACATAGCAACGTGTGTGTGTGTCTGTGTGTGTGTCTGTGTGTGTGTGTGTGTGTGTGTGTGTGTGTGTGTGTGTGTGTGTGTGTGAGGGAGGGGGTGTATTACAGAGCAACGTGTGTGTGTCTGTGTGAGGGAGGGGGTGTGTAACAGAGCAACGTGTGTGTGTGTGTGTGTGTGTGTGTGTGTGTGTGTGTGTCAGGGAGAAGGTGGGTAACAGAGCAAGGTCTGTGTATGTGTGAGGGAGGTGGTGTGTAACAGAGCAGTGCGTGTGTGTGAGGGAGGTGGTGTGTAACAGAGCAGTGCATGTGTGTGTGAGGGAGGGGCTGTGTAACAGAGCAGTGCGTGTGTGTGAGGGAGAGGTGTGTAACAGAGCAGCACATGTGTGTGTGTGAGGGAGGGATTGTGTTGCAGAGCAGCATGTTTGTGTATGAGGCAGCCATGTGTAACAGAGCAGCACGTGTGTGTGTGAGGGAGGGGGTGTGTAACAGAGCAGCACGTGTGTGTGTGAGGGAGGGGGTGTGTTACAGCTCAGTGCGTGTGTGTGTGTGAGGGATGGGGTGTGTAACAGAGCAGTGCGTGTGTGTGTGAGGGAGAGGATGTGTAACAGAGCAGCACATGTGTGTGTGTGAGGGAGGGATTGTGTTGCAGAGCAGCATGTTTGTGTATGAGGGAGGGGTGTGTAACAGAGCAGCACGTGTGTGTGTGAGGGAGGGGGTTTGTAACAGAGCAGTGCGTGTGTGTGAGGGAGGGGTGTGTAACAGAGCAGCACATGTGTGTGTGTGAGGGAGCGGGTGTGTTACATCTCAGTGCGTGTGTGTGTGAGGGAGGGTGTGTGTTACAGAGCAGTGCGTGTGTGTGTGAGGGAGGGTGTGTGTAACAGAGCAGTGCGTGTGTGTGTGAGTGAGGAGTTGTGTAACAGAGCAGCACGTGTGTGAGTGAGGGAGGGGGTGTGTTGCAGAGCAGCCTGTGTGTGTGAGGGAGGGTGTGTGTAACAGAACAGCACATGTGTGTGTGAGGGAGGAGTTGTGTAACAGAGCAGCACATGTGTGAGTGAGGGAGGGGGTGTGTTGCAGAGCAGCCTGTGTGTGTGAGGGAGGGGGTGTGTAACAGAGCAGCACGTGTATGTGTGAGGGAGAGGGTGTGTAACAGAGCAGCACGTGTATGTGTGAGGGAGGGGTTGTGTAACAGAGCAGCACGTGTGTGTGAGGGAGGAGTTGTGTAACAGAGCAGCACGTGTGTGTGTGAGGGAGGAGTTGTGTAACAGAGCAGCACGTGTGTGAGTGAGGGAGGGGGTTGTTGCAGAGCAGCCCGTGTGTGTGAGGGAGGGGGTGTGTAACAGAGCAGCACGTGTATGTGTGAGGGAGGGGGTGTGTAACAGAGCAGTGCGTGTGTGAGGGAGGTGGTGTGTAACAGAGCAGTGCGTGTGTGTGTGAGGAAGGGGTGTGTTGCAGAGCAGGGTGTGTGTGTGTAAGGCAGGGGGTGTGTTACAGAGCAACGTGTGTTTGTGTGAGGGAGGGGGTCTATGTGTGTGTGTGAGGGAGGGGGTGTGTAACAGAGCAGCACGTGTGTGTGTGAGGGAGGGGGGTGTGTAACAGAGCAACGTGTGTGTGTGTGAGGGACGGGGTGTGTTGCAGAGCAGCACGTGTGTGTGTGAGGGAGGGGGTGTGTAACAGAGCAGCACGTGTGTGTGTGAGGGAGAGGGTGTGTAACTGAGCAACGTGTGTGTGTGAGTGTGTGTGAGGGAGGGGTTGTGTAACAGGGCACCGTGTGTGTGTGTGTGTGTGTGTGTGTGTGAAGGAGGGGGTGTGTAACATAGCAACGTGTGTGTGTGTCTGTGTGTGTGTCTGTGTGTGTGTGTGTGTGTGTATGTGTGTGTGTGTGTGTGTGTGAGGGAGGGGGTGTATTACAGAGCAACGTGTGTGTGTCTGTGTGAGGGAGGGGGTGTGTAACAGAGCAACGTGTGTGTGTGTGTGTGTGTGTGTGTGTGTGTGTGTGTGTGTGTGTCAGGGAGAAGGTGGGTAACAGAGCAAGGTCTGTGTATGTGTGAGGGAGGTGGTGTGTAACAGAGCAGTGCGTGTGTGTGAGGGAGGTGGTGTGTAACAGAGCAGTGCGTGTGTGTGTGAGGGAGGGGCTGTGTAACAGAGCAGTGCGTGTGTGTGAGGGAGAGGTGTGTAACAGAGCAGCACATGTGTGTGTGTGAGGGAGGGATTGTGTTGCAGAGCAGCATGTTTGTGTATGAGGCAGCCATGTGTAACAGAGCAGCACGTGTGTGTGTGAGGGAGGGGGTGTGTAACAGAGCAGCACGTGTGTGTGTGAGGGAGGGGGTGTGTTACAGCTCAGTGCGTGTGTGTGTGTGAGGGATGGGGTGTGTAACAGAGCAGTGCGTGTGTGTGTGAGGGAGAGGATGTGTAACAGAGCAGCACATGTGTGTGTGTGAGGGAGGGATTGTGTTGCAGAGCAGCATGTTTGTGTATGAGGGAGGGGTGTGTAACAGAGCAGCACGTGTGTGTGTGAGGGAGGGGGTGTGTAACAGAGCAGTGCGTGTGTGTGAGGGAGGGGTGTGTAACAGAGCAGCACATGTGTGTCTGTGAGGGAGCGGGTGTGTTACAGCTCAGTGCGTGTGTGTATGAGGGAGGGTGTGTGTTACAGAGCAGTGCGTGTGTGTGTGAGGGAGGGTGTGTGTAACAGAGCAGTGCGTGTGTGTGTGAGTGAGGAGTTGTGTAACAGAGCAGCACATGTGTGAGTGAGGGAGGGGGTGTGTTGCAGAGCAGCCTGTGTGTGTGAGGGAGGGGGTGTGTAACAGAGCAGCACGTGTATGTGTGAGGGAGAGGGTGTGTAACAGAGCAGCACGTGTATGTGTGAGGGAGGGGGTGTGTAACAGAGCAGCACGTGTGTGTGAGGGAGGAGTTGTGTAACAGAGCAGCACGTGTGTGTGTGAGGGAGGAGTTGTGTAACAGAGCAGCACGTGTGTGAGTGAGGGAGGGGGTTGTTGCAGAGCAGCCTGTGTGTGTGAGGGTGGGGGTGTGTAACTGAGCAACGTGCGTGTGTGAGTGTGTGTGAGGGAGGGTTGTGTAACAGGGCAACGTGTGTGTGTCTGTGTGAGGGAGGGGGTGTGTAACTGAGCAACGTGTGTGTGTGTGTGTGTGTGTCAGGGAGGGGGTGGGTAACAGAGCAAGGTCTGTGTATGTGTGAGGGAGGTGGTGTGTAACAGAGCAGTGCGTGTGTGTGAGGGAGATGGTGTGTAGCAGTGCGTGTGTGTGTGAGGAAGGGGTTGTGTTGCAGAGCAGGGTGTGTGTGTGTAAGGGAGGGGGTGTGTTACAGAGCAACGTGTGTTTGTGTGGGGGTGGGGGTCTGTTACACAGCAACGAGTGTGTGTGTGTGAGGGAGGGGGTGTGTAACAGCAGCATGTGTGTGTGTGAGGGAGGGGGTGTGTAACAGAGCAGCGCATGTGTGTGTGAGGGAGGGGGTGTGTAACAGAGCAACGTGTGTGTGTGAGGGAGGGGGTGTGTTGCAGAGCAGCACGTGTGTGTGTGAGGGAGGGGGTGTGTAACAGAGCAGTGCGTGTGTGTGAGGGAGGGGTGTGTAACAGAGCAGCACATGTGTGTGTGTGAGGGAGGGATTGTGTTGCAGAGCAGCATGTTTGTGTATGAGGGAGGGGTGTGTAACAGCAGCACGTGTGTGTGTGAGGGAGGGGGTGTGTAACAGAGCAGCACGTGTGTGTGTGAGGGAGGGGTGTGTAACAGAGCAGCACATGTGTGTGTGTGAGGGAGGGATTGTGTTGCAGAGCAGCATGTTTGTGTATGAGGGAGGGGTGTGTAACAGAGCAGCACGTGTGTGTGTGAGGGAGGGGGTGTGTAAGAGAGCAGCACATGTCTGTGTGAGGGAGCGGGTGTGTTACAGCTCAGTGCGTGTGTGTGTGTGAGGAAGGGTGTGTGTAACAGAGCAGTGCGTGTGTGTGTGAGGGAAGGGTTGTGTAACAGAGCAGCACGTGTGTGTGATGGAGGGGTTGTGTAACAGAGCAGCACGTGTGTGAGTGAGGGAGGGGTTTGTTGCAGAGCAGCCTGTGTGTGTGAGTGAGGGGGTGTGTAACAGAGCAGCACGTGTATGTGTGAGGGAGGGGGTGTGTAACAGAGTAGTGCGTGTGTGTTTGAGGGTGGGGCTGTGTAACAGAGCAACGTGTGTGTGTGTGTGGGGGAGGGGGTGTGTAACAGAGCAGCACATGTGTGTGTGAGGAAGGTGGTGTGTAACAGAGCAGTGCGTGTTTGTTTGAGGGAGAGGGTGTGTAACAGAACAACGTGTGTGCGTGTGAGGGAGGGGGTGTGTAACAGAGCAACGTATGTGTGAGGGTGGGGGTGTGTAACAACGCAAGGTGAGTGTGTGTGTGCGTGAGGGAGGGGGTGTGTAACAGAGCAACGTGTGTGTGTGTGTGTGTGTGAGGGAGGGGGTGTGTAACAGAGCAGTGCGTGTGTGTGTGAGGGTGGGGGTCTGTTGCATAGCAGTGTGTGTGTGTGTGAGGGAGGGGGTGTGTAACAGAGCAACGTGTGTGTGTGTGAGGGAGGGGGTGTGTAACCGAGCAGCACGTGTGTGTGTGTGAGGGAGGGGGTGTGTAACAGAGCAGCACATGTGTGTGTGAGGGAGGGGGTGTGTTACAGAGCAGCACGTGTGTGTGTTTGAGGGAGGGGATATGTAACAGAGCAGTGCGTGTGTGTGTGTGAGGGAGGGGGTGTGTAACAGAGCAACGTGTGTTTGTGTGAGGGAGGGGTGTGTGTTGCAGAGCAGCACGTGTGTGTGTTAGGGAGGGGTGTGTAACAGAGCAGTGCGTGTGTGTGTGTGAGGGAGGGGATGTGTAACAGAGCAGTGCGTGCGTGTTTGAGGGAGGGGGTGTGTAACAGAGCAATGTGTGTGTGAGGGGGAGGGGGTGTGTAACAGAGCAGTGCGTGTCTGTGTGAGGGAGGGGGTGTATAACAGAGCAGCACGTCTGTGTGTGAGGGAGGGGGTGTGTAACAGAGCAGCACGTGTGTGTGTGAGGGAGGGGTGTGTAACAGAGCAGTGCGTGTGTGTGTGAGGGAGGGGGTGTGTAACAGAGCAGCACATGTGTGTGTGTGAGGGAGGGATTGTGTTGCAGAGCAGCATGTTTGTGTATGAGGGAGGGGTGTGTAACAGAGCAGCACGTGTGTGTGTGAGGGAGGGGGTGTGTAAGAGAGCAGCACATGTCTGTGTGAGGGAGCGGGTGTGTTACAGCTCAGTGCGTGTGTGTGTGTGAGGGAGGGTGTGTGTAACAGAGCAGTGCGTGTGTGTGTGAGGGAAGGGTTGTGTAACAGAGCAGCACGTGTGTGTGATGGAGGGGTTGTGTAACAGAGCAGCACGTGTGTGAGTGAGGGAGGGGTTTGTTGCAGAGCAGCCTGTGTGTGTGAGTGAGGGGGTGTGTAACAGAGCAGCACGTGTATGTGTGAGGGAGGGGGTGTGTAACAGAGTAGTGCGTGTGTGTTTGAGGGTGGGGCTGTGTAACAGAGCAATGTGTGTGTGTGTGGGGAGGGGGTGTGTAACAGAGCAGCACATGTGTGTGTGAGGAAGGTGGTGTGTAACAGAGCAGTGCGTGTTTGTTTGAGGGAGAGGGTGTGTAACAGAACAACGTGTGTGCGTGTGAGGGAGGGGGTGTGTAACAGAGCAACGTATGTGTGAGGGTGGGGGTGTGTAACAACGCAAGGTGAGTGTGTGTGTGCGTGAGGGAGGGGGTGTGTAACAGAGCAACGTGTGTGTGTGTGTGTGTGTGAGGGAGGGGGTGTGTAACAGAGCAGTGCGTGTGTGTGTGAGGGTGGGGGTCTGTTGCATAGCAGTGTGTGTGTGTGTGAGGGAGGGGGTGTGTAACAGAGCAACGTGTCTGTGTGTGAGGGAGGGGGTGTGTAACCGAGCAGCACGTGTGTGTGTGTGAGGGAGGGGGTGTGTAACAGAGCAGCACATGTGTGTGTGAGGGAGGGGGTGTGTTACAGAGCAGCACGTGTGTGTGTTTGAGGGAGGGGATATGTAACAGAGCAGTGCGTGTGTGTGTGTGAGGGAGGGGGTGTGTAACAGAGCAACGTGTGTTTGTGTGAGGGAAGGTGTGTGTTGCAGAGCAGCACGTGTGTGTGTTAGGGAGGGGTGTGTAACAGAGCAGTGCGTGTGTGTGTGTGAGGGAGGGGATGTGTAACAGAGCAGTGCGTGCGTGTTTGAGGGAGGGGGTGTGTAACAGAGCAATGTGTGTGTGAGGGGGAGGGGGTGTGTAACAGAGCAGTGCGTGTCTGTGTGAGGGAGGGGGTGTATAACAGAGCAGCACGTCTGTGTGTGAGGGAGGGGGTGTGTAACAGAGCAGCACGTGTGTGTGTGAGGGAGGAGGTGTCTAACGGAGAAGCACATTGTGTGTGTGTGTGAGGGAGGTGGTGTGTTACTGAGCAGCACTTGTGTGTGTGATGGAGGGGGTGTGTAACAGCAGTGTGTGTGTGTGTGTGTGAGGCAGGGGGGTGTGTAACAGAGCAGTGCGTGGGTGTGTGAGGGAGGGGGTGTGTAACAGAGCAGTGCGTGTGTGTTTGAGGGAGGGGTTGTGTTGCAGAGCAGTGCGTGTGTGTTTGAGGGAGGGGGTGTGTAACAGAGCAGTGCGCGTGTGTTTGAGGGAGGGGGTGTGTAACAGAGCAGCACGTGTATGTGTCTGAGGGAGCGGGTGTGTAACAGAGCAGTGCATGTGTGTTTGAGGGAGGGGATGTGTAACAGAGCAACATGTGTAGGTGTGAGGGAGGGGATGTGTAACAGAGCAGCACGTTTGTGTGTGTGAGGGAGGGGGTGTGTAACAGAGCAGCACGTGTGTTTGTGAGGGAGAGGGTGTGTAACAGAGCAATGTCTGTGTGTGTGAGGGAGGGGGTGTGTAACAGAGCAGTGTGTGTGTATGTGAGGGAGAGGGTGTGTAACAGAGCAACGTGTGTTTGGGTGAGGGAGGGGGTGTCTAACAGAGCAACATGTGTGTGTGTGAGGGAGGGGTTGTGTAACAGAGCAGCACGTTTGTGTGTGTGAGCGAGGGTGTGTGTTACAGCAGTGCGTGTGTGTGTGAGGGAGGGGGTGTGTAACAGAGTAGTGCGTGTGTGTTTGAGGGAGGGATTGTGTAACAGAGCAACGTGTGTGTGTGTGTGAGTGAGGGGGTGTGTTGCAGAGCAGTGCGTGTGTGTGTGAGGGAGAGGGTGTGTAACAGAGTAGTGCGTGTGTGTTTGATGGAGGGGGTGTGTAACAGAGCCACGTGTGTGTGTGTGGGGGAGGGGGTGTGTAACAGAGCAGCACGTGTGTGGGCGAGGGAGGGGATGTGTAACAGAGCAGTGCGTGTGTGTTTGAGGGAGGGGGTGTATAACAGAGCAATGTGTGTATGTGTGAGGGAGGGGGTGTGTTACAGAGCAGCGTGTGTGTGAGGTGGGGGTGTGTAACAGAGCAACGTGTGTGTGTGTGTGTGTGTGTGTGTGTGTGTGTGTGTGTGTGTGTGTGTGTGTGTGTGTGTGTGTGTTTGTGTGTGTGTGTGTGTGTGTGTGTGTGTGTGTGAGAGGGGGTGTGTAATTGAGCAACGTGTGTGTGTGTGTGTGCGTGTGTGAGGGAGGGGGTGTGTAACAGAGCAGCACGTGTGTGTGTGAAGGAGGGGGTGTGTTACAGCTCAATGCATGTGTGTGTGTGAGGGATGGGGTGTGTAACGGAGCAGTGCGTGTGTGTGTGAGGGAGAGGATGTGTAACAGAGCAGCACATGTGTGTGTGTGAGGGAGGGATTGTGTTGCAGAGCAGCATGTTTGTGTATGAGGGAGGGGTGTGTAACAGAGCAGCACGTGTGTGTGTGAGGGAGGGGGTTTGTAACAGAGCAGTGCGTGTGTGTGAGGGAGGGGTGTGTAACAGAGCAGCACATGTGTGTGTGTGAGGGAGCGGGTGTGTTACAGCTCAGTGCGTGTGTGTGTGAGGGAGGGTGTGTGTTACAGAGCAGTGCGTGTGTGTGTGAGGGAGGGTGTGTGTGAGTGAGGAGTTGTGTAACAGAGCAGCATGTGTGTGAGTGAGGGAGGGGGTGTGTTGCAGAGCAGCCTGTGTGTGTGAGGGAGGGGGTGTGTAACAGAACAGCACATGTGTGTGTGAGGGAGGAGTTGTGTAACAGAGCAGCACATGTGTGAGTGAGGGAGGGGGTGTGTTGCAGAGCAGCCTGTGTGTGTGAGCGAGGGGGTGTGTAACAGAGCAGCACGTGTATGTGTGAGGGAGAGGGTGTGTAACAGAGCAGCACGTGTATGTGTGAGGGAGGGGGTGTGTAACAGAGCAGCACGTGTGTGTGAGGGAGGAGTTGTGTAACAGAGCAGCACATGTGTGTGTGAGGGAGGAGTTGTGTAACAGAGCAGTACGTGTGTGAGTGAGGGAGGGGGTTGTTGCAGAGCAGCCTGTGTGTGTGAGGGAGGGGGTGTGTAACAGAGCAGCACGTGTATGTGTGAGGGAGTGGGTGTGTAACAGTAGTGCGTGTGTGTTTGAGGGTGTGGGTGCGTAACAGAGCAGTGCGTGTTTGTTTGAGGGAGAGGGTGTTCAACAGAACAACATGTGTGTGAGGGTGGGTGTGTGTAACTGAGCAACGTGCGTGTGTGAGTGTGTGTGAGGGGGGGTTGTGTAACAGGGCAACGTGTGTGTGTCTGTGTGAGGGAGGGGGTGTGTAACTGAGCAACGTGTGTGTGTGTGTGTGTGTGTGTCAGGGAGGGGGTGGGTAATAGCAAGGTCTGTGTATGTGTGAGGGAGGTGGTGTGTAACAGAGCAGTGCGTGTGTGTGAGGGAGGTGGTGTGTAGCAGTGCGTGTGTGTGAGAGGAAGGGGTTGTGTTGCAGAGCAGGGTGTGTGTGTGTAAGGGAGGGGATGTGTTACAGAGCAACGTGTGTTTGTGTGGGGTTGGGGGTCTGTTACAGAGCAATGTGTTTGTGTGTGAGGGAGGGGGTGTGTAACAGAGCAGCATGTGTGTGTTTGAGGGAGGGGGTGTGTAACAGAGCAGCACATGTGTATGTGAGGGAGGGGGTGTGTAACAGAGCAACGTGTGTGTGTGAGGGAGGGGGTGTGTTGCAGAGCAGCACGTGTGTGTGTGAGGGAGGGGGTTTGTAACAGAGTAGTGCGTGTGTGTGAGGGAGGGGTGTGTAACAGAGCAGCTCATGTGTGTGTGTGAGGGAGGGATTGTGTTGCAGAGCAGCATGTTTGTGTATGAGGGAGGGGTGTGTAACAGCAGCACGTGTGTGTGTGAGGGAGGGGGTGTGTAACAGAGCAGCACGTGTGTGTGTGAGGGAGGGGGTGTGTAACAGAGCAGTGCGTGTGTGTGTGAGGGAGGGGGTGTGTAACAGAGCAGCACGTGTGTGTGTGAGGGAGGGATTGTGTTGCAGAGCAGCATGTTTGTGTATGAGGGAGGGGTGTGTAACAGAGCAGCATGTGTGTGTGTGAGGGAGGTGGTGTGTTAGAGAGCAGCACATGTGTGTGTGAGGGAGAGGGTGTGTAACAGAGCAGCACGTGTGTGTGAGGGAGGGGGTGTGTAAGAGAGCAGCACATGTGTGTATGTGAGGGAGCGGGTGTGTTACAGCTCAGTGCGTGTGTGTGTGAGGGAGGGGTGTGTAACAGAGCAGCACATGTGTGTGTGTGAGGGAGCGGGTGTGTTACAGCTCAGTGCGTGTGTGTGTGAGGGAGGGTGTGTGTTACAGAGCAGTGCGTGTGTGTGTGAGGGAGGGTGTGTGTGAGTGAGGAGTTGTGTAACAGAGCAGCATGTGTGTGAGTGAGGGAGGGGGTGTGTTGCAGAGCAGCCTGTGTGTGTGAGGGAGGGGGTGTGTAACAGAACAGCACATGTGTGTGTGAGGGAGGAGTTGTGTAACAGAGCAGCACATGTGTGAGTGAGGGAGGGGGTGTGTTGCAGAGCAGCCTGTGTGTGTGAGGGAGGGGGTGTGTAACAGAGCAGCACGTGTATGTGTGAGGGAGAGGGTGTGTAACAGAGCAGCACGTGTATGTGTGAGGGAGGGGGTGTGTAACAGAGCAGCACGTGTGTTTGAGGGAGGAGTTGTGTAACAGAGCAGCACGTGTGTGTGTGAGGGAGGAGTTGTGTAACAGAGCAGCACGTGTGTGAGTGAGGGAGGGGGTTGTTGCAGAGCAGCCTGTGTGTGTGAGGGAGGGGGTGTGTAACAGAGCAGCACGTGTATGTGTGAGGGAGTGGGTGTGTAACAGTAGTGCGTGTGTGTTTGAGGGTGTGGGTGTGTAACAGAGCAGTGCGTGTTTGTTTGAGGGAGAGGGTGTTCAACAGAACAACATGTGTGTGAGGGTGGGTGTGTGTAACTGAGCAACGTGCGTGTGTGAGTGTGTGTGAGGGAGGGTTGTGTAACAGGGCAACGTGTGTGTGTCTGTGTGAGGGAGGGGGTGTGTAACTGAGCAACGTGTGTGTGTGTGTGTGTGTGTCAGGGAGGGGGTGGGTAATAGCAAGGTCTGTGTATGTGTGAGGGAGGTGGTGTGTAACAGAGCAGTGCGTGTGTGTGAGGGAGGTGGTGTGTAGCAGTGCGTGTGTGTGAGAGGAAGGGGTTGTGTTGCAGAGCAGGGTGTGTGTGTGTAAGGGAGGGGATGTGTTACAGAGCAACGTGTGTTTGTGTGGGGTTGGGGGTCTGTTACAGAGCAACGTGTTTGTGTGTGAGGGAGGGGGTGTGTAACAGAGCAGCATGTGTGTGTTTGAGGGAGGGGGTGTGTAACAGAGCAGCACATGTGTATGTGAGGGAGGGGGTGTGTAACAGAGCAACGTGTGTGTGTGAGGGAGGGGGTGTGTTGCAGAGCAGCACGTGTGTGTGTGAGGGAGGGGGTTTGTAACAGAGTAGTGCGTGTGTGTGAGGGATGGGTGTGTAACAGAGCAGCTCATGTGTGTGTGTGAGGGAGGGATTGTGTTGCAGAGCAGCATGTTTGTGTATGAGGGAGGGGTGTGTAACAGCAGCACGTGTGTGTGTGAGGGAGGGGGTGTGTAACAGAGCAGCACGTGTGTGTGTGAGGGAGGGGGTGTGTAACAGAGCAGTGCGTGTGTGTGTGAGGGAGGGTGTGTGTAACAGAGCAGCACGTGTGTGTGTGAGGGAGGGATTGTGTTGCAGAGCAGCATGTTTGTGTATGAGGGAGGGGTGTGTAACAGAGCAGCATGTGTGTGTGTGAGGGAGGTGGTGTGATAGAGAGCAGCACATGTGTGTGTGAGGGAGAGGGTGTGTAACAGAGCAGCACGTGTGTGTGAGGGAGGGGGTGTGTAAGAGAGCAGCACATGTGTGTGTGTGAGGGAGCGGGTGTGTTACAGCTCAGTGCGTGTGTGTGTGTGAGGGAGGGTGTGTGTAACAGAGCAGTGCGTGTGTGTGTGAGGGAAGGGTTGTGTAACAGAGCAGCACGTGTGTGTGATGGAGGGGTTGTGTAACAGAGCAGCACATGTGTGAGTGAGGGAGGGGGTGTGTTGCAGAGCAGCCTGTGTGTGTGAGGGAGGGGGTGTGTAACAGAGCAGCACGTGTATGTGTGAGGGAGGGGGTGTGTAACAGAGTAGTGCGTGTGTGTTTGAGGGTGGGGCTGTGTAACAGAGCAACGTGTGTGTGTGTGTGGGGGAGGGGGTGTGTAACAGAGCAGCACATGTGTGTGTGAGGAAGGTGGTGTGTAACAGAGCAGTGCGTGTTTGTTTGAGGGAGAGGGTGTGTAACAGAACAACGTGTGTGCGTGTGAGGGAGGGGGTGTGTAACAGAGCAACGTATGTGTGAGGGTGGGGGTGTGTAACAACGCAAGGTGAGTGTGTGTGTGTGTGTGAGGGAGGGGGTGTGTAACAGAGCAACGTGTGTGTGTGTGTGAGGGAGGGGGTGTGTAACAGAGCAGTGCGTGTGTGTGTGAGGGTGGGGGTCTGTTGCATAGCAGTGCGTGTGTGTGTGAGGGAGGGGGTGTGTAACAGAGCAACGTGTGTGTGTGTGAGGGAGGGTGTGTGTAACCGAGCAGCACGTGTGTGTGTGTGAGGGAGGGGGTGTGTAACAGAGCAGCACATGTGTGTGTGAGGGAGGGGGTGTGTTACAGAGCAGCACGTGTGTGTGTTTGAGGGAGGGGATATGTAACATAGCAGTGCGTATGTGTGTGTGTGAGGGAGGGGGTGTGTAACAGAGCAACGTGTGTTTGTGTGAGGGAGGGGTGTGTAACAGAGCAGTGCGTGTGTGTGTGTGAGGGAGTGGGTGTGTAACAGAGCAGTGCGTGCGTGTTTGAGGGAGGGGGTGTGTAACAGAGCAACGTGTGTGTGAGGGGGAGGGGGTGTGTAACAGAGCAGTGCGTGTCTGTGTGAGGGAGGGGGTGTATAACAGAGCAGCACGTGTGTGTGTGAGGGAGGGGGTGTGTAACAGAGCAGTGCGTGTGTGTGTGAGGGAGGGGGTGTGTAACAGAGCAGTGCGTGTGTGTTTGAGGGAGGGGGTGTGTTGCAGAGTAGTGCGTGTGTGTTTGAGGGAGGGGGTGTGTAACAGAGCAGTGCGCGTGTGTTTGAGGGAGGGGTTGTGTAACAGAGCAGCACGTGTGTGTGTCTGAGGGAGCGGGTGTGTAACAGAGCAGTGCATGTGTGTTTGAGGGAGGGGATGTGTAACAGAGCAACATGTGTAGGTGTGAGGGAGGGGATGTGTAACAGAGCAGCACGTTTGTGTGTGTGAGGGAGGGGGTGTGTAACAGAGCAGCACGTGTGTTTGTGAGGGAGAGGGTGTGTAACAGCAACATCTGTGTGTGTGAGGGAGGGGGTGTGTAACAGAGCAGTGCGTGTGTGTGTGAGGGAGGGGGTGTGTAACAGAGCAGTGTGTGTGTGTGTGAGGGAGGGGGTGTGTAACAGAGCAGTGTGTGTGTATGTGAGGGAGAGGGTGTGTAACAGAGCAACGTGTGTTTGGGTGAGGGAGGGGGTGTGTAACAGAGCAACATGTGTGTGTGTGAGGGAGGGGTTGTGTAACAGAGCAGCACGTTTGTGTGTGTGAGCGAGGGTGTGTGTAACAGCAGTACGTGTGTGTGTGAGGGAGGGGCTGTGTAACAGAGTAGTGTGTGTGTGTTTGAGGGAGGGATTGTGTAACAGAGCAATGTGTGTGTGTGTGTGTGAGTGAGGGGGTGTGTTGCAGAGCAGTGCGTGTGTGTGTGAGGGAAGGGGTGTGTTGCAGAGCAGCACGTGTGTGTGTGAGGGAGAGGGTGTGTAACAGAGTAGTGCGTGTGTGTTTGATGGAGGGGGTGTGTAACAGAGCCACGTGTGTGTGTGTGGGGGAGGGGGTGTGTAACAGAGCAGCACGTGTGTGGGCGAGGGAGGGGATGTGTAACAGAGCAGTGCGTGTGTGTTTGACGGAGGGGGTGTATAACAGAGCAATGTGTGTATGTGTGAGGGAGGGGGTGTGTTACAGAGCAGCGTGTGTGTGAGGTGGGGGTGTGTAACAGAGCAACGTGTGTGTGTGTGTGTGTGTGTGTGTGTGTGTGTGTGTGTGTGTGTGTGTGTGTGTGTGTGTGTGTGTGTGTGGGAGGGGGTGTGTAATTGAGCAACGTGTGTGTGTGTGTGTGTGTGTGTGTGAGGGAGGGGGTGTGTAACAGAGTAACGTGTAGTTGTGTGAGGGAGGGGGTGTGTTACAGAGCAGTGCGTGTGTGTGTGTGGGAGGGTGTGTTGTAGAGCAGTGCGTGTGTGTGTGAGGGATGGGGTGTGTAACTGAGCAACGTGTGTTTGAGGGAGGGGGTGTGTAAAAGAGCAACGTGTGTGTGTGTGAGGGAGGGGGTGTGTAACAGAGCAGCACGTGTGTGTGTGTGAGGGAGGGGGTGTGTAATAGATCAGCACGTGTGTGTGTGAGGGAGGGGGTGTGTTGCAGAGCAGCACGTCTGTATGTGTGAGGGAGGGGGAGTGTAACAGAGCAGTGCGCGTGTGTGTGAGGGATGGGGTGTGTAACAGAGCAGCACGTGTGTGTGAGGGAGGGGATGTGTAACAGAGCAGCACGTGTGTGTTTGTGAGGGAGGGGGTTTGTAACAGAGCAGTTCGTGTGTGTTTGAGGGAGGGGGTGTGTAACAGAGCAACGTGTGTGTGTGTGAGGGATGGTGTGTGTAAGAGAGCAACGAGTGTTTGTGTGAGGGAGGAGGTGTGTTACAGAGCAGCGTGTGTGTGAGGACGGGGTGTGTAACAGAGCAACGTGTGTGTGTGAGTGTGTGTGTGTGTGTGTGTGTGTGTGTGTGTGTGAGAGGGAGGGGGTGTGTAACAGAGCAATGTGTGTGTGTGTGTGTGTGAGGGAGGGGGTGTGTAATAGAGTAACGTGTGGTTGTGTGAAGGAGGTGGTGTGTAACAGAGCAGTGCCTGTGTGTGTGAGGGAGGGTGTGTGTTGCAGAGCAGTGCGTGTGTGTGTGAGGGAGGGGGTGTGTAACAGAGCAGCACGTGTGTGTGTGTGTGAGGGAGGGGGTGTGTAACAGAGCAGCACGTGTGTATTTGTTAGGGAGGGTGTGTGTAACAGAGCAGTGCGCGTGTGTGTGCGGGAGGGGGCGTGTAACAGAGCAGCATGTGTGTGTGTTTGAGGGAGGGTGTGTGTATTACAGAGCAGCACGTGTGTGTGTGAGGGAGGGGGTGTGTAATAGAACAGCACGTGTGTGTGTGTGAGGGAGTGGGTGTGTAACAGAGCAGTGCGTGTGTGTGTGAGGGAGGTGGTGTGTAACTGAGCAGTGCGTGTGTGTGTGAGGGAGGAGTTGTGTAACAGAGCAGCACGTGTGTGAGTGAGGGAGGGGGTTGTTGCAGAGCAGCCTGTGTGTGTGAGGGAGGGGGTGTGTAACAGAGCAGCACGTGTATGTGTGAGGGAGTGGGTGTGTAACAGTAGTGCGTGTGTGTTTGAGGGTGTGGGTGTGTAACAGAGCAGTGCGTGTTTGTTTGAGGGAGAGGGTGTTCAACAGAACAACATGTGTGTGAGGGTGGGTGTGTGTAACTGAGCAACGTGCGTGTGTGAGTGTGTGTGAGGGAGGGTTGTGTAACAGGGCAACGTGTGTGTGTCTGTGTGAGGGAGGGGGTGTGTAACTGAGCAACGTGTGTGTGTGTGTGTGTGTGTGTCAGGGAGGGGGTGGGTAATAGCAAGGTCTGTGTATGTGTGAGGGAGGTGGTGTGTAACAGAGCAGTGCGTGTGTGTGAGGGAGGTGGTGTGTAGCAGTGCGTGTGTGTGAGAGGAAGGGGTTGTGTTGCAGAGCAGGGTGTGTGTGTGTAAGGGAGGGGATGTGTTACAGAGCAACGTGTGTTTGTGTGGGGTTGGGGGTCTGTTACAGAGCAACGTGTTTGTGTGTGAGGGAGGGGGTGTGTAACAGAGCAGCATGTGTGTGTTTGAGGGAGGGGGTGTGTAACAGAGCAGCACATGTGTATGTGAGGGAGGGGGTGTGTAACAGAGCAACGTGTGTGTGTGAGGGAGGGGGTGTGTTGCAGAGCAGCACGTGTGTGTGTGAGGGAGGGGGTTTGTAACAGAGTAGTGCGTGTGTGTGAGGGATGGGTGTGTAACAGAGCAGCTCATGTGTGTGTGTGAGGGAGGGATTGTGTTGCAGAGCAGCATGTTTGTGTATGAGGGAGGGGTGTGTAACAGCAGCACGTGTGTGTGTGAGGGAGGGGGTGTGTAACAGAGCAGCACGTGTGTGTGTGAGGGAGGGGGTGTGTAACAGAGCAGTGCGTGTGTGTGTGAGGGAGGGTGTGTGTAACAGAGCAGCACGTGTGTGTGTGAGGGAGGGATTGTGTTGCAGAGCAGCATGTTTGTGTATGAGGGAGGGGTGTGTAACAGAGCAGCATGTGTGTGTGTGAGGGAGGTGGTGTGATAGAGAGCAGCACATGTGTGTGTGAGGGAGAGGGTGTGTAACAGAGCAGCACGTGTGTGTGAGGGAGGGGGTGTGTAAGAGAGCAGCACATGTGTGTGTGTGAGGGAGCGGGTGTGTTACAGCTCAGTGCGTGTGTGTGTGTGAGGGAGGGTGTGTGTAACAGAGCAGTGCGTGTGTGTGTGAGGGAAGGGTTGTGTAACAGAGCAGCACGTGTGTGTGATGGAGGGGTTGTGTAACAGAGCAGCACATGTGTGAGTGAGGGAGGGGGTGTGTTGCAGAGCAGCCTGTGTGTGTGAGGGAGGGGGTGTGTAACAGAGCAGCACGTGTATGTGTGAGGGAGGGGGTGTGTAACAGAGTAGTGCGTGTGTGTTTGAGGGTGGGGCTGTGTAACAGAGCAACGTGTGTGTGTGTGTGGGGGAGGGGGTGTGTAACAGAGCAGCACATGTGTGTGTGAGGAAGGTGGTGTGTAACAGAGCAGTGCGTGTTTGTTTGAGGGAGAGGGTGTGTAACAGAACAACGTGTGTGCGTGTGAGGGAGGGGGTGTGTAACAGAGCAACGTATGTGTGAGGGTGGGGGTGTGTAACAACGCAAGGTGAGTGTGTGTGTGTGTGTGAGGGAGGGGGTGTGTAACAGAGCAACGTGTGTGTGTGTGTGAGGGAGGGGGTGTGTAACAGAGCAGTGCGTGTGTGTGTGAGGGTGGGGGTCTGTTGCATAGCAGTGCGTGTGTGTGTGAGGGAGGGGGTGTGTAACAGAGCAACGTGTGTGTGTGTGAGGGAGGGTGTGTGTAACCGAGCAGCACGTGTGTGTGTGTGAGGGAGGGGGTGTGTAACAGAGCAGCACATGTGTGTGTGAGGGAGGGGGTGTGTTACAGAGCAGCACGTGTGTGTGTTTGAGGGAGGGGATATGTAACATAGCAGTGCGTATGTGTGTGTGTGAGGGAGGGGGTGTGTAACAGAGCAACGTGTGTTTGTGTGAGGGAGGGGTGTGTAACAGAGCAGTGCGTGTGTGTGTGTGAGGGAGTGGGTGTGTAACAGAGCAGTGCGTGCGTGTTTGAGGGAGGGGGTGTGTAACAGAGCAACGTGTGTGTGAGGGGGAGGGGGTGTGTAACAGAGCAGTGCGTGTCTGTGTGAGGGAGGGGGTGTATAACAGAGCAGCACGTGTGTGTGTGAGGGAGGGGGTGTGTAACAGAGCAGTGCGTGTGTGTGTGAGGGAGGGGGTGTGTAACAGAGCAGTGCGTGTGTGTTTGAGGGAGGGGGTGTGTTGCAGAGTAGTGCGTGTGTGTTTGAGGGAGGGGGTGTGTAACAGAGCAGTGCGCGTGTGTTTGAGGGAGGGGTTGTGTAACAGAGCAGCACGTGTGTGTGTCTGAGGGAGCGGGTGTGTAACAGAGCAGTGCATGTGTGTTTGAGGGAGGGGATGTGTAACAGAGCAACATGTGTAGGTGTGAGGGAGGGGATGTGTAACAGAGCAGCACGTTTGTGTGTGTGAGGGAGGGGGTGTGTAACAGAGCAGCACGTGTGTTTGTGAGGGAGAGGGTGTGTAACAGCAACATCTGTGTGTGTGAGGGAGGGGGTGTGTAACAGAGCAGTGCGTGTGTGTGTGAGGGAGGGGGTGTGTAACAGAGCAGTGTGTGTGTGTGTGAGGGAGGGGGTGTGTAACAGAGCAGTGTGTGTGTATGTGAGGGAGAGGGTGTGTAACAGAGCAACGTGTGTTTGGGTGAGGGAGGGGGTGTGTAACAGAGCAACATGTGTGTGTGTGAGGGAGGGGTTGTGTAACAGAGCAGCACGTTTGTGTGTGTGAGCGAGGGTGTGTGTAACAGCAGTACGTGTGTGTGTGAGGGAGGGGCTGTGTAACAGAGTAGTGTGTGTGTGTTTGAGGGAGGGATTGTGTAACAGAGCAATGTGTGTGTGTGTGTGTGAGTGAGGGGGTGTGTTGCAGAGCAGTGCGTGTGTGTGTGAGGGAAGGGGTGTGTTGCAGAGCAGCACGTGTGTGTGTGAGGGAGAGGGTGTGTAACAGAGTAGTGCGTGTGTGTTTGATGGAGGGGGTGTGTAACAGAGCCACGTGTGTGTGTGTGGGGGAGGGGGTGTGTAACAGAGCAGCACGTGTGTGGGCGAGGGAGGGGATGTGTAACAGAGCAGTGCGTGTGTGTTTGACGGAGGGGGTGTATAACAGAGCAATGTGTGTATGTGTGAGGGAGGGGGTGTGTTACAGAGCAGCGTGTGTGTGAGGTGGGGGTGTGTAACAGAGCAACGTGTGTGTGTGTGTGTGTGTGTGTGTGTGTGTGTGTGTGTGTGTGTGTGTGTGTGTGTGTGTGTGTGGGAGGGGGTGTGTAATTGAGCAACGTGTGTGTGTGTGTGTGTGTGTGTGTGAGGGAGGGGGTGTGTAACAGAGTAACGTGTAGTTGTGTGAGGGAGGGGGTGTGTTACAGAGCAGTGCGTGTGTGTGTGTGGGAGGGTGTGTTGTAGAGCAGTGCGTGTGTGTGTGAGGGATGGGGTGTGTAACTGAGCAACGTGTGTTTGAGGGAGGGGGTGTGTAAAAGAGCAACGTGTGTGTGTGTGAGGGAGGGGGTGTGTAACAGAGCAGCACGTGTGTGTGTGTGAGGGAGGGGGTGTGTAATAGATCAGCACGTGTGTGTGTGAGGGAGGGGGTGTGTTGCAGAGCAGCACGTCTGTATGTGTGAGGGAGGGGGAGTGTAACAGAGCAGTGCGCGTGTGTGTGAGGGATGGGGTGTGTAACAGAGCAGCACGTGTGTGTGAGGGAGGGGATGTGTAACAGAGCAGCACGTGTGTGTTTGTGAGGGAGGGGGTTTGTAACAGAGCAGTTCGTGTGTGTTTGAGGGAGGGGGTGTGTAACAGAGCAACGTGTGTGTGTGTGAGGGATGGTGTGTGTAAGAGAGCAACGAGTGTTTGTGTGAGGGAGGAGGTGTGTTACAGAGCAGCGTGTGTGTGAGGACGGGGTGTGTAACAGAGCAACGTGTGTGTGTGAGTGTGTGTGTGTGTGTGTGTGTGTGTGTGTGTGAGAGGGAGGGGGTGTGTAACAGAGCAATGTGTGTGTGTGTGTGTGTGAGGGAGGGGGTGTGTAATAGAGTAACGTGTGGTTGTGTGAAGGAGGTGGTGTGTAACAGAGCAGTGCCTGTGTGTGTGAGGGAGGGTGTGTGTTGCAGAGCAGTGCGTGTGTGTGTGAGGGAGGGGGTGTGTAACAGAGCAGCACGTGTGTGTGTGTGTGAGGGAGGGGGTGTGTAACAGAGCAGCACGTGTGTATTTGTTAGGGAGGGTGTGTGTAACAGAGCAGTGCGCGTGTGTGTGCGGGAGGGGGCGTGTAACAGAGCAGCATGTGTGTGTGTTTGAGGGAGGGTGTGTGTATTACAGAGCAGCACGTGTGTGTGTGAGGGAGGGGGTGTGTAATAGAACAGCACGTGTGTGTGTGTGAGGGAGTGGGTGTGTAACAGAGCAGTGCGTGTGTGTGTGAGGGAGGTGGTGTGTAACTGAGCAGTGCGTGTGTGTGTGAGGAGGTGGTTGTGTAACAGAGCAGTGCGTGTGTGTGTGAGGGAGGGGGTGTGTAACAGAGCAGTGCGTGTGTGTGAGGGAGGTGGTGTGTAGCAGTGCGTGTGTGTGAGAGGAAGGGGTTGTGTTGCAGAGCAGGGTGTGTGTGTGTAAGGGAGGGGGTGTGTTACAGAGCAACGTGTGTGTGTGTGAGGGAGGGGGTGTGTAACAGAGCAGCATGTGTGTGTTTGAGGGAGGGGGTGTGTAACAGAGCAGCACATGTGTATGTGAGGGAGGGGGTGTGTAACAGAGCAACGTGTGTGTGTGAGGGAGGGGGTGTGTAACAGAGTAGTGCGTGTGTGTGAGGGAGGGGTGTGTAACAGAGCAGCACGTGTGTGTGTCTGAGGGAGCGGGTGTGTAACAGAGCAGTGCATGTGTGTTTGAGGGAGGGGATGTGTAACAGAGCAACATGTGTAGGTGTGAGGGAGGGGATGTGTAACAGAGCAGCACGTTTGTGTGTGTGAGGGAGGGGGTGTGTAACAGAGCAGCACGTGTGTTTGTGAGGGAGAGGGTGTGTAACAGCAACATCTGTGTGTGTGAGGGAGGGGGTGTGTAACAGAGCAGTGCGTGTGTGTGTGAGGGAGGGGGTGTGTAACAGAGCAGTGTGTGTGTGTGTGAGGGAGGGGGTGTGTAACAGAGCAGTGTGTGTGTATGTGAGGGAGAGGGTGTGTAACAGAGCAACGTGTGTTTGGGTGAGGGAGGGGGTGTGTAACAGAGCAACATGTGTGTGTGTGAGGGAGGGGTTGTGTAACAGAGCAGCACGTTTGTGTGTGTGAGCGAGGGTGTGTGTAACAGCAGTACGTGTGTGTGTGAGGGAGGGGCTGTGTAACAGAGTAGTGTGTGTGTGTTTGAGGGAGGGATTGTGTAACAGAGCAATGTGTGTGTGTGTGTGTGAGTGAGGGGGTGTGTTGCAGAGCAGTGCGTGTGTGTGTGAGGGAAGGGGTGTGTTGCAGAGCAGCACGTGTGTGTGTGAGGGAGAGGGTGTGTAACAGAGTAGTGCGTGTGTGTTTGATGGAGGGGGTGTGTAACAGAGCCACGTGTGTGTGTGTGGGGGAGGGGGTGTGTAACAGAGCAGCACGTGTGTGGGCGAGGGAGGGGATGTGTAACAGAGCAGTGCGTGTGTGTTTGAGGGAGGGGGTGTATAACAGAGCATTGTGTGTATGTGTGAGGGAGGGGGTGTGTTACAGAGCAGCGTGTGTGTGAGGTGGGGGTGTGTAACAGAGCAACGTGTGTGTGTGTGTGTGTGTGTGTGTGTGTGTGTGTGTGTGTGTGTGTGTGTGTGTGTGGGAGGGGGTGTGGGAGGGGGTGTGTAATTGAGCAACGTGTGTGTGTGTGTGTGTGTGTGTGAGGGAGGGGGTGTGTAACAGAGTAACGTGTAGTTGTGTGAGGGAGGGGGTGTGTTACAGAGCAGTGCGTGTGTGTGTGTGGGAGGGTGTGTTGTAGAGCAGTGCGTGTGTGTGTGAGGGAGGGGGTGTGTAACTGAGCAACGTGTGTTTGTGTGAGGGAGGGGGTGTGTAAAAGAGCAACGTGTGTGTGTGTGAGGGAGGGGGTGTGTAACAGAGCAGCACGTGTGTGTGTGTGAGGGAGGGGGTGTGTAATAGATCAGCACGTGTGTGTGTGAGGGAGGGGGTGTGTTGCAGAGCAGCACGTCTGTATGTGTGAGGGAGGGGGAGTGTAACAGAGCAGTGCGCGTGTGTGTGAGGGATGGGGTGTGTAACAGAGCAGCACGTGTGTGTGAGGGAGGGGATGTGTAACAGAGCAGCACGTGTGTGTTTGTGAGGGAGGGGGTTTGTAACAGAGCAGTTCGTGTGTGTTTGAGGGAGGGGGTGTGTAACAGAGCAACGTGTGTGTGTGTGAGGGATGGTGTGTGTAAGAGAGCAACGAGTGTTTGTGTGAGGGAGGAGGTGTGTTACAGAGCAGCGTGTGTGTGAGGACGGGGTGTGTAACAGAGCAACGTGTGTGTGTGAGTGTGTGTGTGTGTGTGTGTGTGTGTGTGTGTGTGAGAGGGAGGGGGTGTGTAACAGAGCAATGTGTGTGTGTGTGTGTGTGAGGGAGGGGGTGTGTAATAGAGTAACGTGTGGTTGTGTGAAGGAGGTGGTGTGTAACAGAGCAGTGCCTGTGTGTGTGAGGGAGGGTGTGTGTTGCAGAGCAGTGCGTGTGTGTGTGAGGGAGGGGGTGTGTAACAGAGCAGCACGTGTGTGTGTGTGTGAGGGAGGGGGTGTGTAACAGAGCAGCACGTGTGTATTTGTTAGGGAGGGTGTGTGTAACAGAGCAGTGCGCGTGTGTGTGCGGGAGGGGGCGTGTAACAGAGCAGCATGTGTGTGTGTTTGAGGGAGGGTGTGTGTATTACAGAGCAGCACGTGTGTGTGTGAGGGAGGGGGTGTGTAATAGAGCAGCACGTGTGTGTGTGTGAGGGAGTGGGTGTGTAACAGAGCAGTGCGTGTGTGTGTGAGGGAGGTGGTGTGTAACTGAGCAGTGCGTGTGTGTGTGAGGAGGTGGTTGTGTAACAGAGCAGTGCGTGTGTGTGTGAGGGAGGGGGTGTGTAACAGAGCAGTGCGTGTGTGTGAGGGAGGTGGTGTGTAGCAGTGCGTGTGTGTGAGAGGAAGGGGTTGTGTTGCAGAGCAGGGTGTGTGTGTGTAAGGGAGGGGGTGTGTTACAGAGCAACGTGTGTGTGTGTGAGGGAGGGGGTGTGTAACAGAGCAGCATGTGTGTGTTTGAGGGAGGGGGTGTGTAACAGAGCAGCACATGTGTATGTGAGGGAGGGGGTGTGTAACAGAGCAACGTGTGTGTGTGAGGGAGGGGGTGTGTAACAGAGTACTGCGTGTGTGTGAGGGAGGGGTGTGTAACAGAGCAGCTCATGTGTGTGTGTGAGGGAGGGATTGTGTTGCAGAGCAGCATGTTTGTGTATGAGGGAGGGGCGTGTAACAGCAGCACGTGTGTGTGTGAGGGAGGGGGTGTGTAACAGAGCAGCACGTGTGTGTGTGAGGGAGGGGGTGTGTAACAGAGCAGTGCGTGTGTGTGTGAGGGAGGGGGTGTGTAACAGAGCAGCACATGTGTGTGTGTGAGGGAGGGATTGTGTTGCAGAGCAGCATGTTTGTGTATGAGGGAGGGGTGTGTAACAGAGCAGCATGTGTGTGTGTGAGGGAGGTGGTGTGTTAGAGAGCAGCACATGTGTGTGTGTGAGGGAGAGGGTGTGTAACAGAGCAGCACGTGTGTGTGAGGGAGGGGGTGTGTAAGAGAGCAGCACATGTGTGTGTGTGAGGGAGCGGGTGTGTTACAGCTCAGTGCGTGTGTGTGTGTGAGGGAGGGTGTGTGTAACAGAGCAGTGCGTGTGTGTGTGAGGGAAGGGTTGTGTAACAGAGCAGCACGTGTGTGTGATGGAGGGGTTGTGTAACAGAGCAGCACGTGTGTGAGTGAGGGAGGGGTTTGTTGCAGAGCAGCCTGTGTGTGTGAGTGAGGGGGTGTGTAACAGAGCAGCACGTGTATGTGTGAGGGAGGGGGTGTGTAACAGAGTAGTGCGTGTGTGTTTGAGGGTGGGGCTGTGTAACAGAGCAATGTGTGTGTGTGTGGGGGAGGGGGTGTGTAACAGAGCAGCACATGTGTGTGTGAGGAAGGTGGTGTGTAACAGAGCAGTGCGTGTTTGTTTGAGGGAGAGGGTGTGTAACAGGAACAACGTGTGTGCGTGTGAGGGAGGGGGTGTGTAACAGAGCAACGTATGTGTGAGGGTGGGGGTGTGTAACAACGCAAGGTGAGTGTGTGTGTGTGTGAGGGAGGGGGTGTGTAACAGAGCAACGTGTGTGTGTGTGTGAGGGAGGGGGTGTGTAACAGAGCAGTGCGTGTGTGTGTGAGGGTGGGGGTCTGTTGCATAGCAGTGCGTGTGTGTGTGAGGGAGGGGGTGTGTAACAGAGCAACGTGTGTGTGTGTGAGGGACGGGGTGTGTAACCGAGCAGCACGTGTGTGTGTGTGAGGGAGGGGGTGTGTAACAGAGCAGCACATGTGTGTGTGAGGGAGGGGGTGTGTTAGAGAGCAGCACGTGTGTGTGTTTGAGGGAGGGGATATGTAACAGAGCAGTGCGTATGTGTGTGTGTGAGGGAGGGAGTGTGTAACAGAGCAACGTGTGTTTGTGTGAGGGAGGGGTGTGTAACAGAGCAGTGCGTGTGTGTGTGTGAGGGAGTGGGTGTGTAACAGAGCAGTGCATGCGTGTTTGAGGGAGGGGGTGTGTAACAGAGCAACGTGTGTGTGAGGGGGAGGGGGTGTGTAACAGAGCAGTGCGTGTCTGTGTGAGGGAGGGGGTGTATAAGAGAGCAGCACGTGTGTGTGTGAGGGAGGGGGTGTGTAACAGAGCAGTGCGTGTGTGTGTGAGGGAGGGGGTGTGTAACAGAGCAGTGCGTGTGTGTTTGAGGGAGGGGGTGTGTTGCAGAGTAGTGCGTGTGTGTTTGAGGGAGGGGGTGTGTAACAGAGCAGTGCGCGTGTGTTTGAGGGAGGGGTTGTGTAACAGAGCAGCACGTGTGTGTGTCTGAGGGAGCGGGTGTGTAACAGAGCAGTGCATGTGTGTTTGAGGGAGGGGATGTGTAACAGAGCAACATGTGTAGGTGTGAGGAGGGGATGTGTAACAGAGCAGCACGTTTGTGTGTGTGAGGGAGGGGGTGTGTAACAGAGCAGCACGTGTGTGTGTGTGAGGGAGGGCGTGTGTAACAGAGCAGCACGAGTGTGTGTGAGGGAGGGGGTGTGTTGCAGAGCAGCACGTGTGTATTTGTGAGGGAGGGTGTGTGTAACAGAGCAGTGCGCGTGTGTGTGAGGGAGGGGGCGTGTAACAGAGCAGCATGTGTGTGTGTTTGAGGGAGGGTGTGTGTGTTACAGAGCAGCACGTGTGTGTGTGAGGGAGTGGGTGTGTAATAGAGCAGCACGTGTGTGTGTGAGGGAGTGGGTGTGTAACTGAGCAGTGCGTGTGTGTGTGAGGAGGTGGTTGTGTAACAGAGCAGTGCGTGTGTGTGTGAGGGAGGGGGTGTGTAACAGAGCAGTGCGTGTGTGTTTGAGGGAGGGATTGTGTAACAGAGCAACATGTGTGTGTGTGTGTGAGTGAGGGGGTGTGTTGCAGAGCAGTGCGTGTGTGTGTGAGGGAAGGGGTGTGTTGCAGAGCAGTGCGTGTGTGTGTGAGGGAGGGGGTGTGTTGCAGAGCAGCACGTGTGTGTGTGAGGGAGAGGGTGTGTAACAGAGTAGTGCGTGTGTGTTTGATGGAGGGGGTGTGTAACAGAGCCACGTGTGTGTGTGTGGGGGAGGGGTTGTGTAACAGAGCAGCACGTGTGTGGGCGAGGGAGGGGGTGTGTAACAGAGTAGTGCGTGTGTGTTTGAGGGAGGGGTTGTGTAACAGAGCAACGTGTGTGTGTGTGTGTGTGAGGCGGTGTGTTGCAGAGCAGTGCGTGTGTGTGTGAGGGAAGGGGTGTGTTGCAGCGCAGTGCGTGTGTGTGTGAGGGAGGGGGTGTGTAACTGAGCAACGTGTGTGTGTGTGAGGGAGGGGGTGTGTGAGGGAGGTGGTGTGTAACAGATCAGCACGTGTGTGTGTGACAGAGGGGGTGTGTTGCAGAGCAGCACGTGTGTATGTGTGAGGGAGGGGGTTGTTGCAGAGCAGCCTGTGTGTGTGAGGGAGGGGGTGTGTAACAGAGCAGCACGTGTATCTGTGAGGGAGCGGGTGTGTAACAGAGGAGTGCGTGTGTGTTTGAGGGTGGGGCTGTGTAACAGAGCAACGTGTGTGTGTGGGGGGGAGGGGTTGTGTAACAGAGCAGCACATGTGTGTGTGAGGGAGGTGGTGTGTAACGGAGCAGTGCGTTTTTGTTTGAGGGAGAGGGTGTGTAACAGAACAACGTGTGTGCGTGTGAGGGAGGGGGTGTGTAACAGAGCAACGTATGTGTGAGGGTGGGGGTGTGTAACAACGCAAGGTGAGTGTGTGTGTGTGTGAGAGGGAGGGGGTGTGTAACAGAGCAACGTGTGTGTGTGTGTGTGTGTGAGGGAGGGGGTGTGTAACAGAGCAGTGCGTGTGTGTGTGAGGGTGGGGGTCTGTTGCATAGCAGTGCATGTGTGTGTGAGGGAGGGGGTGTGTAACCGAGCAACGTGTGTTTGTGTGAGGGAGGGGGTGTGTAACAGAGCAACGTGTGTGTGTGTGAGGGAGGGGGTGTGTAACCGAGCAGCACGTGTGTGTGTGTGAGGGAGGGGGTGTGTAACAGAGCAGCACGAGTGTGTGAGGGAGGGTGTGTAACAGAGCAGTGCGTGTGTGTGTGAGGGAGGGGGTGTGTAACAGAGCAGTGCATGTGTGTGTGTGAGGGAGGGGCTGTGTAACAGAGCAACGTGTATGTGTGTGTGAGAGTGGGGCTGTGTAACAGAGCAACGTGTGTGTGTGTGAGGGAGGGGGTGTGTAACAGAGCAGCACATGTGTGTGTGAGGGAGGGGGTGTGTTACAGAGCAGCACGTGTGTGTGTTTGAGGGAGAGGGTATGTAACTGAGCAGTGCGTGTGTGTGTGAGGGAGGGGGTGTGTAACAGAGCAACGTGTGTTTGTGTGAGGGAGGGGGTGTGTTGCAGAGCAGCACGTGTGTGTGTTAGGGAGGGGTGTGTAACAGAGCAGTGCGTGTGTGTGTGTGAGGGAGGGGGTGTGTAACAGAGCGGTGCGTGCGTGTTTGAGGGAGGGGTTGTGTAACAGAGCAACGTGTGTGTGAGCGGGAGGGGGTGTGTAACAGAGCAGTGCGTGTCTGTGTGAGGGAGGGGGTGTATAACAGAGCAGCACGTGTGTGTGTGAGGGAAGGGGTGTGTAACAGAGCAGCACGTGTGTGTGTGAGGGAGGAGGTGTCTAACGGAGAAGCATATGTGTGTGTGTGTGTGAGGGAGGTGGTGTGTTACCGAGCAGCACATGTGTGTGTGATGGAGGGGGTGTGTAACAGCAGTGTGTGTGTGTGTGAGGGAGGGGGTGTGTAACAGAGCAGTGCGTGTGTGTGTGAGTGAGGGGGTGTGTAACAGGGCAGTGCGTGTGTGTGTGTCAGGGAGGGGGTGTGTTGCAGAGCAGCACATGTGTGTGTGAAGGAGGGGGTGTGTATCAGAGCAGTGCGTGTGTGCGTGAGGGAGGGGGTGTGTAACAGAGCAGTGCGTGTGTGTTTGAGGGAGGGTGTGTGTAACAGAGCAGTGCGCGTTTGTTTGAGGGAGGGGGTGTGTAACAGAGCAGCACTTGTGTGTGTCTGAGGGAGCGGGTTTGTAACAGAGCAGTGCATGTGTGTTTGAGGGAGGGGATGTGTAACAGAGCAACATGTGTAGGTGTGAGGGAGGGGATGTGTAAAAGAGCAGCACGTTTGTGTGTGTGAGGGAGGGGGTGTGTAACAGAGCAGCACATGTGTTTCTGAGGGAGAGGGTGTGTAACAGAGCAACATCTGTGTGTGTGAGGGAGGGGGTGTGTAACAGAGCAGTGCGTGTGTGTGTGAGGGAGGGGGTGTGTAACAGAGCAGTGTGTGTGTGTGTGAGGGAGGGGGTGTGTAACAGAGCAGTGTGTGTGTATGTGAGGGAGAGGGTGTGTAACAGAGCAACGTGTGTTTGGGTGAGGGAGGGGGTGTCTAACAGAGCAACATGTGTGTGTGTGAGGGAGGGGTTGTGTAACAGAGCAGCACGTTTGTGTGTGTGAGCGAGGGTGTGTGTAACAGCAGTACGTGTGTGTGTGAGGGAGGGGGTGTGTAACAGAGCAGTGCGTGTGTGTTTGAGGGAGGGATTGTGTAACAGAGCAACGTGTGTGTGTGTGTGTGTGAGTGAGGGGAGGTGTTGCAGAGCAGTGCCCGTGTGTGTGAGGGAAGGGGTGTGTTGCAGAGCAGTGCGTGTGTGTGTGAGGGAGGGGGTGTGTTGCAGAGCAGCACGTGTGTGTGTGAGGGAGAGGGTGTGTAACAGAGTAGTGCGTGTGTGTTTGATGGAGGGGGTCTGTAACAGAGCCACGTGTGTGTGTGTGGGGGAAGGGGTGTGTAACAGAGCAGCACGTGTGTGGGCGAGGGAGGGGGTGTGTAACAGAGCAGTTCGTGTGTGTTTGAGGGAGGGGACGTGTAACAGAGCAACATGTGTGTTTGTGAGGGAGAGGGTGTGTAACAGAGCAACGTGTGTGTGTGAGGGAGGGTGTGTGTAACAGAGCAGCACGTGTGTGTGTGTTTGTGTGAGGGAGGGGGTGTGTTGCAGAGCAGCGTGTGTGTGAGGGAGGGGGTGTGTTGCAGAGCAGCGTGTGTGTGAGGGAGGTGGTGTGTAACAAAGCAGCGCGTGTGTGTGAGGAAGGGGGTGTGTTGCACACCAGTGTGTGTGTGTGTGAGGGAGGGGATGTCTAACAGAGCAACGTGTGTGTGTGTGTGAGGGAGGGGTTGTGTAACAGTGCAGCACGTTTGTGTGTGTGAGGGAGGGTGTGTGTAACAGAGCAGCACGTGTGTGAATGAGGGAGGGGGTGTGTAACAGAGCAGTGCGTGTGTGTGTGTGGGGGAGGGGGTTTGTTGCAGAGCAGCACGTGTGTGTGTGAGGGAAGGGGTGTGTAACTGAGCAGTGCGTCTGTGTGTGAGGGATGGGGTGTGTAACAGAGCAGCACGTGTGTGTGTGACGGAGGGGGTGTGTAACAGAGCAGCACGTGTGATTGTGTGAGGGAGGGGGTGTGTAACAGAGCAACGTGTGTGTGTGTGTGTGTGTGTGTGTGTGTGTGTGTGAGGGAGGGGCTGTGTAACAGAGTAACGTGTAGTTGTGTGAGGGAGGGGTTGTGTAACAGAGCAGTGCATGTGTGTGTGAGGGAGGGGGTGTGTTGCAGAGCAGTGTGTGTGTGTGTGAGGGAGGGGGTGTGTAACAGAGCAGCACGTGTGTGTGTGTGAGGGAGGGGGTGTGTAACAGAGCAGTGCGTGTGTGTGAGGGAGGGGGTATGTTGCAGATCAGTGCGTGTGTGTGTGAGGGAGGGGGGTGTGTTGCAGAGCTGTGTGTGTGTGTGTGAGGGAGGGGGTGTGTAACAGAGCAGCACGTGTGTGTGTGTGAGGGAGGGGGTGTGTAACAGAGCAGTGCGTGTGTGTGAGGGAGGGGGTATGTTGCAGAGCAGTGCGTGTGTGTGTGAGGGAGGGGGGTGTGTAACAGAACAACGTGTGTGTGTGTGTGAGGGAGGTGGTGTGTTACAGAGCAGCACATGTGTGTGTTAGGGAGGGGTTGTGTAACAGCAGTGCGTGTCTGTGTGAGGGAGGGGGTGTGTTGCAGAGCAGCACGTGTGTGTGTGAGGGAGGGGGTGTGTTGCAGAGCAGCACGTGTGTGTGTTAGGGAGGGGTGTGTAACAGAGCAGTGCGTGTCTGTGTGAGGGTGTGTGTAACAGAGCAACGTGTGTGTGAGGGGGAGGGGGTGTGTAACAGAGCAGTGCGTGTCTGTGTGAGGGAGGGGGTGTGTAACAGAGCAGCACGTGTGTGTGAGGGAGGGGGTATGTAACAGAGCAGCACGTGTGTGTGTGAGGGAGAGGGTGTGTAACGGAGAAGCACATGTGTGTGTGTGTGAGGGAGGTGGTGTGTTACTGAGCAGCACATGTGTGTGTGATGGCGGGGGTGTGTAACAGTGTGTGTGTGTGTGTGAGGGAGGGGGTGTGTAACAGAGCAGTGCGTGTGTGTGTGTGAGGGGGTGTGTAACAGAGCAGTGCGTGTATGTGTGTCAGGGAGGGGGTGTGTTGCAGAGCAGCACGTGTGTGTGTGAAGGAGGGGGTGTGTAACAGAGCAGTGCGTGTGTGTGTGATGGAGGGGGTGTGTAACAGAGCAGTGCGTGTGTGTTTGAGGGAGGGGGTGTGTAACAGAGCAGTGCGCGTGTGTTTGAGGGAGGGGGTGTGTAACAGAGCAGCACGTGTGTGTGTGAGGGAGGAGGTGTCTAACGGAGAAGCACATTGTGTGTGTGTGTGAGGGAGGTGGTGTGTTACTGAGCAGCACTTGTGTGTGTGATGGAGGGGGTGTGTAACAGCAGTGTGTGTGTGTGTGTGAGGCAGGGGGTGTGTAACAGAGCAGTGCGTGGGTGTGTGAGGGAGGGGGTGTGTAACAGAGCAGTGCGTGTGTGTTTGAGGGAGGGGTTGTGTTGCAGAGCAGTGCGTGTGTGTTTGAGGGAGGGGGTGTGTAACAGAGCAGTGCGCGTGTGTTTGAGGGAGGGGGTGTGTAACAGAGCAGCACGTGTATGTGTCTGAGGGAGCGGGTGTGTAACAGAGCAGTGCATGTGTGTTTGAGGGAGGGGATGTGTAACAGAGCAACATGTGTAGGTGTGAGGGAGGGGATGTGTAACAGAGCAGCACGTTTGTGTGTGTGAGGGAGGGGGTGTGTAACAGAGCAGCACGTGTGTTTGTGAGGGAGAGGGTGTGTAACAGAGCAATGTCTGTGTGTGTGAGGGAGGGGGTGTGTAACAGAGCAGTGTGTGTGTATGTGAGGGAGAGGGTGTGTAACAGAGCAACGTGTGTTTGGGTGAGGGAGGGGGTGTCTAACAGAGCAACATGTGTGTGTGTGAGGGAGGGGTTGTGTAACAGAGCAGCACGTTTGTGTGTGTGAGCGAGGGTGTGTGTTACAGCAGTACGTGTGTGTGTGAGGGAGGGGGTGTGTAACAGAGTAGTGCGTGTGTGTTTGAGGGAGGGATTGTGTAACAGAGCAACGTGTGTGTGTGTGTGTGAGTGAGGGGGTGTGTTGCAGAGCAGTGCGTGTGTGTGTGAGGGAAGGGGTGTGTTGCAGAGCAGCACGTGTGTGTGTGAGGGAGAGGGTGTGTAACAGAGTAGTGCGTGTGTGTTTGATGGAGGGGGTGTGTAACAGAGCCACGTGTGTGTGTGTGGGGGAGGGGGTGTGTAACAGAGCAGCACGTGTGTGGGCGAGGGAGGGGATGTGTAACAGAGCAGTGCGTGTGTGTTTGAGGGAGGGGGTGTATAACAGAGCAATGTGTGTATGTGTGAGGGAGGGGGTGTGTTACAGAGCAGCGTGTGTGTGAGGTGGGGGTGTGTAACAGAGCAAGGTGTGTGTGTGTGTGTGTGTGTGTGTGTGTGTGTGTGTGTGTGTGTGTGTGTGTGTGTGTGTGTGTGTGTGTGTGTGTGTGTGTGTGTGTGTGTGTGTGTGTGTGTGTATGTGTGTGTGTGTGTCTGAGGGGGTGTGTAATTGAGCAACGTGTGTGTGTGTGTGTGTGCGTGTGTGAGGGAGGGGGTGTGTAACAGAGTAACGTGTAGTTGTGTGAGGGAGGGGGTGTGTAACAGAGCAGCACGTGTGTGTGTGAAGGAGGGGGTGTGTTACAGCTCAATGCATGTGTGTGTGTGAGGGATGGGGTGTGTAACGGAGCAGTGCGTGTGTGTGTGAGGGAGAGGATGTGTAACAGAGCAGCACATGTGTGTGTGTGAGGGAGGGATTGTGTTGCAGAGCAGCATGTTTGTGTATGAGGGAGGGGTGTGTAACAGAGCAGCACGTGTGTGTGTGAGGGAGGGGGTTTGTAACAGAGCAGTGCGTGTGTGTGAGGGAGGGGTGTGTAACAGAGCAGCACATGTGTGTGTGTGAGGGAGCGGGTGTGTTACAGCTCAGTGCGTGTGTGTGTGAGGGAGGGTGTGTGTTACAGAGCAGTGCGTGTGTGTGTGAGGGAGGGTGTGTGTGAGTGAGGAGTTGTGTAACAGAGCAGCATGTGTGTGAGTGAGGGAGGGGGTGTGTTGCAGAGCAGCCTGTGTGTGTGAGGGAGGGGGTGTGTAACAGAACAGCACATGTGTGTGTGAGGGAGGAGTTGTGTAACAGAGCAGCACATGTGTGAGTGAGGGAGGGGGTGTGTTGCAGAGCAGCCTGTGTGTGTGAGGGAGGGGGTGTGTAACAGAGCAGCACGTGTATGTGTGAGGGAGAGGGTGTGTAACAGAGCAGCACGTGTATGTGTGAGGGAGGGGGTGTGTAACAGAGCAGCACGTGTGTGTGAGGGAGGAGTTGTGTAACAGAGCAGCACGTGTGTGTGTGAGGGAGGAGTTGTGTAACAGAGCAGCACGTGTGTGAGTGAGGGAGGGGGTTGTTGCAGAGCAGCCTGTGTGTGTGAGGGAGGGGGTGTGTAACAGAGCAGCACGTGTATGTGTGAGGGAGTGGGTGTGTAACAGTAGTGCGTGTGTGTTTGAGGGTGTGGGTGTGTAACAGAGCAGTGCGTGTTTGTTTGAGGGAGAGGGTGTTCAACAGAACAACGTGTGTGTGAGGGTGGGTGTGTGTAACTGAGCAACGTGCGTGTGTGAGTGTGTGTGAGGGAGGGTTGTGTTACAGGGCAACGTGTGTGTGTCTGTGTGAGGGAGGGGGTGTGTAACTGAGCAACGTGTGTGTGTGTGTGTGTGTGTCAGGGAGGGGGTGGGTAATAGCAAGGTCTGTGTATGTGTGAGGGAGGTGGTGTGTAACAGAGCAGTGCGTGTGTGTGAGGGAGGTGGTATGTAGCAGTGCGTGTGTGTGAGAGGAAGGGGTTGTGTTGCAGAGCAGGGTGTGTGTGTGTAAGGGAGGGGATGTGTTACAGAGCAACGTGTGTTTGTGTGGGGTTGGGGGTCTGTTACAGAGCAACGTGTTTGTGTGTGAGGGTGGGGGTGTGTAACAGAGCAGCATGTGTGTGTTTGAGGGAGGGGGTGTGTAACAGAGCAGCACATGTGTATGTGAGGGAGGGGGTGTGTAACAGAGCAACGTGTGTGTGTGAGGGAGGGGGTGTGTTGCAGAGCAGCACGTGTGTGTGTGAGGGAGGGGGTTTGTAACAGAGTAGTGCGTGTGTGTGAGGGAGGGGGTGTGTAACAGAGCAGCACGTGTGTGTGTGAGGGAGGGGGTGTGTAACAGAGCAGTGCGTGTGTGTGTGAGGGAGGGGGTGTGTAACAGAGCAGCACGTGTGTGTGTGAGGGAGGGATTGTGTTGCAGAGCAGCATGTTTGTGTATGAGGGAGGGGTGTGTAACAGAGCAGCATGTGTGTGTGTGAGGGAGGTGGTGTGTTAGAGAGCAGCACATGTGTGTGTGTGAGGGAGAGAGTGTGTAACAGAGCAGCACGTGTGTGTGAGGGAGGGGGTGTGTAAGAGATCAGCACATGTGTGTGTGTGAGGGAGCGGGTGTGTTACAGCTCAGTGCGTGTGTGTGTGTGAGGGAGGGTGTGTGTAACAGAGCAGTGCGTGTGTGTGTGAGGGAAGGGTTGTGTAACAGAGCAGCACGTGTGTGTGATGGAGGGGTTGTGTAACAGAGCAGCACATGTGTGAGTGAGGGAAGGGGTGTGTTGCAGAGCAGCACGTGTATGTGTGAGGGAGGGGGTGTGTAACAGAGTAGTGCGTGTGTGTTTGAGGGTGGGGCTGTGTAACAGAGCAATGTGTGTGTGTGTGTGGGGGAGGGGGTGTGTAACAGAGCAGCACATGTGTGTGTGAGGAAGGTGGTGTGTAACAGAGCAGTGCGTGTTTGTTTGAGGGAGAGGGTGTGTAACAGAACAACGTGTGTGCGTGTGAGGGAGGGGGTGTGTAACAGAGCCAAGTATGTGTGAGGGTGGGGGTGTGTAACAACGCAAGGTGAGTGTGTGTGTGTGTGTGAGGGAGGGGGTGTGTAACAGAGCAACGTGTGTGTGTGTGTGAGGGAGGGGGTGTGTAACAGAGCAGTGCGTGTGTGTGTGAGGGTGGGGGTCTGTTGCATAGCAGTGCGTGTGTGTGTGAGGGAGGGGGTGTGTAACAGAGCAACGTGTGTGTGTGTGAGGGAGGGGGTGTGTAACCGAGCAGCACGTGTGTGTGTGTGAGGGAGGGGGTGTGTAACAGAGCAGCACATGTGTGTGTGAGGGAGGGGGTGTGTTACAGAGCAGCACGTGTGTGTGTTTGAGGGAGGGGATATGTAACATAGCAGTGCGTATGTGTGTGTGTGAGGGAGGGGGTGTGTAACAGAGCAACGTGTGTTTGTGTGAGGGAGGGGTGTGTAACAGAGCAGTGCGTGTGTGTGTGTGAGGGAGTGGGTGTGTAACAGAGCAGTGCGTGCGTGTTTGAGGGAGGGGGTGTGTAACAGAGCAACGTGTGTGTGAGGGGGAGGGGGTGTGTAACAGAGCAGTGCGTGTCTGTGTGAGGGAGGGGGTGTATAACAGAGCAGCACGTGTGTGTGTGAGGGAGGGGGTGTGTAACAGAGCAGTGCGTGTGTGTGTGAGGGAGGGGGTGTGTAACAGAGCAGTGCGTGTGTGTTTGAGGGAGGGGGTGTGTTGCAGAGTAGTGCGTGTGTGTTTGAGGGAGGGGGTGTGTAACAGAGCAGTGCGCGTGTGTTTGAGGGAGGGGTTGTGTAACAGAGCAGCACGTGTGTGTGTCTGAGGGAGCGGGTGTGTAACAGAGCAGTGCATGTGTGTTTGAGGGAGGGGATGTGTAACAGAGCAACATGTGTAGGTGTGAGGGAGGGGATGTGTAACAGAGCAGCACGTTTGTGTGTGTGAGGGAGGGGGTGTGTAACAGAGCAGCACGTGTGTTTGTGAGGGAGAGGGTGTGTAACAGCAACATCTGTGTGTGTGAGGGAGGGGGTGTGTAACAGAGCAGTGCGTGTGTGTGTGAGGGAGGGGTTGTGTAACAGAGCAGTGTGTGTGTGTGTGTGAGGGAGGGGGTGTGTAACAGAGCAGTGTGTGTGTATGTGAGGGAGAGGGTGTGTAACAGAGCAACGTGTGTTTGGGTGAGGGAGGGGGTGTGTAACAGAGCAACATGTGTGTGTGTGAGGGAGGGGTTGTGTAACAGAGCAGCACGTTTGTGTGTGTGAGCGAGGGTGTGTGTAACAGCAGTACGTGTGTGTGTGAGGGAGGGGCTGTGTAACAGTGTAGTGTGTGTGTGTTTGAGGGAGGGATTGTGTAACAGAGCAATGTGTGTGTGTGTGTGTGAGTGAGGGGGTGTGTTGCAGAGCAGTGCGTGTGTGTGTGAGGGAAGGGGTGTGTTGCAGAGCAGCACATGTGTGTGTGAGGGAGAGGGTGTGTAACAGAGTAGTGCGTGTGTGTTTGATGGAGGGAGTGTGTAACAGAGCCACGTGTGTGTGTGTGGGGGAGGGGGTGTGTAACAGAGCAGCACGTGTGTGGGCGAGGGAGGGGATGTGTAACAGAGCAGTGCGTGTGTGTTTGAGGGAGGGGGTGTATAACAGAGCAATGTGTGTATGTGTGAGGGAGGGGGTGTGTTACAGAGCAGCGTGTGTGTGAGGTGGGGGTGTGTAACAGAGCAACGTGTGTGTGTGTGTGTGTGTGTGTGTGTGTGTGTGTGTGTGTGTGTGTGTGTGTGTGTGTGTGTGTGTGTGTGTGTGTGTGTGTGTGTGGGAGGGGGTGTGGGAGGGGGTGTGTAATTGAGCAACGTGTGTGTGTGTGTGTGTGTGTGTGTGTGTGTGTGTGTGAGGGAGGGGGTGTGTAACAGAGTAACGTGTAGTTGTGTGAGGGAGGGGGTGTGTTACAGAGCAGTGCGTGTGTGTGTGTGGGAGGGTGTGTTGTAGAGCAGTGCGTGTGTGTGTGAGGGAGAGGGTGTGTAACTGAGCAACGTGTGTTTGTGTGAGGGAGGGGGTGTGTAAAAGAGCCACGTGTGTGTGTGTGAGGGAGGGGGTGTGTAACAGAGCAGCACGTGTGTGTGTGTGAGGGAGGGGGTGTGTTGCAGAGCAGCACGTGTGTATGTGTGAGGGAGGGTGAGTGTAACAGAGCAGTGCGCGTGTGTGTGAGGGATGGGGTGTGTAACAGAGCAGCACGTGTGTGTGAGGGAGGGGATGTGTAACAGAGCAGCACGTGTGTGTTTGTGAGGGAGGGGGTTTGTAACAGAGCAGTTCGTGTGTGTTTGAGGGAGGGGGTGTGTAACAGAGCAACGTGTGTGTGTGTGAGGGATGGTGTGTGTAAGAGAGCAACGTGTGTTTGTGTGAGGGAGGAGGTGTGTTACAGAGCAGCGTGTGTGTGAGGACGGGGTGTGTAACAGAGCAACGTGTGTGTGTGAGTGTGTGTGGTGTGTGTGTGTGTGTGTGAGAGGGAGGGGGTGTGTAACAGAGCAATGTGTGTGTGTGTGTGTGTGAGGGAGGGGGTGTGTAATAGAGTAACGTGTGGTTGTGTGAAGGAGGTGGTGTGTAACAGAGCAGTGCCTGTGTGTGTGAGGGAGGGTGTGTGTTGCAGAGCAGTGCGTGTGTGTGTGAGGGAGGGGGTGTGTAACAGAGCAGCACGTGTGTGTGTGTGTGAGGGAGGGGGTGTGTAACAGAGCAGCACGTGTGTATTTGTGAGGGAGGGTGTGTGTAACAGAGCAGTGCGCGTGTGTGTGCGGGAGGGGGCGTGTAACAGAGCAGCATGTGTGTGTGTTTGAGGGAGGGTGTGTGTGTTACAGAGCAGCACGTGTGTGTGTGAGGGAGGGGGTGTGTAATAGAGCAGCACGTGTGTGTGTGTGAGGGAGTGGGTGTGTAACAGAGCAGTGCGTGTGTGTGTGAGGGAGGTGGTGTGTAACTGAGCAGTGCGTGTGTGTGTGAGGAGGTGGTTGTGTAACAGAGCAGTGCGTGTGTGTGTGAGGGAGGGGGTGTGTAACAGAGCAGTGCGTGTGTGTGAGGGAGGTGGTGTGTAGCAGTGCGTGTGTGTGAGAGGAAGGGGTTGTGTTGCAGAGCAGGGTGTGTGTGTGTAAGGGAGGGGGTGTGTTACAGAGCAACGTGTGTGTGTGTGAGGGAGGGGGTGTGTAACAGAGCAGCATGTGTGTGTTTGAGGGAGGGGGTGTGTAACAGAGCAGCACATGTGTATGTGAGGGAGGGGGTGTGTAACAGAGCAACGTGTGTGTGTGAGGGAGGGGGTGTGTAACAGAGTAGTGCGTGTGTGTGAGGGAGGGGTGTGTAACAGAGCAGCTCATGTGTGTGTGTGAGGGAGGGATTGTGTTGCAGAGCAGCATGTTTGTGTATGAGGGAGGGGCATGTAACAGCAGCACGTGTGTGTGTGAGGGAGGGGGTGTGTAACAGAGCAGCACGTGTGTGTGTGAGGGAGGCGGTGTGTAACAGAGCAGTGCGTGTGTGTGTGAGGGAGGGGGTGTGTAACAGAGCAGCACATGTGTGTGTGTGAGGGAGGGATTGTGTTGCAGAGCAGCATGTTTGTGTATGAGGGAGGGGTGTGTAACAGAGCAGCATGTGTGTGTGTGAGGGAGGTGGTGTGTTAGAGAGCAGCACATGTGTGTGTGTGAGGGAGAGGGTGTGTAACAGAGCAGCACGTGTGTGTGAGGGAGGGGGTGTGTAAGAGAGCAGCACATGTGTGTGTGTGAGGGAGCGGGTGTGTTACAGCTCAGTGCGTGTGTGTGTGTGAGGGAGGGTGTGTGTAACAGAGCAGTGCGTGTGTGTGTGAGGGAAGGGTTGTGTAACAGAGCAGCACGTGTGTGTGATGGAGGGGTTGTGTAACAGAGCAGCACGTGTGTGAGTGAGGGAGGGGTTTGTTGCAGAGCAGCCTGTGTGTGTGAGTGAGGGGGTGTGTAACAGAGTAGTGCGTGTGTGTTTGAGGGTGGGGCTGTGTAACAGAGCAACGTGTGTGTGTGTGGGGGAGGGGGTGTGTAACAGAGCAGCACATGTGTGTGTGAGGAAGGTGGTGTGTAACAGAGCAGTGCGTGTTTGTTTGAGGGAGAGGGTGTGTAACAGGAACAACGTGTGTGCGTGTGAGGGAGGGGGTGTGTAACAGAGCAACGTATGTGTGAAGGTGGGGGTGTGTAACAACGCAAGGTGAGTGTGTGTGTGTGTGTGAGGGAGGGGGTGTGTAACAGAGCAACGTGTGTGTGTGTGTGAGGGAGGGGGTGTGTAACAGAGCAGTGCGTGTGTGTGTGAGGGTGGGGGTCTGTTGCATAGCAGTGCGTGTGTGTGTGAGGGAGGGGGTGTGTAACAGAGCAACGTGTGTGTGTGTGAGGGAGGGGGTGTGTAACCGAGCAGCACGTGTGTGTGTGTGAGGGAGGGGGTGTGTAACAGAGCAGCACATGTGTGTGTGAGGGAGGGGGTGTGTTAGAGAGCAGCACGTGTGTGTGTTTGAGGGAGGGGATATGTAACAGAGCAGTGCGTATGTGTGTGTGTGAGGGAGGGAGTGTGTAACAGAGCAACGTGTGTTTGTGTGAGGGAGGGGTGTGTAACGGAGCAGTGCGTGTGTGTGTGAGGGAGAGGATGTGTAACAGAGCAGCACATGTGTGTGTGTGAGGGAGGGATTGTGTTGCAGAGCAGCATGTTTGTGTATGAGGGAGGGGTGTGTAACAGAGCAGCACGTGTGTGTGTGAGGGAGGGGGTTTGTAACAGAGCAGTGCGTGTGTGTGAGGGAGGGGTGTGTAACAGAGCAGCACATGTGTGTGTGTGAGGGAGCGGGTGTGTTACAGCTCAGTGCGTGTGTGTGTGAGGGAGGGTGTGTGTTACAGAGCAGTGCGTGTGTGTGTGAGGGAGGGTGTGTGTGAGTGAGGAGTTGTGTAACAGAGCAGCATGTGTGTGAGTGAGGGAGGGGGTGTGTTGCAGAGCAGCCTGTGTGTGTGAGGGAGGGGGTGTGTAACAGAACAGCACATGTGTGTGTGAGGGAGGAGTTGTGTAACAGAGCAGCACATGTGTGAGTGAGGGAGGGGGTGTGTTGCAGAGCAGCCTGTGTGTGTGAGGGAGGGGGTGTGTAACAGAGCAGCACGTGTATGTGTGAGGGAGAGGGTGTGTAACAGAGCAGCACGTGTATGTGTGAGGGAGGGGGTGTGTAACAGAGCAGCACGTGTGTGTGAGGGAGGAGTTGTGTAACAGAGCAGCACGTGTGTGTGTGAGGGAGGAGTTGTGTAACAGAGCAGCACGTGTGTGAGTGAGGGAGGGGGTTGTTGCAGAGCAGCCTGTGTGTGTGAGGGAGGGGGTGTGTAACAGAGCAGCACGTGTATGTGTGAGGGAGTGGGTGTGTAACAGTAGTGCGTGTGTGTTTGAGGGTGTGGGTGTGTAACAGAGCAGTGCGTGTTTGTTTGAGGGAGAGGGTGTTCAACAGAACAACGTGTGTGTGAGGGTGGGTGTGTGTAACTGAGCAACGTGCGTGTGTGAGTGTGTGTGAGGGAGGGTTGTGTAACAGGGCAACGTGTGTGTGTCTGTGTGAGGGAGGGGGTGTGTAACTGAGCAACGTGTGTGTGTGTGTGTGTGTGTGTCAGGGAGGGGGTGGGTAATAGCAAGGTCTGTGTATGTGTGAGGGAGGTGGTGTGTAACAGAGCAGTGCGTGTGTGTGAGGGAGGTGGTGTGTAGCAGTGCGTGTGTGTGAGAGGAAGGGGTTGTGTTGCAGAGCAGGGTGTGTGTGTGTAAGGGAGGGGATGTGTTACAGAGCAACGTGTGTTTGTGTGGGGTTGGGGGTCTGTTACAGAGCAACGTGTTTGTGTGTGAGGGAGGGGGTGTGTAACAGAGCAGCATGTGTGTGTGTGAGGGAGGGGGTGTGTTGCAGAGCAGCACGTGTGTGTGTGAGGGAGGGGGTTTGTAACAGAGTAGTGCGTGTGTGTGAGGGAGGGGTGTGTAACAGAGCAGCTCATGTGTGTGTGTGAGGGAGGGATTGTGTTGCAGAGCAGCATGTTTGTGTATGAGGGAGGGGTGTGTAACAGCAGCACGTGTGTGTGTGAGGGAGGGGGTGTGTAACAGAGCAGCACGTGTGTGTGTGAGGGAGGGGGTGTGTAACAGAGCAGTGCGTGTGTGTGTGAGGGAGGGGGTGTGTAACAGAGCAGCACATGTGTGTGTGTGAGGGAGGGATTGTGTTGCAGAGCAGCATGTTTGTGTATGAGGGAGGGGTGTGTAACAGAGCAGCATGTGTGTGTGTGAGGGAGGTGGTGTGTTAGAGAGCAGCACATGTGTGTGTGTGAGGGAGAGGGTGTGTAACAGAGCAGCACGTGTGTGTGAGGGAGGGGGTGTGTAAGAGAGCAGCACATGTGTGTGTGTGAGGGAGCGGGTGTGTTACAGCTCAGTGCGTGTGTGTGTGAGGGAGGGTGTGTGTAACAGAGCAGTGCGTGTGTGTGTGAGGGAAGGGTTGTGTAACAGAGCAGCACGTGTGTGTGATGGAGGGGTTGTGTAACAGAGCAGCACATGTGTGAGTGAGGGAGGGGGTGTGTTGCAGAGCAGCCTGTGTGTGTGAGGGAGGGGGTGTGTAACAGAGCAGCACGTGTATGTGTGAGGGAGGGGGTGTGTAACAGAGTAGTGCGTGTGTGTTTGAGGGTGTGGCTGTGTAACAGAGCAACGTGTGTGTGTGTGGGGGAGGGGGTGTGTAACAGAGCAGCACATGTGTGTGTGAGGAAGGTGGTGTGTAACAGAGCAGTGCGTGTTTGTTTGAGGGAGAGGGTGTGTAACAGGAACAACGTGTGTGCGTGTGAGGGAGGGGGTGTGTAACAGAGCAACGTATGTGTGAGGGTGGGGGTGTGTAACAACGCAAGGTGAGTGTGTGTGTGTGTGAGGGAGGGGGTGTGTAACAGAGCAACGTGTGTGTGTGTGTGAGGGAGGGGGTGTGTAACAGAGCAGTGCGTGTGTGTGTGAGGGTGGGGGTCTGTTGCATAGCGGTGCGTGTGTGTGTGAGGGAGGGGGTGTGTAACAGAGCAACGTGTGTGTGTGTGAGGGAGGGGGTGTGTAACCGAGCAGCACGTGTGTGTGTGTGAGGGAGGGGGTGTGTAACAGAGCAGCACATGTGTGTGTGAGGGAGGGGGTGTGTTAGAGAGCAGCACGTGTGTGTGTTTGAGGGAGGGGATATGTAACAGAGCAGTGCGTATGTGTGTGTGTGTGAGGGAGGGAGTGTGTAACAGAGCAACGTGTGCTTGTGTGAGGGAGGGGTGTGTAACAGAGCAGTGCGTGTGTGTGTGTGAGGGAGTGGGTGTGTAACAGAGCAGTGCGTGCGTGTTTGAGGGAGGGGGTGTGTAACAGAGCAACGTGTGTGTGAGGGGGAGGGGGTGTGTAACAGAGCAGTGCGTGTGTGTTTGAGGGAGGGGGTGTGTTGCAGAGTAGTGCGTGTGTGTTTGAGGGAGGGGGTGTGTAACAGAGCAGTGCGCGTGTGTTTGAGGGAGGGGTTGTGTAACAGAGCAGCACGTGTGTGTGTCTGAGGGAGCGGGTGTGTAACAGAGCAGTGCATGTGTGTTTGAGGGAGGGGATGTGTAACAGAGCAACATGTGTAGGTGTGAGGAGGGGATGTGTAACAGAGCAGCACGTTTGTGTGTGTGAGGGAGGGGGTGTGTAACAGAGCAGCACGTGTGTGTGTGTGAGGGAGGGCGTGTGTAACAGAGCAGCACGAGTGTGTGTGAGGGAGGGGGTGTGTTGCAGAGCAGCACGTGTGTATTTGTGAGGGAGGGTGTGTGTAACAGAGCAGTGCGCGTGTGTGTGAGGGAGGGGGCGTGTAACAGAGCAGCATGTGTGTGTGTTTGAGGGAGGGTGTGTGTGTTACAGAGCAGCACGTGTGTGTGTGAGGGAGGGGGTGTGTAATAGAGCAGCACGTGTGTGTGTGAGGGAGTGGGTGTGTAACTGAGCAGTGCGTGTGTGTGTGAGGAGGTGGTTGTGTAACAGAGCAGTGCGTGTGTGTGTGAGGGAGGGGGTGTGTAACAGAGCAGTGCGTGTGTGTTTGAGGGAGGGATTGTGTAACAGAGCAACGTGTGTGTGTGTGTGTGAGTGAGGGGGTGTGTTGCAGAGCAGTGCGTGTGTGTGTGAGGGAAGGGGTGTGTTGCAGAGCAGTGCGTGTGTGTGAGGGAGGGGGTGTGTTGCAGAGCAGCACGTGTGTGTGTGAGGGAGAGGGTGTGTAACAGAGTAGTGCGTGTGTGTTTGATGGAGGTGGTGTGTAACAGAGCCACGTGTGTGTGTGTGGGGGAGGGGTTGTGTAACAGAGCAGCACGTGTGTGGGCGAGGGAGGGGGTGTGTAACAGAGTAGTGCGTGTGTGTTTGAGGGAGGGGTTGTGTAACAGAGCAACGTGTGTGTGTGTGTGTGTGTGAGGCGGTGTGTTGCAGAGCAGTGCGTGTGTGTGTGAGGGAAGGGTGTGTTGCAGAGCAGTGCGTGTGTGTGTGAGGGAGGGGGTGTGTAACTGAGCAACGTGTGTGTGTGTGAGGGAGGGGGTGTGTGAGGGAGGTGGTGTGTAACAGATCAGCACGTGTGTGTGTGACGGAGGGGGTGTGTTGCAGAGCAGCACGTGTGTATGTGTGAGGGAGGGGGTTGTTGCAGAGCAGCCTGTGTGTGTGAGGGAGGGGGTGTGTAACAGAGCAGCACGTGTATCTGTGAGGGAGCGGGTGTGTAACAGAGGAGTGCGTGTGTGTTTGAGGGTGGGGCTGTGTAACAGAGCAACGTGTGTGTGTGTGGGGGAGGGGTTGTGTTACAGAGCAGCACATGTGTGTGTGAGGGAGGTGGTGTGTAACGGAGCAGTGCGTTTTTGTTTGAGGGAGAGGGTGTGTAACAGAACAACGTGTGTGCGTGTGAGGGAGGGGGTGTGTAACAGAGCAACGTATGTGTGAGGGTGGGGGTGTGTAACAACGCAAGGTGAGTGTGTGTGTGTGTGAGAGGGAGGGGGTGTGTAACAGAGCAACGTGTGTGTGTGTGTGTGAGGGAGGGGGTGTGTAACAGAGCAGTGCATGTGTGTGTGAGGGTGGGGGTCTGTTGCATAGCAGTGCATGTGTGTGTGAGGGAGGGGGTGTGTAACCGAGCAACGTGTGTTTGTGTGAGGGAGGGGGTGTGTAACAGAGCAACGTGTGTGTGTGTGAGGGAGGGGGTGTGTAACCGAGCAGCACGTGTGTGTGTGTGAGGGAGGGGGTGTGTAACAGAGCAGCACGAGTGTGTGAGGGAGGGTGTGTAACAGAGCAGTGCGTGTGTGTGTGAGGGAGGGGGTGTGTAACAGAGCAGTGCATGTGTGTGTGTGAGGGAGGGGGTGTGTAACAGAGCATTGCGTGTGTGTGAGGGGGAGGGGGTGTGTAACAGAGCAGTGCGTGTTTGTGTGACGGAGGGGGTGTGTAACAGAGCAGCACGTGTATGTGTGAGGGAGGGGCTGTGTAACAGAGTAGTGCGTATGTGTCTGAGGGAGGGGCTGTGTAACAGAGCAACGTGTATGTGTGTGTGAGAGTGGGGTTGTGTAACAGAGCAACGTGTGTGTGTGTGAGGGAGGGCGTGTGTAACAGAGCAGCACATGTGTGTGTGAGGGAGGGGGTGTGTTACAGAGCAGCACGTGTGTGTGTTTGAGGGAGAGGGTATGTAACAGAGCAGTGCGTGTGTGTGTGAGGGAGGGGGTGTGTAACAGAGCAACGTGTGTTTGTGTGAGGGAGGGGGTGTGTTGCAGAGCAGCACGTGTGTGTGTTAGGGAGGGGTGTGTAACAGAGCAGTGCGTGTGTGTGTGTGAGGGAGGGGGTGTGTAACAGAGCGGTGCGTGCGTGTTTGAGGGAGGGGTTGTGTAACAGAGCAACGTGTGTGTGAGGGGGAGGGGGTGTGTAACAGAGCAGTGCGTGTCTGTGTGAGGGAGGGGGTGTATAACAGAGCAGCACGTGTGTGTGTGAGGGAAGGGGTGTGTAACAGAGCAGCACGTGTGTGTGTGAGGGAGGAGGTGTCTAACGGAGAAGCACATGTGTGTGTGTGTGTGAGGGAGGTGGTGTGTTACCGAGCAGCACATGTGTGTGTGATGGAGGGGGTGTGTAACAGCAGTGTGTGTGTGTGTGAGGGAGGGGGTGTGTAACAGAGCAGTGCGTGTGTGTGTGAGTGAGGGGGTGTGTAACGGGGCAGTGCGTGTGTGTGTGTCAGGGAGGGGGTGTGTTGCAGAGCAGCACATGTGTGTGTGAAGGAGGGGGTGTGTATCAGAGCAGTGCGTGTGTGCGTGAGGGAGGGGGTGTGTAACAGAGCAGTGCGTGTGTGTTTGAGGGAGGGTGTGTGTAACAGAGCAGTGCGCGTTTGTTTGAGGGAGGGGGTGTGTAACAGAGCAGCACTTGTGTGTGTCTGAGGGAGCGGGTTTGTAACAGAGCAGTGCATGTGTGTTTGAGGGAGGGGATGTGTAACAGAGCAACATGTGTAGGTGTGAGGGAGGGGATGTGTAAAAGATCAGCACGTTTGTCTGTGTGAGGGAGGGGGTGTGTAACAGAGCAGCACATGTGTTTCTGAGGGAGAGGGTGTGTAACAGAGCAACATCTGTGTGTGTGAGGGAGGGGGTGTGTAACAGAGCAGTGCGTGTGTGTGTGAGGGAGGGGGTGTGTAACAGAGCAGTGTGTGTGTGTGTGAGGGAGGGGGTGTGTAACAGAGCAGTGTGTGTGTATGTGAGGGAGAGGGTGTGTAACAGAGCAACGTGTGTTTGGGTGAGGGAGGGGGTGTCTAACAGAGCAACATGTGTGTGTGTGAGGGAGGGGTTGTGTAACAGAGCAGCACGTTTGTGTGTGTGAGCGAGGGTGTATGTAACAGCAGTACGTGTGTGTGTGAGGGAGGAGGTGTGTAACAGAGCAGTGCGTGTGTGTTTGAGGGAGGGATTGTGTAACAGAGCAACGTGTGTGTGTGTGTGTGTGAGTGAGGGGAGGTGTTGCAGAGCAGTGCCCGTGTGTGTGAGGGAAGGGGTGTGTTGCAGAGCAGTGCGTGTGTGTGTGAGGGAGGGGGTGTGTTGCAGAGCAGCACGTGTGTGTGTGAGGGAGAGGGTGTGTAACAGAGTAGTGCGTGTGTGTTTGATGGAGGGGGTCTGTAACAGAGCCACGTGTGTGTGTGTGGGGGAAGGGGTGTGTAACAGAGCAGCACGTGTGTGGGCGAGGGAGGGGGTGTGTAACAGAGCAGTTCGTGTGTGTTTGAGGGAGGGGACGTGTAACAGAGCAACATGTGTGTTTGTGAGGGAGGGTGTGTGTAACAGAGCAGCACGTGTGTGTGTGTTTGTGTGAGGGAGGGGGTGTGTTGCAGAGCAGCGTGTGTGTGAGGGAGGGGGTGTGTTGCAGAGCAGCGTGTGTGTGAGGGAGGTGGTGTGTAACAAAGCAGCGCGTGTGTGTGAGGAAGGGGGTGTGTTGCACACCAGTGTGTGTGTGTGTGAGGGAGGGGATGTCTAACAGAGCAACGTGTGTGTGTGTGTGAGGGAGGGGTTGTGTAACAGTGCAGCACGTTTGTGTGTGTGAGGGAGGGTGTGTGTAACAGAGCAGCACGTGTGTGAATGAGGGAGGGAGTGTGTAACAGAGCAGTGCGTGTGTGTGTGTGGGGGAGGGGGTTTGTTGCAGAGCAGCACGTGTGTGTGTGAGGGAAGGGGTGTGTAACTGAGCAGTGCGTCTGTGTGTGAGGGATGGGGTGTGTAACAGAGCAGCACGTGTGTGTGTGACGGAGGGGGTGTGTAACAGAGCAGCACGTGTGATTGTGTGAGGGAGGGGGTGTGTAACAGAGCAACGTGTGTGTGTGTGTGTGTGTGTGTGTGTGTGTGTGTGAGAGGGAGGGCTTCTGTAACAGAGCAATGTGTGTGTGTGTGTGAGGGAGGGGCTGTGTAACAGAGTAACGTGTAGTTGTGTGAGGGAGGGGTTGTGTAACAGAGCAGTGCATGTGTGTGTGAGGGAGGGGGTGTGTTGCAGAGCAGTGTGTGTGTGTGTGAGGGAGGGGGTGTGTAACAGAGCAGCACGTGTGTGTGTGTGAGGGAGGGGGTGTGTAACAGAGCAGTGCGTGTGTGTGAGGGAGGGGGTATGTTGCAGAGCAGTGCGTGTGTGTGTGAGGGAGGGGGGTGTGTTGCAGAGCAGTGTGTGTGTGTGTGAGGGAGGGGGTGTGTAACAGAGCAGCACGTGTGTGTGTGTGAGGGAGGGGGGTGTGTAACAGAGCAGTGCGTGTGTGTGAGGGAGGGGGTATGTTGCAGAGCAGTGCGTGTGTGTGTGAGGGAGGGGGGTGTGTAACAGAACAACGTGTGTGTGTGTGTGAGGGAGGTGGTGTGTTACAGAGCAGCACATGTGTGTGTTAGGGAGGGGTTGTGTAACAGCAGTGCGTGTCTGTGTGAGGGAGGGGGTGTGTTGCAGAGCAGCACGTGTGTGTGTGAGGGAGGGGGTGTGTTGCAGAGCAGCACGTGTGTGTGTTAGGGAGGGGTGTGTAACAGAGCAGTGCGTGTGTGTGTGAGGGTGTGTGTAACAGAGCAACGTGTGTGTGAGGGGGAGGGGGTGTGTAACAGAGCAGTGCGTGTCTGTGTGAGGGAGGGGGTGTGTAACAGAGCAGCACGTGTGTGTGAGGGAGGGGGTATGTAACAGAGCAGCACGTGTGTGTGTGAGGGAGAGGGTGTGTAACGGAGAAGCACATGTGTGTGTGTGTGTGAGGGAGGTGGTGTGTTACTGAGCAGCACATGTGTGTGTGATGGCGGGGGTGTGTAACAGTGTGTGTGTGTGTGTGTGAGGGAGGGGGTGTGTAACAGAGCAGTGCGTGTGTGTGTGTGAGGGGGTGTGTAACAGAGCAGTGCGTGTGTGTGTGTGTCAGGGAGGGGGTGTGTTGCAGAGCAGCACGTGTGTGTGTGAAGGAGGGGGTGTGTAACAGAGCAGTGCGTGTGTGTGTGATGGAGGGGGTGTGTAACAGAGCAGTGCGTGTGTGTTTGAGGGAGGGGGTGTGTAACAGAGCAGTGCGCGTGTGTTTGAGGGAGGGGGTGTGTAACAGAGCAACATGTGTGTGTGAGGGAGGGGTGTGTTGCAGAGCACTGCGTGTGTGTTTGAGGGAGGGGGTGTGTAACAGAGCCGGGCGCGTGTGTTTGAGGGAGGGGGTGTGTAACAGAGCAGCACGTGTGTGTGTCGGAGGGAGCGGCTGTGTAACAGAGCTGTGCAAGTGCGTTTGAGGGAGGGGATGTGTAACAGAGCAACATGTGTAGGTGTGAGGGAGGGGGTGTGTAACAGAGCAGCACATTTGTGTGTGTGAGGGAGGGGGTGTGTAACAGAGCAGCACGTGTGTTTGTGAGGGAGAGGGTGTGTAACAGAGCAACGTCTGTGTGTGTGAGGGAGGGGGTGTGTAACAGAGCAGTGCGTGTGTGTGTGAGGGAGGGGGTGTGTAACAGAGCAGTGTGTGTGTGTGTGAGGGAGGGGGTGTGTAACAGAGCAGTGTGTGTGTATGTGAGGGAGAGGGTGTGTAACAGCAACGTGTGTGTGTGTGAGGGAGGGGTTGTGTAACAGAGCAGCACGTGTGTGTGTGTGAGCGAGGGTGTGTGTGACAGCAGTACGTGTGTGTGTGAGGGAGGGGGTGTGTAACAGCAGTGCGTGTGTGTTTGAGGGAGGGATTGTGTAACAGAGGAACGTGTGTGTGTGTGTGTGTGAGTGAGGGGGTGTGTTGCAGAGCAGTGCGTGTGTGTGTGAGGGTAGGGGTGTGTTGCAGAGCAGTGCGTGTGTGTGTGAGGGAGGGGGTGTGTTGCAGAGCAGCACGTGTGTGTCTGAGGGAGAGGGTGTGTAACAGAGTTGTGCGTGTGTGTTTGATGGAGGTGGTGTGTAACAGAGCAGTGTGTGTATGTGTGAGGGAGGGGGTGTGTAACAGATCAATGTGTGTTTGTGTGAGGGAGGAGGTGTGTTACAGAGCAGCGTGTGTGTGAGGTGGGTGTGTGTAACAGAGCAACGTGTGTGTGTGTGTGTGTGTGTGTGTGTGTGTGTGTGTGTGTGTGTGTGTGTGTGTGTGTGTGAGAGAGGGAGGGTGTGTGTAACTGAGCAACGTGTCTGTGAGGGAGGGGTGTGTAACAGAGTAACGTGTAGTTGTGTGAGGGAGGGGGTGTGCAACAGAGCAGTGCGTGTGTGTGTTTGGGAGGGTGTGTTGCAGAGCAGTGCGTGTGTGTGTGAGGGAGGGGGTGTGTAACTGAGCAACGTGTGTTTGCGTGAGGGAGGGGGTGTGTAACAGAGCAACGTGTGTGTGTGTGAGGGAGGGGTGTGTGTAATAGATCAGCACGTGTGTGTGTGAGGGAGTGGGTGTGTTGCAGAGCAGCACGTGTGTATGTGTGAGGGAGGGGGTGTGTAACAGAGCAGTGCGCGTGTGTGTGAGCGATGGGGTGTGTAACAGAGCAGCACGTGTGTGTGAGGGAGGGGGTGTGTAACAGCAGCACGTGTGTGTGTGTGAGGGAGGGGGTGTGTAACAGCAGTGCGTGTGTGTGTGAGGGAAGGGGCGTGTAACAGCAGCATGTGTGTGTGTGTGAGGGAGGGGGTGTGTGTTACAGAGCAGCACGTGTGTGTGTGAGGGAGAGGGTGTATAACAGAGCAGTTCGTGTGTGTTTGAGGGAGGGGACGTGTAACAGAGCAACATGTGTGTTTGTGAGGGAGAGGGTGTGTAACAGAGCAACGTCTGTGTGTGTGAGGGAGGGGGTGTGTAACAGCAGTGCATGTGTGTATGAGGGAGGGGGTGTGTTGCAGAGCAGCGTGTGTGTGAGGGAGGGGGTGTGTAACAAAGCAGCGCGTGTGTGTGAGGAAGGGGGTGTGCAACAGAGCAACGTGTGTTTTTGTGAGGGAGGGGGGTGTCTAACAGAGCAACATGTGTGTGTGTGTGAGGGAGGGGTTATGTAATAGAGCAGCACGTTTGTGTGTGTGAGAGAGGGTGTGTGTAACAGAGCAGCACGTGTGTGTTTGAGGGAGGGGGTGTGTAACAGAGCAGTGCGTGTGTGTGTGTGAGGGAGGGGGTGTGTAACTGAGCAGTGCGTCTGTGTGTGAGGGATGGGGTGTGTAACAGAGCAGCACGTGTGTTTGTGTGAGGGAGGGGGTGTGTAACAGCAACGTGTGTGTGTGTGTGTGAGATGGAGGGGGTGTGTAACAGAGCAACGTGTGTGTGTGTGTGAGGGAGGGGTGTGTAACAGAGTAACATGTGGTTGTGTGAGGGAGGGGGTGTGTAACAAAGCAGTGCATGTGTGTGTGAGGGAGGGGGTGTGTTGCAGAGCAGTGTGTGTGTGTGAGGGAGGGGGTGTGTAACAGAACAACGTGTGTGTGTGTGTGTGAGGGAGGGTGTGTGTAACAGAGCAGCACGTGTGTGTGTGAGGGAGGGGGTGTGTAACAGAGCAGTGCGTGTGTGTGTGTGAGGGAGGGGGTGTGTTGCAGAGCAGTGTGTGTGTGTGTGAGGGAGGGGGGTGTGTAACAGAACAACGTGTGTGTGTGTGAGGGAGGGGTGTGTAACAGTGCAGCACGTGTGTGTGTGAGGGAGGGGATGTGTAACAGAGCAGCACGTGTGTGTGTGTGTGTGTGAGGGAGGCCGTGTGTTGCAGAGCAGCAGGTGTGTGTGTGAGGGAGGAGGTGTGTAACAGAGCAACGTGTGTGTGTGTGTGAGGGAGGGGGTGTGTAACAGAGCAACGTGTGTGTGTGTGTGTGAGGGAGGGGCTGTGTAACAGAGTAACGTGTAGTTTTGTGAGGGAGGGGGTGTGTAACAGAGCAGTGCATGTGTGTGTGAGGGAGGGGGGTGTGTTGCAGAGCAGTGTGTGTGTGTGTGAGGGAGGGGGTGTGTAACAGAGCAGCACGTGTGTGTGTGTGAGGGAGGGGGTGTGTAACAGAGCAGTGCGTGTGTGTGTGAGGGAGGGGGTGTGTTGCAGAGCAGTGCGTGTGTGTGTGAGGGAGGGGGCTGTGTAACAGAACAACGTGTGTGTGTGTGTGAGGGAGGTGGTGTGTTACAGAGCAGCACGTGTTGTGTGTTAGGGAGGGGTTGTGTAACAGCAGTGCGTGTGTGTGTGAGGGAGGGGGTGTGTTGCAGAGCAGCACGTGTGTGTGTTAGGGAGGGGTGTGTAACAGAGCAGTGCGTGTGTGTGAGTGAGGGTGTGTGTAACAGAGCAGTGCGCTGTGTGTGTGTGTGAGGGAGGGGGTGTGTAACAGAGCAGTGCGTGCGTGTTTGAGGGAGGGGGTGTGTAAACAGAGCAACGTGTGTGTGAGGGGGAGGGGGTGTGTGTAGCAGAGCAGTGGGTGTCTGTGTGAGGGAGGGGGTGTGTAACAGAGCAGCACGTGTGTGTGTGAGGGAGGGGGTGTGTTACAGAGCAGCACGTGTGTGTGTTTGAGGGAGAATGTATGTAACAGAGTAGTGCGTATGTGTCTGAGGGAGGGGCTGTGTAACAGAGCAACGTGTATGTGTGTGAGAGTGGGGCTGTGTAACAGAGCAACGTGTGTGTGTGTGAGGGAGGGGGTGTGTAACAGAGCAGCACATGTGTGTGTGAGGGAGGGGGTGTGTTACAGAGCAGCACGTGTGTGTGTTTGAGGGAGAGGGTATGTAACAGAGCAATGCGTGTGTGTGTGAGGGAGGGGGTGTGTAACAGAGCAACGTATGTTTGTCTGAGGGAGGGGGGGGTGTGTTGCAGAGCAGCACGTGTGTGTGTTAGGGAGGGGTGTGTAACAGAGCAGCACGTGTGTGTGTGTGAGGGAGGGGTTGTGTAACAGAGCAGTGCGTGCGTGTTTGAGGGAGGGGGTGTGTAACAGAGCAACGTGTGGGTGAGGGGGACGGGGTGTGTAACAGAGCAGTGCGTGTCTGTGTGAGGGAGGGGGTGTATAACAGAGCAGCACGTGTGTGTGTGAGGGAGGGGGTGTGTAACAGAGCAGAACATGTGTGTGTGAGGGAGGAGGTGTCTAACGGAGAAGCACATGTGTGTGTGTGTGTGAGGAGAGGTGTGTGTTACCGAGCAGCACATGTGTGTGTGATGGAGGGGGTGTGTAACTGCAGTGTGTGTGTGTGTGTGAGGGAGGGGGTGTGTAACAGAGCAGTGCGTGTGTGTGTGAGTGAGGGGGTGTTGTAACAGAGCAGTGCGTGTGTGTCAGGGAGGGGGTGTGTTGTAGAGCAGCACGTGTGTGTGAAGGAGGGGGTGTGTATCAGCAGTGCGTGTGTGCGTGAGGGAGGGGGTGTGTAACAGAGCAGTGCGTGTGTGTTTGAGGGAGGGGGTGTGTTGCAGAGCAGTGCGTGTGTGTTTGAGGGAGGGGGTGTGTAACAGAGCAGTGTGCGTGTGTTTGAGGGAGGGGGTGTGTAACAGAGCAGCACATGTGTGTGTCTGAGGGAGCGGGTTTGTAACAGAGCGGTGCATGTGTGTTTGAGGGAGGGGATGTGTAACAGAGCAACATGTGTAGGTGTGAGGGAGGGGATGTGTAAAAGAGCAGCACGTTTGTGTGTGTGAGGGAGGGGGTGTGTAACAGAGCAGCACGTGTGTTTGTGAGGGAGAGGGTGTGTAACAGAGCAATGTCTGTGTGTGTGAGGGAGGAGGTGTGTAACAGAGCAGTGCGTCTGTGTGTGAGGGAGGGGGTGTGTAACAGAGCAGTGTGTGTGTGTGAGGGAGGGGGTGTGTAACAGAGCAGTGTGTGTGTATGTGAGGGAGAGGGAGTGTAACAGAGCAACGTGTGTTTGGGTGAGGGAGGGGGGTGTCTAACAGAGCAACATGTGTGTGTGTGAGGGAGGGGTTGTGTAACAGAGCAGCACGTTTGTGTGTGTGAGCGAGGGTGTGTGTAACAGCAGTACGTGTGTGTGTAAGGGAGGGGGTGTGTAACAGAGCAGTGCGTGTGTGTTTGAGGGAGGGATTGTGTAACAGCAACGTGTGTGTGTGTGTGTGAGTGAGGGGGTGTGTTGCAGAGCAGTGCGTGTGTGTGTGAGGGAAGGGGTGTGTTGCAGAGCAGTGCGTGTGTGTGTGAGGGAGGGGGTATGTTGCAGAGCAGCACGTGTGTGTGTGAGGGAGAGGGTGTGTAACAGAGTAGTGCGTGTGTGTTTGATGGAGGGGGTGTGTAACAGAGCCACGTGTGTGTGTGTGGGGGAGGGGGTGTGTAACGGAGCAGCACGTGTGTGGGCGAGGGAGGGGGTGTGTAACAGAGCAGTGCGTGTGTGTTTGAGGGAGGGGGTGTATAACAGAGCAATGTGTGTATGTGTGAGGGAGGGGGTGTGTAACAGATCAATGTGTGTTTGTGTGAGGGAGGAGATGTGTTACAGAGCAGCGTGTGTGAGAGGGAGGGGGTGTGTAATTGAGCAACGTGTGTGTGTGTGTGAGGGAGGGGGTGTGTAACAGAGTAACGTGTAGTTGTGTGAGGGAGGGGGTGTGTAACAGAGCAGTGCGTGTGTGTGTGTGGGACGGTGTGTTGCAGAGCAGTGCTTGTGTGTGTGAGGGAGGGGGTGTTTAACTGAGCAACGTGTGTTTGTGTGAGGGAGGGGGTGTGTAACAGAGCAACGTGTGTGTGTGTGAGGGAGGGGGTGTGTAACAGAGCAGCACGTGTGTGTGTGTGAGGGAGGGGGGTGTGTAATAGATCAGCACGTGTGTGTGTGAGGGAGGGGGGTGTGTTGCAGAGCAGCACGTGTGTATGTGTGAGGGAGGGGGAGTGTAACAGAGCAGTGCGCGTGTGTGTGAGGGGGTGGGGTGTGTAACAGAGCAGCATGTGTGTGTGAGGGAGGGGATGTGTAACAGAGCAGCACGTGTGTATTTGTGAGGGAGGGTGTGTGTAACAGAGCAGTGCGCGTGTGTGTGAGGGAGGGGGCGTGTAACAGAGCAGTATGTGTGTGTGTTTGAGGGAGGGTGTGTGTTACAGAGCAGCACGTGTGTGTGTGAGGGAGGGGGTGTGTAATAGAGCAGCACGTGTGTGTGTGAGGGAGGGGTTGTGTAACAGAGCAGTGCATGTGTGTGTGAGGGAGGTGGTGTGTAACTGAGCAGTGTGTGTGTGTGTGAGGAGGTGGTTGTGTAACAGAGCAGTGCGTGTGTGTGTGAGGGAGGGGGTGTGTAACAGAGCAGTGCGTGTGTGTTTGAGGGAGGGGTTGTGTAACAGAGCAACGTGTGTGTGTGTGTGTGAGGCGGTGTGTTGCAGAGCAGTGCGTGTGTGTGTGAGGGAAGGGGTGTGTTGCAGAGCAATGCGTGTGTGTGTGAGGGAGGGGGTGTGTAACTGAGCAACGTGTGTGTGTGTGAGGGAGGGCGTGTGTAACAGCGCAACGTGTGTGTGTGAGGGAGGGTGTGTGTAACAGAGCAGCACGTGTGTGTGTGTGTGTGTGTGTGTGTGTGTGTGAGGGAGGGGGTGTGTAACAGATCAGCACGTGTGTGTGTGACGGAGGGGGTGTGTTGCAGAGCAGCACGTGTGTATGTGTGAGGGAGGGGTTGTGTAACAGCAGTGCGTGTGTGTGTGAGGGAGGGGGCGTGTAACAGCAGCACGTGTGCGTGTGTGAGGGAGGTCGTGTGTGTTACAGAGCAGCACGTGTGTGTGTGAGGGAGAGGGTGTATAACAGAGCAGTTCGTGTGTGTTTGAGGGAGGAGACATGTAACAGAGCAACATGTGTGTTTGTGAGGGAGAGGGTGTGTAACAGAGCAACGTCTGTGTGTGTGAGGGAGGGGGTGTGTTGCAGAGCAGCGTGTGTGTGAGGGAGGGGGTGTGTTGCAGAGCAGCGTGTGTGTGAGGGAGGGGGTGTGTAACAAAGCAGCGCGTGTGTGTGAGGAAGGGGGTGTGTTGCGCACCAGTGTGTGTGTGTGTGAGGGAGGGGGTGTGCAACAGAGCAACGTGTGTTTGTGTGAGGGAGGGGGTGTCTAACAGAGCAACGTGTGTGTGTGTGTGAGGGAGGGGTTGTGTAACAGAGCAGCACGTTTGTGTGTGTGAGGGAGGGTGTGTGTAACAGAGCAGCACGTGTGTGAATGAGGGAGGGGGTGTGTAACAGAGCAGTGCGTGTGTGTGTGTGGGGGAGGGGTTTTGTTGCAGAGCAGCACGTGTGTGTGTGAGGGAGGGGGTGTGTAACTGAGCAGTGCGTCTGTGTGTGAGGGATGGGGTGTGTAACAGAGCAGCACGTGTGTGTGTGACGGAGGGGGTGTGTAACAGAGCAGCACGTGTGTTTGTGTGAGGGAGGGGGGTGTGTAACAGAGCAAGGTGTGTGTGTGTGTGTGTGTGAGAGGGAGGGGGTCTGTAACAGAGCAACGTGTGTGTGTGTGTGTGAGGGAGGGGCTGTGTAACAGAGTAACGTGTAGTTGTGTGAGGGAGGGGGTGTGTAACAGAGCAGTGCATGTGTGTGTGAGGGATGGGGTGTGTTGCAGAGCAGTGTGTGTGTGTTTGAGGGAGGGGGTGTGTAACAGAGCAACGTGTGTGTGAGGGGGAGGGGGTGTGTAACAGAGCAGTGCGTGTCTGTGTGAGGGAGGGGGTGTGTAACAGAGCAGTGCGTGTGTGTGTGTGGGAGGGTGTGTTGCAGAGCAGTGCGTGTGTGTGTGAGGGAGGGGGGTGTGTTGCAGAGCAGTGTGTGTGTGAGGGAGGGGGTGTGTAACAGAGCAGCACGTGTGTGTGTGTGAGGGAGGGGGTGTGTAACAGAGCAGTGCGTGTGTGTGAGGGAGGGGGTATGTTGCAGAGCAGTGCGTGTGTGTGTGAGGGAGGGGGGTGTGTAACAGAACAACGTGTGTGTGTGTGTGAGGGAGGTGGTGTGTTACAGAGCAGCACATGTGTGTGTTAGGGAGGGGTTGTGTAACAGCAGTGCGTGTCTGTGTGAGGGAGGGGGTGTGTTGCAGAGCAGCACGTGTGTGTGTGAGGGAGGGGGTGTGTTGCAGAGCAGCACGTGTGTGTGTTAGGGAGGGGTGTGTAACAGAGCAGTGCCTGTGTGTGTGAGGGTGTGTGTAACAGAGCAACGTGTGTGTGAGGGGGAGGGGGTGTGTAACAGAGCAGTGCGTGTCTGTGTGAGGGAGGGGGTGTGTAACAGAGCAGCACGTGTGTGTGAGGGAGGGGGTATGTAACAGAGCAGCACGTGTGTGTGTGAGGGAGAGGGTGTGTAACGGAGAAGCACATGGGTGTGTGTGTGAGGGAGGTGGTGTGTTACTGAGCAGCACATGTGTGTGTGATGGCGGGGGTGTGTAACAGTGTGTGTGTGTGTGTGAGGGAGGGGGTGTGTAACAGAGCAGTGCGTGTGTGTGTGTGAGGGGGTGTGTAACAGAGCAGTGCGTGTGTGTGTGTCAGGGAGGGGGTGTGTTGCAGAGCAGCACGTGTGTGTGTGAAGGAGGGGGTGTGTAACAGAGCAGTGCGTGTGTGTGTGATGGAGGGGGTGTGTAACAGAGCAGTGCGTGTGTGTTTGAGGGAGGGGGTGTGTAACAGAGCAGTGCGCGTGTGTTTGAGGGAGGGGGTGTGTAACAGAGCAACATGTGTGTGTGAGGGAGGGGTGTGTTGCAGAGCACTGCGTGTGTGTTTGAGGGAGGGGGTGTGTAACAGAGCCGGGCGCGTGTGTTTGAGGGAGGGGGTGTGTAACAGAGCAGCACGTGTGTGTGTCTGAGGGAGCGGCTGTGTAACAGAGCTGTGCAAGTGCGTTTGAGGGAGGGGATGTGTAACAGAGCAACATGTGTAGGTGTGAGGGAGGGGGTGTGTAACAGAGCAGCACGTTTGTGTGTGTGAGGGAGGGGGTGTGTAACAGAGCAGCACGTGTGTTTGTGAGGGAGAGGGTGTGTAACAGAGCAACGTCTGTGTGTGTGAGGGAGGGGGTGTGTAACAGAGCAGTGCGTGTGTGTGTGAGGGAGGGGGTGTGTAACAGAGCAGTGTGTGTGTGTGTGAGGGAGGGGGTGTGTAACAGAGCAGTGTGTGTGTATGTGAGGGAGAGGGTGTGTAACAGAGCAACGTGTGTGTGTGTGAGGGAGGGGTTGTGTAACAGAGCAGCACGTGTGTGTGTGTGAGCGAGGGTGTGTGTGACAGCAGTACGTGTGTGTGTGAGGGAGGGGGTGTGTAACAGCAGTGCGTGTGTGTTTGAGGGAGGGATTGTGTAACAGAGGAACGTGTGTGTGTGTGTGTGTGAGTGAGGGGGTGTGTTGCAGAGCAGTGCGTGTGTGTGTGAGGGTAGGGGTGTGTTGCAGAGCAGTGCGATTGTGTGTGAGGGAGGGGGTGTGTTGCAGAGCAGCACGTGTGTGTGTGAGGGAGAGGGTGTGTAACAGAGTAGTGCGTGTGTGTTTGATGGAGGTGGTGTGTAACAGAGCAGTATGTGTATGTGTGAGGGAGGGGGTGTGTAACAGATCAATGTGTGTTTGTGTGAGGGAGGAGGTGTGTTACAGAGCAGCGTGTGTGTGAGGTGGGTGTGTGTAACAGAGCAACGTGTGTGTGTGTGTGTGTGTGTGTGTGTGTGTGTGTGTGTGTGTGTGTGTGTGTGTGTGTGTGTGTGTGTGTGTGTGTGAGAGAGAGAGGGAGGGTGTGTGTAACTGAGCAACGTGTCTGTGAGGGAGGGGTGTGTAACAGAGTAACGTGTAGTTGTGTGAGGGAGGGGGTGTGCAACAGAGCAGTGCGTGTGTGTGTTTGGGAGGGTGTGTTGCAGAGCAGTGCGTGTGTGTGTGAGGGAGGGGGTGTGTAACTGAGCAACGTGTGTTTGCGTGAGGGAGGGGGTGTGTAACAGAGCAACGTGTGTGTGTGTGAGGGAGGGGGTGTGTAATAGATCAGCACGTGTGTGTGTGAGGGAGTGGGTGTGTTGCAGAGCAGCACGTGTGTATGTGTGAGGGAGGGGGTGTGTAACAGAGCAGTGCGCGTGTGTGTGAGCGATGGGGTGTGTAACAGAGCAGCACGTGTGTGTGAGGGAGGGGGTGTGTAACAGCAGCACGTGTGTGTGTGTGAGGGAGGGGGTGTGTAACAGCAGTGCGTGTGTGTGTGAGGGAAGGGGCGTGTAACAGCAGCATGTGTGTGTGTGTGAGGGAGGGGGTGTGTGTTACAGAGCAGCACGTGTGTGTGTGAGGGAGAGGGTGTATAACAGAGCAGTTCGTGTGTGTTTGAGGGAGGGGACGTGTAACAGAGCAACATGTGTGTTTGTGAGGGAGAGGGTGTGTAACAGAGCAACGTCTGTGTGTGTGAGGGAGGGGGTGTGTAACAGAGCAGTGCATGTGTGTATGAGGGAGGGGGTGTGTTGCAGAGCAGCGTGTGTGTGAGGGAGGGGGTGTGTAACAAAGCAGCGCGTGTGTGTGAGGAAGGGGGTGTGTTGCGCACCAGTGTGTGTGTGTGTGAGGGAGGGGGTGTGCAACAGAGCAACGTGTGTTTGTGTGAGGGAGGGGGTGTCTAACAGAGCAACATGTGTGTGTGTGTGAGGGAGGGGTTATGTAATAGAGCAGCACGTTTGTGTGTGTGAGGGAGGGTGTGTGTAACAGAGCAGCACGTGTGTGTTTGAGGGAGGGGGTGTGTAACAGAGCAGTGCGTGTGTGTGTGTGAGGGAGGGGGTGTGTAACTGAGCAGTGCGTCTGTGTGTGAGGGATGGGGTGTGTAACAGAGCAGCACGTGTGTTTGTGTGAGGGAGGGGGTGTGTAACAGCAACGTGTGTGTGTGTGTGTGAGAGGGAGGGGGTGTGTAACAGAGCAACGTGTGTGTGTGTGTGAGGGAGGGGCTGTGTAACAGAGTAACATGTGGTTGTGTGAGGGAGGGGGTGTGTAACAAAGCAGTGCATGTGTGTGTGAGGGAGGGGGTGTGTTGCAGAGCAGTGTGTGTGTGTGTGGGAGGGGGTGTGTAACAGAACAACGTGTGTGTGTGTGTGTGAGGGAGGGTGTGTGTAACAGAGCAGCACGTGTGTGTGTGAGGGAGGGGGTGTGTAACAAAGCAGTGCGTGTGTGTGTGTGAGGGAGGGGGTGTGTTGCAGAGCAGTGTGTGTGTGTGTGAGGGAGGGGGGTGTGTAACAGAACAACGTGTGTGTGTGTGAGGGAGGGGTGTGTAACAGTGCAGCACGTGTGTGTGTGAGGGAGGGGATGTGTAACAGAGCAGCACGTGTGTGTGTGTGTGTGTGAGGGAGGCCGTGTGTTGCAGAGCAGCAGGTGTGTGTGTGAGGGAGGAGGTGTGTAACAGAGCAACGTGTGTGTGTGTGTGAGGGAGGGGGTGTGTAACAGAGCAACGTGTGTGTGTGTGTGTGTGAGGGAGGGGCTGTGTAACAGAGTAACGTGTAGTTTTGTGAGGGAGGGGGTGTGTAACAGAGCAGTGCATGTGTGTGTGAGGGAGGGGGTGTGTTGCAGAGCAGTGTGTGTGTGTGTGAGGGAGGGGGTGTGTAACAGAGCAGCACGTGTGTGTGTGTGAGGGAGAGGGTGTGTAACAGAGCAGTGCGTGTGTGTGTGAGGGAGGGGGTGTGTTGCAGAGCAGTGCGTGTGTGTGTGAGGGAGGGGGGTGTGTAACAGAACAACGTGTGTGTGTGTGTGAGGGAGGTGGTGTGTTACAGAGCAGCACGTGTGTGTGTTAGGGAGGGGTTGTGTAACAGCAGTGCGTGTGTGTGTGAGGGAGGGGGTGTGTTGCAGAGCAGCACGTGTGTGTGTTAGGGAGGGGTGTGTAACAGAGCAGTGCGTGTGTGTGAGTGAGGGTGTGTGTAACAGAGCAGTGCGTGTGTGTGTGTGAGGGAGGGGGTGTGTAACAGAGCAGTGCGTGCGTGTTTGAGGGAGGGGGTGTGTAACAGAGCAACGTGTGTGTGAGGGGGAGGGGGTGTGTAGCAGAGCAGTGGGTGTCTGTGTGAGGGAGGGGGTGTGTAACAGAGCAGCACGTGTGTGTGTGAGGGAGGGGGTGTGTTACAGAGCAGCACGTGTGTGTGTTTGAGGGAGAATGTATGTAACAGAGTAGTGCGTATGTGTCTGAGGGAGGGGCTGTGTAACAGAGCAACGTGTATGTGTGTGTGAGAGTGGGGCCGTGTAACAGAGCAACGTGTGTGTGAGGGGGAGGGGGTGTGTAACAGAGCAACGTGTGTGTGTGTGAGGGAGGGGGTGTGTAACAGAGCAGCACATGTGTGTGTGAGGGAGGGGGTGTGTTACAGAGCAGCACGTGTGTGTGTTTGAGGGAGAGGGTATGTAACAGAGCAATGCGTGTGTGTGTGAGGGAGGGGGTGTGTAACAGAGCAACGTATGTTTGTCTGAGGGAGGGGGTGTGTTGCAGAGCAGCACGTGTGTGTGTTAGGGAGGGGTGTGTAACAGAGCAGCACGTGTGTGTGTGTGAGGGAGGGGTTGTGTAACAGAGCAGTGCGTGCGTGTTTGAGGGAGGGGGGTGTGTAACAGAGCAACGTGTGTGTGAGGGGGACGGGGTGTGTAACAGAGCAGTGCGTGTCTGTGTGAGGGAGGGGGTGTATAACAGAGCAGCACGTGTGTGTGTGAGGGAGGGGGTGTGTAACAGAGCAGAACGTGTGTGTGTGAGGGAGGAGGTGTCTAACGGAGAAGCACATGTGTGTGTGTGTGTGTGAGGGAGGTGGTGTGTTACCGAGCAGCACATGTGTGTGTGATGGAGGGGGTGTGTAACAGCAGTGTGTGTGTGTGTGTGAGGGAGGGGGTGTGTAACAGAGCAGTGCGTGTGTGTGTGAGTGAGGGGGTGTGTAACAGAGCAGTGCGTGTGTGTCAGGGAGGGGGTGTGTTGTAGAGCAGCACGTGTGTGTGAAGGAGGGGGTGTGTATCAGCAGTGCGTGTGTGCGTGAGGGTGGGGGTGTGTAACAGAGCAGTGCGTGTGTGTTTGAGGGAGGGGGTGTGTTGCAGAGCAGTGCGTGTGTGTTTGAGGGAGGGGGTGTGTAACAGAGCAGTGTGCGTGTGTTTGAGGGAGGGGGTGTGTAACAGAGCAGCACATGTGTGTGTCTGAGGGAGCGGGTTTGTAACAGAGCGGTGCATGTGTGTTTGAGGGAGGGGATGTGTAACAGAGCAACATGTGTAGGTGTGAGGGAGGGGATGTGTAAAAGAGCAGCACGTTTGTGTGTGTGAGGGAGGGGGTGTGTAACAGAGCAGCACGTGTGTTTGTGAGGGAGAGGGTGTGTAACAGAGCAATGTCTGTGTGTGTGAGGGAGGAGGTGTGTAACAGAGCAGTGCGTCTGTGTGTGAGGGAGGGGGTGTGTAACAGAGCAGTGTGTGTGTGTGAGGGAGGGGGTGTGTAACAGAGCAGTGTGTGTGTATATGAGGGAGAGGGTGTGTAACAGAGCAACGTGTGTTTGGGTGAGGGAGGGGGTGTCTAACAGAGCAACATGTGTGTGTGTGAGGGAGGGGTTGTGTAACAGAGCAGCACGTTTGTGTGTGTGAGCGAGGGTGTGTGTAACAGCAGTACGTGTGTGTGTGAGGGAGGGGGTGTGTAACAGAGCAGTGCGTGTGTGTTTGAGGGAGGGGGTGTGTAACAGAGCAGTGCGCGTGTGTTTGAGGGAGGGGGTGTGTAACAGAGCAACATGTGTGTGTGAGGGAGGGAGTGTGTTGCAGAGCAGTGCGTGTGTGTTTGAGGGAGGGGGTGTGTAACAGAGCCGGGCGCGTGTGTTTGAGGGAGGGGGTGTGTAAAAGAGCAGCACGTGTGTGTGTCTGAGGGAGCGGGTGTGTAACAGAGCAGTGCAAGTGCGTTTGAGGGAGGGGATGTGTAACAGAGCAGTGCATGTGTGTGTGAGGGAGGGGGTGTGTTGCAGAGCAGCACGTGTGTGTGTGAGGGAGAGGGTGTGTAACAGAGTAGTGCGTGTGTGTTTGATGGAGGGGGTGTGTAACAGAGCCACGTGTGTGTGTGTGTGGGGGAGGGGGTGTGTAACGGAGCAGCACGTGTGTGGGCGAGGGAGGGGGTGTGTAACAGAGCAGTGCGTGTGTGTTTGAGGGAGGGGGTGTATAACAGAGCAATGTGTGTATGTGTGAGGGAGGGGGTGTGTAACAGATCAATGTGTGTTTGTGTGAGGGAGGAGATGTGTTACAGAGCAGCGTGTGTGAGAGGGAGGGGGTGTGTAATTGAGCAACGTGTGTGTGTGTGTGAGGGAGGGGGTGTGTAACAGAGTAACGTGTAGTTGTGTGAGGGAGGGGGTGTGTAACAGAGCAGTGCGTGTGTGTGTGTGGGAGGGTGTGTTGCAGAGCAGTGCTTGTGTGTGTGAGGGAGGGGGTGTTTAACTGAGCAACGTGTGTTTGTGTGAGGGAGGGGGTGTGTAACAGAGCAACGTGTGTGTGTGTGAGGGAGGGGGTGTGTAACAGAGCAGCACGTGTGTGTGTGTGAGGGAGGGGGTGTGTAATAGATCAGCACGTGTGTGTGTGAGGGAGGGGGTGTGTTGCAGAGCAGCACGTGTGTATGTGTGAGGGAGGGGGAGTGTAACAGAGCAGTGCGCGTGTGTGTGAGGGGTGGGGTGTGTAACAGAGCAGCATGTGTGTGTGAGGGAGGGGATGTGTAACAGAGCAGCACGTGTGTATTTGTGAGGGAGGGTGTGTGTAACAGAGCAGTGTGCGTGTGTGTGAGGGAGGGGGCGTGTAACAGAGCAGCATGTGTGTGTGTTTGAGGGAGGGTGTGTGTTACAGAGCAGCACGTGTGTGTGTGAGGGAGGGGGTGTGTAATAGAGCAGCACGTGTGTGTGTGAGGGAGGGGTTGTGTAACAGAGCAGTGCATGTGTGTGTGAGGGAGGTGGTGTGTAACTGAGCAGTGTGTGTGTGTGTGAGGAGGTGGTTGTGTAACAGAGCAGTGCGTGTGTGTGTGAGGGAGGGGGTGTGTAACAGAGCAGTGCGTGTGTGTTTGAGGGAGGGGTTGTGTAACAGAGCAACGTGTGTGTGTGTGTGTGAGGCGGTGTGTTGCAGAGCAGTGCGTGTGTGTGTGAGGGAAGGGGTGTGTTGCAGAGCAATGCGCGTGTGTGTGAGGGAGGGGGTGTGTAACTGAGCAACGTGTGTGTGTGTGAGGGAGGGCGTGTGTAACAGCGCAACGTGTGTGTGTGAGGGAGGGTGTGTGTAACAGAGCAGCACGTGTGTGTGTGTGTGTGTGTGTGTGTGTGTGAGGGAGGGGGTGTGTAACAGATCAGCACGTGTGTGTGTGACGGAGGGGGTGTGTTGCAGAGCAGCACGTGTGTATGTGTGAGGGAGGGGTTGTGTAACAGCAGTGCGTGTGTGTGTGAGGGAGGGGGCGTGTAACAGCAGCACGTGTGCGTGTGTGAGGGAGGTCGTGTGTGTTACAGAGCAGCACGTGTGTGTGTGAGGGAGAGGGTGTATAACAGAGCAGTTCGTGTGTGTTTGAGGGAGGAGACATGTAACAGAGCAACATGTGTGTTTGTGAGGGAGAGGGTGTGTAACAGAGCAACGTCTGTGTGTGTGAGGGAGGGGGTGTGTTGCAGAGCAGCGTGTGTGTGAGGGAGGGGGTGTGTTGCAGAGCAGCGTGTGTGTGAGGGAGGGGGTGTGTAACAAAGCAGCGCGTGTGTGTGAGGAAGGGGGTGTGTTGCGCACCAGTGTGTGTGTGTGTGAGGGAGGGGGTGTGCAACAGAGCAACGTGTGTTTGTGTGAGGGAGGGGGTGTCTAACAGAGCAACGTGTGTGTGTGTGTGAGGGAGGGGTTGTGTAACAGAGCAGCACGTTTGTGTGTGTGAGGGAGGGTGTGTGTAACAGAGCAGCACGTGTGTGAATGAGGGAGGGGGTGTGTAACAGAGCAGTGCGTGTGTGTGTGTGGGGGAGGGGGTTTGTTGCAGAGCAGCACGTGTGTGTGTGAGGGAGGGGGTGTGTAACTGAGCAGTGCGTCTGTGTGTGAGGGATGGGGTGTGTAACAGAGCAGCACGTGTGTGTGTGACGGAGGGGGTGTGTAACAGAGCAGCACGTGTGTTTGTGTGAGGGAGGGGGTGTGTAACAGAGCAAGGTGTGTGTGTGTGTGTGTGTGAGAGGGAGGGGGTCTGTAACAGAGCAACGTGTGTGTGTGTGTGTGAGGGAGGGGCTGTGTAACAGAGTAACGTGTAGTTGTGTGAGGGAGGGGGTGTGTAACAGAGCAGTGCATGTGTGTGTGAGGGATGGGGTGTGTTGCAGAGCAGTGTGTGTGTGTTTGAGGGAGGGGGTGTGTAACAGAGCAACGTGTGTGTGAGGGGGAGGGGGTGTGTAACAGAGCAGTGCGTGTCTGTGTGAGGGAGGGGGTGTGTAACAGAGCAGTGCGTGTGTGTGTGTGGGAGGGTGTGTTGCAGAGCAGTGCGTGTGTGTGTGAGGGAGGGGGTGTGTAACTGAGCAACGTGTGTTTGTGTGAGGGAGTAGGTGTGTAACAGAGCAACGTGTGTGTGTGTGAGGGAGGGGGTGTGTAACAGAGCAGCACGTGTGTGTGTGTGTGAGGGAGGGGGTGTGTAATAGATCACGTGTGTGTGTGAGGGAGGGGGTGTGTTTTGCTGAGCAGCACGTGTGTATGTGTGAGGGAGGGGGAGTGTAACAGAGCAGTGCGCGTGTGTGTGAGGGAGGGGGTGTGTAACAGAGCAGCACGTGTGTGTGAGGGAGGGGATGTGTAACAGAGCAGCACGTGTGTATTTGTGAGGGAGGGTGTGTGTAACAGAGCAGTGCGCGTGTGTGTGAGGGAGGGGGCGTGTAACAGAGCAGCATGTGTGTGTGTTTGAGGGAGGGGGGTGTGTAATAGAGCAGCACGTGTGTGTGTGAGGGAGGGGGTGTGTAACAGAGCAGTGCATGTGTGTGTGAGGGAGGTGGTGTGTAACTGAGCAGTGTGTGTGTGTGTGAGGAGGTGGTTGTGTAACAGAGCAGTGCGTGTGTGTGTGAGGGAGGGGGTGTGTAACAGAGCAGTGCGTGTGTGTTTGAGGGAGGGGTTGTGTAACAGAGCAACGTGTGTGTGTGTGTGAGGCGGTGTGTTGCAGAGCAGTGCGTGTGTGTGTGAGGGAAGGGGTGTGTTGCAGAGCAGTGCGTGTGTGTGTGAGGGAGGGGGTGTGTAACTGAGCAACGTGTGTGTGTGTGAGGGAGGGCGTGTGTAACAGAGCAACGTGTGTGTGTGAGGGAGGGTGTGTGTAACAGAGCAGCATGTGTGTGTGTGTGTGTGTGAAGGAGGGGGTGTGTAACAGATCAGCACGTGTGTGTGTGACGGAGGGGGTGTGTTGCAGAGCAGCACGTGTGTATGTGTGAGGGAGGGGTTGTGTAACAGCAGTGCGTGTGTGTGTGAGGGAGGGGGGCGTTGTAACAGCAGCACGTGTGCGTGTGTGAGGGAGGTCGTGTGTGTTACAGAGCAGCACGTGTGTGTGTGAGGGAGAGGGTGTATAACAGAGCAGTTCGTGTGTGTTTGAGGGAGGGGACATGTAACAGAGCAACATGTGGGTTTGTGAGGGAGAGGGTGTGTAACAGAGCAACGTCTGTGTGTGTGAGGGAGGGGGTGTGTTGCAGAGCAGCGTGTGTGTGAGGGAGGGGGTGTGTTGCAGAGCAGCGTGTGTGTGAGGGAGGGGGTGTGTAACAAAGCAGCGCGTGTGTGTGAGGAAGGGGGTGTGTTGCGCACCAGTGTGTGTGTGTGTGAGGGAGGGGGTGTGCAACAGAGCAACGTGTGTTTGTGTGAGGGAGGGGGTGTCTAACAGAGCAACGTGTGTGTGTGTGTGAGGGAGGGGTTGTGTAACAGAGCAGCACGTTTGTGTGTGTGAGGGAGGGTGTGTGTAACAGAGCAGCACGTGTGTGAATGAGGGAGGGGGTGTGTAACAGAGCAGTGCGTGTGTGTGTGTGGGGGAGGGGGTTTGTTGCAGAGCAGCACGTGTATGTGTGAGGGAGGGGGTGTGTAACTGAGCAGTGCGTCTGTGTGTGAGGGATGGGGTGTGTAACAGAGCAGCACGTGTGTGTGTGACGGAGGGGGTGTGTAACAGAGCAGCACGTGTGTTTGTGTGAGGGAGGGGGTGTGTAACAGAGCAAGGTGTGTGTGTGTGTGTGTGTGAGAGGGAGGGGATCTGTAACAGAGTAACGTGTAGTTGTGTGAGGGAGGGGGTGTGTAACAGAGCAGTGCATGTGTGTGTGAGGGAGGGGGTGTGTTGCAGAGCAGTGTGTGTGTGTTTGAGGGAGGGGGTGTGTAACAGAGCAACGTGTGTGTGAGGGGGAGGGGGTGTGTAACAGAGCAGTGCGTGTCTGTGTGAGGGAGGGGGTGTGTAACAGAGCAGTGCGTGTGTGTGTGTGGGAGGGTGTGTTGCAGAGCAGTGCGTGTGTGTGTGAGGGAGGGGGTGTGTAACTGAGCAACGTGTGTTTGTGTGAGGGAGGGGGTGTGTAACAGAGCAACGTGTGTGTGTGTGAGGGAGGGGGCGTGTAACAGAGCAGCACGTGTGTGTGTGTGAGGGAGGGGGTGTGTAATAGATCAGCACGTGTGTGTGTGAGGGAGGGGGTGTGTTGCAGAGCAGCACGTGTGTATGTGTGAGGGAGGGGGAGTGTAACAGAGCAGTGTGCGTGTGTGTGAGGGATGGGGTGTGTAACAGAGCAGCACGTGTGTGTGAGGGAGGGGATGTGTAACAGAGCAGCACGTGTGTATTTGTGAGGGAGGGTGTGTGTAACAGAGCAGTGCGCGTGTGTGTGAGGGAGGGGGCGTGTAACAGAGCAGCATGTGTGTGTGTTTGAGGGAGGGGGTGTGTAATAGAGCAGCACGTGTGTGTGTGAGGGAGGGGGTGTGTAACAGAGCAGTGCATGTGTGTGTGTGTGAGGGAGGTGGTGTGTAACTGAGCAGTGTGTGTGTGTGTGAGGAGGTGGTTGTGTAACAGAGCAGTGCGTGTGTGTGTGAGGGAGGGGGTGTGTAACAGAGCAGTGCGTGTGTGTTTGAGGGAGGGGTTGTGTAACAGAGCAACGTGTGTGTGTGTGTGAGGCGGTGTGTTGCAGAGCAGTGCGTGTGTGTGTGAGGGAAGGGGTGTGTTGCAGAGCAGTGCGTGTGTGTGTGAGGGAGGGGGTGTGTAACTGAGCAACGTGTGTGTGTGTGAGGGAGGGTGTGTGTAACAGATCAGCACGTGTGTGTGTGTGTGTGAAGGAGGGGGTGTGTAACAGATCAGCACGTGTGTGTGTGACGGAGGGGGTGTGTTGCAGAGCAGCACGTGTGTATGTGTGAGGGAGGGGTTGTGTAACAGCAGTGCGTGTGTGTGTGAGGGAGGGGGCGTGTAACAGCAGCACGTGTGCGTGTGTGAGGGAGGTCATGTGTGTTACAGAGCAGCACGTGTGTGTGTGAGGGAGAGGGGGTATAACAGAGCAGTTCGTGTGTGTTTGAGGGAGGGGACGTGTAACAGAGCAACACGTGTGTTTGTGAGGGAGAGGGTGTGTAACAGAGCAACGTCTGTGTGTGTGAGGGAGGGGGTGTGTTGCAGAGCAGCGTGTGTGTGAGGGAGGGGGTGTGTTGCAGAGCAGCGTGTGTGTGAGGGAGGGGGTGTGTAACAAAGCAGCGCGTGTGTGTGAGGAAGGGTGTGTGTTGCACACCAGTGTGTGTGTGTGTGAGGGAGGGGGTGTGCAACAGAGCAACGTGTGTTTGTGTGAGGGAGGGGGTGTCTAACAGAGCAACGTGTGTGTGTGTGTGAGGGAGGGGTTGTGTAACAGAGCAGCACGTTTGTGTGTGTGAGGGAGGGTGTGTGTAACAGAGCAGCACGTGTGTGAATGAGGGAGGGGGTGTGTAACAGAGCAGTGCGTGTGTGTGTGTGGGGGAGGGGTTTTGTTGCAGAGCAGCACGTGTGTGTGTGAGGGAGGGGGTGTGTAACTGAGCAGTGCGTCTGTGTGTGAGGGATGGGGTGTGTAACAGAGCAGCACGTGTGTGTGTGACGGAGAGGGTGTGTAACAGAGCAGCACGTGTGTTTGTGTGAGGGAGGGGATGTGTAACAGAGCAACGTGTGTGTGTGTGTGTGTGAGAGGGAGGGGGTCTGTAACAGAACAACGTGTGTGTGTGTGTGTGAGGGAGGGGCTGTGTAACAGAGTAACGTGTAGTTGTGTGAGGGAGGGCGTGTGTAACAGAGCAGTGCATGTGTGTGTGAGGGAGGGGGTGTGTTGCAGAGCAGTGTGTGTGTGTGTGAGGGAGGGGGTGTGTAACAGAGCAGCACGTGTGTGTGTGTGAGGGAGGGGGTGTGTAACAGAGCAGTGCGTGTGTGTGTGAGGGAGGGGGTGTGTTGCAGAGCAGTGCGTGTGTGTGTGAGGGAGGGGGGTGTGTAACAGAACAACGTGTGTGTGTGTGTGAGGGAGGTGGTGTGTTACAGAGCAGCACGTGTGTGTGTTAGGGAGGGGTTGTGTAACAGCAGTGCGTGTCTGTGTGAGGGAGGGGGTGTGTTGCAGAGCAGCACGTGTGTGTGTGAGGGAGGAGGTGTGTTGCAGAGCAGCACGTGTGTGTGTTAGGGAGGGGTGTGTAACAGAGCAGTGCGTGTGTGTGAGTGAGGGTGTGTGTAACAGAGCAGTGCGTGTGTGTGTGTGAGGGAGGGGGTGTGTAACAGAGCAGTGCGTGCGTGTTTGAGGGAGGGGGTGTGTAACAGAGCAACGTGTGTGTGAGGGGGAGGGGGTGTGTAACAGAGCAGTGCGTGTCTGTGTGAGGGAGGGGGTGTGTAACAGAGCAGCACGTGTGTGTGTGAGGGAGGGGGTGTGTAACAGAGCAGCACGTGTGTGTGTGAGGGAGAGGGTGTGTAACGGAGAAGCACATGTGTGTGTGTGTGAGGGAGGTGGTGTGTTACTGAGCAGCACATGTGTGTGTGATGGCGGGGGTGTGTAACAGCAGTGTGTGTGTGTGTGTGTGAGGGAGGGGGTGTGTAACAGAGCAGTGCGTGTGTGTGTGAGTGAGGGGGTGTGTAACAGAGCAGTGCTTGTGTGTGTGTCAGGGAGGGGGTGTGTTGCAGAGCAGCACGTGTGTGTGTGAAGGAGGGGGTGTGTAACAGAGCAGTGCGTGTGTGTGTGTGTGAGGGAGGGGGTGTGTAACAGAGCAGTGCGTGTGTGTTTGAGGGAGGGGGTGTGTAACAGAGCAGTGCCCGTGTGTTTGAGGGAGGGGGTGTGTAACAGAGCAACATGTGTGTGTGAGGGAGGGAGTGTGTTGCAGAGCAGTGCGTGTGTGTTTGAGGGAGGGGGTGTGTAACAGAGCCGGGCGCGTGTGTTTGAGGGAGGGGGTGTGTAACAGAGCAGCACGTGTGTGTGTCTGAGGGAGCGGGTGTGTAACAGAGCAGTGCAAGTGCGTTTGAGGGAGGGGATGTGTAACAGAGCAGTGCATGTGTGTGTGAGGGAGGGGGTGTGTTGCAGAGCAGCACGTGTGTGTGTGAGGGAGAGGGTGTGTAACAGAGTAGTGCGTGTGTGTTTGATGGAGGGGGTGTGTAACAGAGCAGTGTGTGTATGTGTGAGGGAGGGGGTGTGTAACAGATCAATGTGTGTTTGTGTGAGGGAGGAGGTGTGTTACAGAGCAGCGTGTGTGTGAGGTGGGTGTGTGTAACAGAGCAACGTGTGTGTGTGTGTGAGGGAGGGGGTGTGTAACAGAGTAACGTGTAGTTGTGTGAGGGAGGGGGTGTGTAACAGAGCAGTGCGTGTGTGTGTGTGTGGGAGGGTGTGTTGCAGAGCAGTGCTTGTGTGTGTGAGGGAGGGGGTGTTTAACTGAGCAACGTGTGTTTGTGTGAGGGAGGGGGTGTGTAACAGAGCAACGTGTGTGTGTGTGAGGGAGGGGGTGTGTAACAGAGCAGCACGTGTGTGTGTGTGAGGGAGGGGGTGTGTAATAGATCAGCACGTGTGTGTGTGAGGGAGGGGGTGTGTTGCAGAGCAGCACGTGTGTATGTGTGAGGGAGGGGGAGTGTAACAGAGCAGTGCGCGTGTGTGTGAGGGGTGGGGTGTGTAACAGAGCAGCATGTGTGTGTGAGGGAGGGGATGTGTAACAGAGCAGCACGTGTGTATTTGTGAGGGAGGGTGTGTGTAACAGAGCAGTGTGCGTGTGTGTGAGGGAGGGGGCGTGTAACAGAGCAGCATGTGTGTGTGTTTGAGGGAGGGTGTGTGTTACAGAGCAGCACGTGTGTGTGTGAGGGAGGGGGTGTGTAATAGAGCAGCACGTGTGTGTGTGAGGGAGGGGTTGTGTAACAGAGCAGTGCATGTGTGTGTGAGGGAGGTGGTGTGTAACTGAGCAGTGTGTGTGTGTGTGAGGAGGTGGTTGTGTAACAGAGCAGTGCGTGTGTGTGTGAGGGAGGGGGTGTGTAACAGAGCAGTGCGTGTGTGTTTGAGGGAGGGGTTGTGTAACAGAGCAACGTGTGTGTGTGTGTGTGAGGCGGTGTGTTGCAGAGCAGTGCGTGTGTGTGTGAGGGAAGGGGTGTGTTGCAGAGCAATGCGTGTGTGTGTGAGGGAGGGGGTGTGTAACTGAGCAACGTGTGTGTGTGTGAGGGAGGGCGTGTGTAACAGCGCAACGTGTGTGTGTGAGGGAGGGTGTGTGTAACAGAGCAGCACGTGTGTGTGTGTGTGTGTGTGTGTGTGTGTGTGAGGGAGGGGGGGTGTAACAGATCAGCACGTGTGTGTGTGACGGAGGGGGTGTGTTGCAGAGCAGCACGTGTGTATGTGTGAGGGAGGGGTTGTGTAACAGCAGTGCGTGTGTGTGTGAGGGAGGGGGCGTGTAACAGCAGCACGTGTGCGTGTGTGAGGGAGGTCGTGTGTGTTACAGAGCAGCACGTGTGTGTGTGAGGGAGAGGGTGTATAACAGAGCAGTTCGTGTGTGTTTGAGGGAGGAGACATGTAACAGAGCAACATGTGTGTTTGTGAGGGAGAGGGTGTGTAACAGAGCAACGTCTGTGTGTGTGAGGGAGGGGGTGTGTTGCAGAGCAGCGTGTGTGTGAGGGAGGGGGTGTGTTGCAGAGCAGCGTGTGTGTGAGGGAGGGGGTGTGTAACAAAGCAGCGCGTGTGTGTGAGGAAGGGGGTGTGTTGCGCACCAGTGTGTGTGTGTGTGAGGGAGGGGGTGTGCAACAGAGCAACGTGTGTTTGTGTGAGGGAGGGGGTGTCTAACAGAGCAACGTGTGTGTGTGTGTGAGGGAGGGGTTGTGTAACAGAGCAGCACGTTTGTGTGTGTGAGGGAGGGTGTGTGTAACAGAGCAGCACGTGTGTGAATGAGGGAGGGGGTGTGTAACAGAGCAGTGCGTGTGTGTGTGTGGGGGAGGGGGTTTGTTGCAGAGCAGCACGTGTGTGTGTGAGGGAGGGGGTGTGTAACTGAGCAGTGCGTCTGTGTGTGAGGGATGGGGTGTGTAACAGAGCAGCACGTGTGTGTGTGACGGAGGGGGTGTGTAACAGAGCAGCACGTGTGTTTGTGTGAGGGAGGGGGTGTGTAACAGAGCAAGGTGTGTGTGTGTGTGTGTGTGAGAGGGAGGGGGTCTGTAACAGAGCAACGTGTGTGTGTGTGTGTGAGGGAGGGGCTGTGTAACAGAGTAACGTGTAGTTGTGTGAGGGAGGGGGTGTGTAACAGAGCAGTGCATGTGTGTGTGAGGGATGGGGTGTGTTGCAGAGCAGTGTGTGTGTGTTTGAGGGAGGGGGTGTGTAACAGAGCAACGTGTGTGTGAGGGGGAGGGGGTGTGTAACAGAGCAGTGCGTGTCTGTGTGAGGGAGGGGGTGTGTAACAGAGCAGTGCGTGTGTGTGTGTGGGAGGGTGTGTTGCAGAGCAGTGCGTGTGTGTATGAGGGAGGGGGTGTGTAACTGAGCAACGTGTGTTTGTGTGAGGGAGGGGGTGTGTAACAGAGCAACGTGTGTGTGTGTGAGGGAGGGGGTGTGTAACAGAGCAGCACGTGTGTGTGTGTGTGTGAGGGAGGGGGTGTGTAATAGATCACGTGTGTGTGTGAGGGAGGGGGTGTGTTTTGCTGAGCAGCACGTGTGTATGTGTGAGGGAGGGGGAGTGTAACAGAGCAGTGCGCGTGTGTGTGAGGGATGGGGTGTGTAACAGAGCAGCACGTGTGTGTGAGGGAGGGGATGTGTAACAGAGCAGCACGTGTGTATTTGTGAGGGAGGGTGTGTGTAACAGAGCAGTGCGCGTGTGTGTGAGGGAGGGGGCGTGTAACAGAGCAGCATGTGTGTGTGTTTGAGGGAGGGGGTGTGTAATAGAGCAGCACGTGTGTGTGTGAGGGAGGGGGTGTGTAACAGAGCAGTGCATGTGTGTGTGAGGGAGGTGGTGTGTAACTGAGCAGTGTGTGTGTGTGTGAGGAGGTGGTTGTGTAACAGAGCAGTGCGTGTGTGTGTGAGGGAGGGGGTGTGTAACAGAGCAGTGCGTGTGTGTTTGAGGGAGGGGTTGTGTAACAGAGCAACGTGTGTGTGTGTGTGAGGCGGTGTGTTGCAGAGCAGTGCGTGTGTGTGTGAGGGAAGGGGTGTGTTGCAGAGCAGTGCGTGTGTGTGTGAGGGAGGGGGTGTGTAACTGAGCAACGTGTGTGTGTGTGAGGGAGGGCGTGTGTAACAGAGCAACGTGTGTGTGTGAGGGAGGGTGTGTGTAACAGAGCAGCATGTGTGTGTGTGTGTGTGTGTGAAGGAGGGGGTGTGTAACAGATCAGCACGTGTGTGTGTGACGGAGGGGGTGTGTTGCAGAGCAGCACGTGTGTATGTGTGAGGGAGGGGTTGTGTAACAGCAGTGCGTGTGTGTGTGAGGGAGGGGGCGTGTAACAGCAGCACGTGTGCGTGTGTGAGGGAGGTCGTGTGTGTTACAGAGCAGCACGTGTGTGTGTGAGGGAGAGGGTGTATAACAGAGCAGTTCGTGTGTGTTTGAGGGAGGGGACATGTAACAGAGCAACATGTGGGTTTGTGAGGGAGAGGGTGTGTAACAGAGCAACGTCTGTGTGTGTGAGGGAGGGGGTGTGTTGCAGAGCAGCGTGTGTGTGAGGGAGGGGGTGTGTTGCAGAGCAGCGTGTGTGTGAGGGAGGGGGTGTGTAACAAAGCAGCGCGTGTGTGTGAGGAAGGGGGTGTGTTGCGCACCAGTGTGTGTGTGTGTGAGGGAGGGGGTGTGCAACAGAGCAACGTGTGTTTGTGTGAGGGAGGGGGTGTCTAACAGAGCAACGTGTGTGTGTGTGTGAGGGAGGGGTTGTGTAACAGAGCAGCACGTTTGTGTGTGTGAGGGAGGGTGTGTGTAACAGAGCAGCACGTGTGTGAATGAGGGAGGGGGTGTGTAACAGAGCAGTGCGTGTGTGTGTGTGGGGGAGGGGGTTTGTTGCAGAGCAGCACGTGTATGTGTGAGGGAGGGGGTGTGTAACTGAGCAGTGCGTCTGTGTGTGAGGGATGGGGTGTGTAACAGAGCAGCACGTGTGTGTGTGACGGAGGGGGTGTGTAACAGAGCAGCACGTGTGTTTGTGTGAGGGAGGGGGTGTGTAACAGAGCAAGGTGTGTGTGTGTGTGTGTGTGAGAGGGAGGGGGTCTGTAACAGAGTAACGTGTAGTTGTGTGAGGGAGGGGGTGTGTAACAGAGCAGTGCATGTGTGTGTGAGGGAGGGGGTGTGTTGCAGAGCAGTGTGTGTGTGTTTGAGGGAGGGGGTGTGTAACAGAGCAACGTGTGTGTGAGGGGGAGGGGGTGTGTAACAGAGCAGTGCGTGTCTGTGTGAGGGAGGGGGTGTGTAACAGAGCAGTGCGTGTGTGTGTGTGGGAGGGTGTGTTGCAGAGCAGTGCGTGTGTGTGTGAGGGAGGGGGTGTGTAACTGAGCAACGTGTGTTTGTGTGAGGGAGGGGGTGTGTAACAGAGCAACGTGTGTGTGTGTGAGGGAGGGGGCGTGTAACAGAGCAGCACGTGTGTGTGTGTGGGAGGGGCTGTGTAATAGATCAGCACGTGTGTGTGTGAGGGAGGGGGTGTGTTGCAGAGCAGCACGTGTGTATGTGTGAGGGAGGGGGAGTGTAACAGAGCAGTGTGCGTGTGTGTGAGGGATGGGGTGTGTAACAGAGCAGCACGTGTGTGTGAGGGAGGGGATGTGTAACAGAGCAGCACGTGTGTATTTGTGAGGGAGGGTGTGTGTAACAGAGCAGTGCGCGTGTGTGTGAGGGAGGGGGCGTGTAACAGAGCAGCCTGTGTGTGTGTTTGAGGGAGGGGGTGTGTAATAGAGCAGCACGTGTGTGTGTGAGGGAGGGGGTGTGTAACAGAGCAGTGCATGTGTGTGTGTGTGAGGGAGGTGGTGTGTAACTGAGCAGTGTGTGTGTGTGTGAGGAGGTGGTTGTGTAACAGAGCAGTGCGTGTGTGTGTGAGGGAGGGGGTGTGTAACAGAGCAGTGCGTGTGTGTTTGAGGGAGGGGTTGTGTAACAGAGCAACGTGTGTGTGTGTGTGAGGCGGTGTGTTGCAGAGCAGTGCGTGTGTGTGTGAGGGAAGGGGTGTGTTGCAGACCAGTGCGTGTGTGTGTGAGGGAGGGGGTGTGTAACTGAGCAACGTGTGTGTGTGTGAGGGAGGGCGTGTGTAACAGAGCAACGTGTGTGTGTGAGGGAGGGTGTGTGTAACAGATCAGCACGTGTGTGTGTGTGTGTGTGTGAAGGAGGGGGTGTGTAACAGATCAGCACGTGTGTGTGTGACGGAGGGGGTGTGTTGCAGAGCAGCACGTGTGTATGTGTGAGGGAGGGGTTGTGTAACAGCAGTGCGTGTGTGTGTGAGGGAGGGGGCGTGTAACAGCAGCACGTGTGCGTGTGTGAGGGAGGTCGTGTGTGTTACAGAGCAGCACGTGTGTGTGTGAGGGAGAGGGGGTATAACAGAGCAGTTCGTGTGTGTTTGAGGGAGGGGACGTGTAACAGAGCAACACGTGTGTTTGTGAGGGAGAGGGTGTGTAACAGAGCAACGTCTGTGTGTGTGAGGGAGGGGGTGTGTTGCAGAGCAGCGTGTGTGTGAGGGAGGGGGTGTGTTGCAGAGCAGCGTGTGTGTGAGGGAGGGGGTGTGTAACAAAGCAGCGCGTGTGTGTGAGGAAGGGTGTGTGTTGCACACCAGTGTGTGTGTGTGTGAGGGAGGGGGTGTGCAACAGAGCAACGTGTGTTTGTGTGAGGGAGGGGGTGTCTAACAGAGCAACGTGTGTGTGTGTGTGAGGGAGGGGTTGTGTAACAGAGCAGCACGTTTGTGTGTGTGAGGGAGGGTGTGTGTAACAGAGCAGCACGTGTGTGAATGAGGGAGGGGGTGTGTAACAGAGCAGTGCGTGTGTGTGTGTGGGGGAGGGGTTTTGTTGCAGAGCAGCACGTGTGTGTGTGAGGGAGGGGGTGTGTAACTGAGCAGTGCGTCTGTGTGTGAGGGATGGGGTGTGTAACAGAGCAGCACGTGTGTGTGTGACGGAGAGGGTGTGTAACAGAGCAGCACGTGTGTTTGTGTGAGGGAGGGGATGTGTAACAGAGCAACGTGTGTGTGTGTGTGTGTGAGAGGGAGGGGGTCTGTAACAGAACAACGTGTGTGTGTGTGTGTGAGGGAGGGGCTGTGTAACAGAGTAACGTGTAGTTGTGTGAGGGAGGGCGTGTGTAACAGAGCAGTGCATGTGTGTGTGAGGGAGGGGGTGTGTTGCAGAGCAGTGTGTGTGTGTGTGAGGGAGGGGGTGTGTAACAGAGCAGCACGTGTGTGTGTGTGAAGGAGGGGGTGTGTAACAGAGCAGTGCGTGTGTGTGTGAGGGAGGGGGTGTGTTGCAGAGCAGTGCGTGTGTGTGTGAGGGAGGGGGGTGTGTAACAGAACAACGTGTGTGTGTGTGTGAGGGAGGTGGTGTGTTACAGAGCAGCACGTGTGTGTGTTAGGGAGGGGTTGTGTAACAGCAGTGCGTGTCTGTGTGAGGGAGGGGGTGTGTTGCAGAGCAGCACGTGTGTGTGTGAGGGAGGAGGTGTGTTGCAGAGCAGCACGTGTGTGTGTTAGGGAGGGGTGTGTAACAGAGCAGTGCGTGTGTGTGAGTGAGGGTGTGTGTAACAGAGCAGTGCGTGTGTGTGTGTGAGGGAGGGGGTGTGTAACAGAGCAGTGCGTGCGTGTTTGAGGGAGGGGGTGTGTAACAGAGCAACGTGTGTGTGAGGGGGAGGGGGTGTGTAACAGAGCAGTGCGTGTCTGTGTGAGGGAGGGGGTGTGTAACAGAGCAGCACGTGTGTGTGTGAGGGAGGGGGTGTGTAACAGAGCAGCACGTGTGTGTGTGAGGGAGAGGGTGTGTAACGGAGAAGCACATGTGTGTGTGTGTGAGGGAGGTGGTGTGTTACTGAGCAGCACATGTGTGTGTGATGGCGGGGGTGTGTAACAGCAGTGTGTGTGTGTGTGTGTGAGGGAGGGGGTGTGTAACAGAGCAGTGCGTGTGTGTGTGAGTGAGGGGGTGTGTAACAGAGCAGTGCTTGTGTGTGTGTCAGGGAGGGGGTGTGTTGCAGAGCAGCACGTGTGTGTGTGAAGGAGGGGGTGTGTAACAGAGCAGTGCGTGTGTGTGTGTGAGGGAGGGGGTGTGTAACAGAGCAGTGCGTGTGTGTTTGAGGGAGGGGGTGTGTAACAGAGCAGTGCGCGTGTGTTTGAGGGAGGGGGTGTGTAACAGAGCAACATGTGTGTGTGAGGGAGGGAGTGTGTTGCAGAGCAGTGCGTGTGTGTTTGAGGGAGGGGGTGTGTAACAGAGCCGGGCGCGTGTGTTTGAGGGAGGGGGTGTGTAAAAGAGCAGCACGTGTGTGTGTCTGAGGGAGCGGGTGTGTAACAGAGCAGTGCAAGTGCGTTTGAGGGAGGGGATGTGTAACAGAGCAGTGCATGTGTGTGTGAGGGAGGGGGTGTGTTGCAGAGCAGCACGTGTGTGTGTGAGGGAGAGGGTGTGTAACAGAGTAGTGCGTGTGTGTTTGATGGAGGGGGTGTGTAACAGAGCAGTGTGTGTATGTGTGAGGGAGGGGGTGTGTAACAGATCAATGTGTGTTTGTGTGAGGGAGGAGGTGTGTTACAGAGCAGCGTGTGTGTGAGGTGGGTGTGTGTAACAGAGCAACGTGTGTGTGTGTGTGAGGGAGGGGGTGTGTAACAGAGTAACGTGTAGTTGTGTGAGGGAGGGGGTGTGTAACAGAGCAGTGCGTGTGTGTGTGTGGGAGGGTGTGTTGCAGAGCAGTGCTTGTGTGTGTGAGGGAGGGGGTGTTTAACTGAGCAACGTGTGTTTGTGTGAGGGAGGGGGTGTGTAACAGAGCAACGTGTGTGTGTGTGAGGGAGGGGGTGTGTAACAGAGCAGCACGTGTGTGTGTGTGAGGGAGGGGGTGTGTAATAGATCAGCACGTGTGTGTGTGAGGGAGGGGGTGTGTTGCAGAGCAGCACGTGTGTATGTGTGAGGGAGGGGGAGTGTAACAGAGCAGTGCGCGTGTGTGTGAGGGGTGGGGTGTGTAACAGAGCAGCATGTGTGTGTGAGGGAGGGGATGTGTAACAGAGCAGCACGTGTGTATTTGTGAGGGAGGGTGTGTGTAACAGAGCAGTGTGCGTGTGTGTGAGGGAGGGGGCGTGTAACAGAGCAGCATGTGTGTGTGTTTGAGGGAGGGTGTGTGTTACAGAGCAGCACGTGTGTGTGTGAGGGAGGGGGTGTGTAATAGAGCAGCACGTGTGTGTGTGAGGGAGGGGTTGTGTAACAGAGCAGTGCATGTGTGTGTGAGGGAGGTGGTGTGTAACTGAGCAGTGTGTGTGTGTGTGAGGAGGTGGTTGTGTAACAGAGCAGTGCGTGTGTGTGTGAGGGAGGGGGTGTGTAACAGAGCAGTGCGTGTGTGTTTGAAGGAGGGGTTGTGTAACAGAGCAACGTGTGTGTGTGTGTGTGAGGCGGTGTGTTGCAGAGCAGTGCGTGTGTGTGTGAGGGAAGGGGTGTGTTGCAGAGCAATGCGTGTGTGTGTGAGGAAGGGGGTGTGTAACTGAGCAACGTGTGTGTGTGTGAGGAAGGGCGTGTGTAACAGCGCAACGTGTGTGTGTGAGGGAGGGTGTGTGTAACAGAGCAGCACGTGTGTGTGTGTGTGTGTGTGTGTGTGTGAGGGAGGGGGTGTGTAACAGATCAGCACGTGTGTGTGTGACGGAGGGGGTGTGTTGCAGAGCAGCACGTGTGTATGTGTGAGGGAGGGGTTGTGTAACAGCAGTGCGTGTGTGTGTGAGGGAGGGGGCGTGTAACAGCAGCACGTGTGCGTGTGTGAGGGAGGTCGTGTGTGTTACAGAGCAGCACGTGTGTGTGTGAGGGAGAGGGTGTATAACAGAGCAGTTCGTGTGTGTTTGAGGGAGGAGACATGTAACAGAGCAACATGTGTGTTTGTGAGGGAGAGGGTGTGTAACAGAGCAACGTCTGTGTGTGTGAGGGAGGGGGTGTGTTGCAGAGCAGCGTGTGTGTGAGGGAGGGGGTGTGTTGCAGAGCAGCGTGTGTGTGAGGGAGGGGGTGTGTAACAAAGCAGCGTGTGTGTGTGAGGAAGGGGGTGTGTTGCGCACCAGTGTGTGTGTGTGTGAGGGAGGGGGTGTGCAACAGAGCAACGTGTGTTTGTGTGAGGGAGGGGGTGTCTAACAGAGCAACGTGTGTGTGTGTGTGAGGGAGGGGTTGTGTAACAGAGCAGCACGTTTGTGTGTGTGAGGGAGGGTGTGTGTAACAGAGCAGCACGTGTGTGAATGAGGGAGGGGGTGTGTAACAGAGCAGTGCGTGTGTGTGTGTGGGGGAGGGGGTTTGTTGCAGAGCAGCACGTGTGTGTGTGAGGGAGGGGGTGTGTAACTGAGCAGTGCGTCTGTGTGTGAGGGATGGGGTGTGTAACAGAGCAGCACGTGTGTGTGTGACGGAGGGGGTGTGTAACAGAGCAGCACGTGTGTTTGTGTGAGGGAGGGGGTGTGTAACAGAGCAAGGTGTGTGTGTGTGTGTGTGTGAGAGGGAGGGGGTCTGTAACAGAGCAACGTGTGTGTGTGTGTGTGAGGGAGGGGCTGTGTAACAGAGTAACGTGTAGTTGTGTGAGGGAGGGGGTGTGTAACAGAGCAGTGCATGTGTGTGTGAGGGATGGGGTGTGTTGCAGAGCAGTGCGTGTGTGTGTGAGGGAGGGGGGTGTGTTGCAGAGCAGTGCGTGTGTGTGTGAGGGAGGGGGTGTGTAACTGAGCAACGTGTGTGTGTGTGAGGGAGGGCGTGTGTAACAGAGCAACGTGTGTGTGTGAGGGAGGGTGTGTGTAACAGAGCAGCACGTGTGTGTGTGTGTGTGTGAAGGAGGGGGTGTGTAACAGATCAGCACGTGTGTGTGTGACGGAGGGGGTGTGTTGCAGAGCAGCACGTGTGTATGTGTGAGGGAGGGGTTGTGTAACAGCAGTGCGTGTGTGTGTGAGGGAGGGGGCGTGTAACAGCAGCACGTGTGCGTGTGTGAGGGAGGTCGTGTGTGTTACAGAGCAGCACGTGTGTGTGTGAGGGAGAGGGGGTATAACAGAGCAGTTCGTGTGTGTTTGAGGGAGGGGCGTGTAACAGAGAACATGTGTGTTTGTGAGGGAGAGGGTGTGTAACAGAGCAACGTCTGTGTGTGTGAGGGAGGGGGTGTGTTGCAGAGCAGCGTGTGTGTGAGGGAGGGGGTGTGTTGCAGAGCAGCGTGTGTGTGAGGGAGGGGGTGTGTAACAAAGCAGCGCGTGTGTGTGAGGAAGGGTGTGTGTTGCACACCAGTGTGTGTGTGTGTGAGGGAGGGGGTGTGCAACAGAGCAACGTGTGTTTGTGTGAGGGAGGGGGTGTCTAACAGAGCAACGTGTGTGTGTGTGTGAGGGAGGGGTTGTGTAACAGAGCAGCACGTTTGTGTGTGTGAGGGAGGGTGTGTGTAACAGAGCAGCACGTGTGTGAATGAGGGAGGGGGTGTGTAACAGAGCAGTGCGTGTGTGTGTGTGGGGGAGGGGTTTTGTTGCAGAGCAGCACGTGTGTGTGTGAGGGAGGGGGTGTGTAACTGAGCAGTGCGTCTGTTTGTGAGGGATGGGGTGTGTAACAGAGCAGCACGTGTGTGTGTGACGGAGAGGGTGTGTAACAGAGCAGCACGTGTGTTTGTGTGAGGGAGGGGGTGTGTAACAGAGCAACGTGTGTGTGTGTGTGTGTGAGAGGGAGGGGGTCTGTAACAGAGCAACGTGTGTGTGTGTGTGTGAGGGAGGGGCTGTGTAACAGAGTAACGTGTAGTTGCGTGAGGGAGGGGGTGTGTAACAGAGCAGCACGTGTGTGTGGGTGAGGGAGGGGGTGTGTAACAGAGCAGTGTGTGTGTGTGTGAGGGAGGGGGTGTGTTGCAGAGCAGTGCGTGTGTGTGTGAGGGAGGTGGTGTGTTACAGAGCAGCACGTGTGTGTGTTAGGGAGGGGTTGTGTAACAGCAGTGCGTGTCTGTGTGAGGGAGGGGGTGTGTTGCAGAGCAGCACGTGTGTGTGTGAGGGAGGAGGTGTGTTGCAGAGCAGCACGTGTGTGTGTTAGGGAGGGGTGTGTAACAGAGCAGTGCATGTGTGTGAGTGAGGGTGTGTGTAACAGAGCAGTTCGTGTGTGTGTGTGAGGGAGGGGGTGTGTGTTACAGAGCAGCACGTGTGTGTGTGAGGGAGAGGGTGTATAACAGAGCAGTTCGTGTGTGTTTGAGGGAGGGGACGTGTAACAGAGCAACATGTGTGTTTGTGTGGGAGAGGGTGTGTAACAGAGCAACGTCTGTGTGTGTGAGGGAGGGGGTGTGTAACAAAGCAGCGCGTGTGTGTGTGAGGAAGGGGGTGTGTTGCACACCAGTGCGTGTGTGTGTGAGGGAGGGGGTGTGCAACAGAGCAACGTGTGTTTGTGTGAGGGAGGGGGTGTCTAACAGAGCAACATGTGTGTGTGTGTGAGGGAGGGGTTATGTAATAGAGCAGCACGTTTGTGTGTGTGAGGGAGGGTGTGTGTAACAGAGCAGCACGTGTGTGTTTGAGGGAGGGGGTGTGTAACAGAGCAGTGCGTGTGTGTGTGTGAGGGAGGGGTGTGTAACTGAGCAGTACGTCTGTGTGTGAGGGATGGGGTGTGTAACACAGCAGCACGTGTGTTTGTGTGAGGGAGGGGGTGTCTAACAGCAACGTGTGTGTGTGTGTGAGAGGGAGGGGGTGTGTAACAGAGCAACGTGTGTGTGTGTGTGAGGGAGGGGCTGTGTAACAGAGTAACGTGTGGTTGTGTGAGGGAGGGGGTGTGTAACAAAGCAGTGCATGTGTGTGTGAGGGAGGGGGTGTGTTGCAGAGCAGCACGTGTGTGTGTGAGGGAGAGGGTGTGTAACAGAGTAGTGCGTGTGTGTTTGATGGAGGGGGTGTGTAACAGAGCAGTGTGTGTATGTGTGAGGGAGGGGGTGTGTAACAGATCAATGTGTGTTTGTGTGAGGGAGGAGGTGTGTTACAGAGCAGCGTGTGTGTGAGGTGGGTGTGTGTAACAGAGCAACGTGTGTGTGTGTGAGAGAGGGAGGGGGTGTGTAACTGAGCAACGTGTCTGTGAGGGAGGGGTGTGTAACAGAGTAACGTGTAGTTGTGTGAGGGAGGGGGTGTGTAACAGAGCAGTGCGTGTGTGTGTTTGGGAGGGTGTGTTGCAGAGCAGTGCGTGTGTGTGTGAGGGAGGGGGTGTGTAACTGAGCAACGTGTGTTTGTGTGAGGGAGGGGGTGTGTAACAGAGCAACGTGTGTGTGTGTGAGGGAGGGGGTGTGTAACAGAGCAGCACGTGTGTGTGTGTGAGGGAGGGGGTGTGTAATAGATCAGCACGTGTGTGTGTGAGGGAGTGGGTGTGTTGCAGAGCAGCATGTGTGTATGTGTGAGGGAGGGGGTGTGTAACAGAGCAGTGCGCGTGTGTGTGAGGGATGGGGTGTGTAACAGAGCAGCACGTGTGTGTGAGGGAGGGGGTGTGTAACAGCAGCACGTGTGTGTGTTTGAGGGAGGGGGTGTGTAACAGCAGTGCGTGTGTGTGTGAGGGAAGGGGCGTGTAACAGCAGCACGTGTGTGTGTGTGAGGGAGGGGGTGTGTGTTACAGAGCAGCACGTGTGTGTGTGAGGGAGAGGGTGTATAACAGAGCAGTTCGTGTGTGTTTGAGGGAGGGGACGTGTAACAGAGCAACATGTGTGTTTGTGTGGGAGAGGGTGTGTAACAGAGCAGTGCATGTGTGTGTGAGGGAGGGGGTGTGTAACAGAGCAGTGCATGTGTGTGTGAGGGAGGGGGTGTGTTGCAGAGCAGCGTGTGTGTGAGGAAGGGGGTGTGTTGCACACCAGTGCGTGTGTGTGTGAGGGAGGGGGTGTGCAACAGAGCAACGTGTGTTTGTGTGAGGAAGGGGGTGTCTAACAGAGCAACATGTGTGTGTGTGTGAGGGAGGGGTTATGTAATAGAGCAGCACGTTTGTGTGTGTGAAGGAGGGTGTGTGTAACAGAGCAGCACGTGTGTGTTTGAGGGTGGGGGTGTGTAACAGAGCAGTGCGTGTGTGTGTGTGAAGGAGGGGGTGTGTAACTGAGCAGTGCGTCTGTGTGTGAGGGATGGGGTGTGTCACAGAGCAGCACGTGTGTTTGTGTGAGGGAGGGGGTGTGTAACAGCAACGTGTGTGTGTGTGTGTGTGTGTGAGAGGGAGGGGGTGTGTAACAGAGCAACGTGTGTGTGTGTGAGGGTGGGGCTGTGTAACAGAGTAACGTGTGGTTGTGTGAGGGAGGGGGTGTGTAACAAATCAGTGCATGTGTGTGTGAGGGAGGGGGTGTGTTGCAGAGCAGTGTGTGTGTGTGAGGGAGGGGGTGTGTTGCAGAGCAGTGTGTGTGTGTGAGGGAGGGGGTGTGTAACAGAACAACGTGTGTGTGTGTGTGAGGGAGGGTGTGTGTAACAGAGCAGCACGTGTGTGTGTGTGAGGGAGGGGGTGTGTAACAGAGCAGTGCGTGTGTGTGTGAGGAAGGGAGTGTGTTGCAGAGCAGTGCGTGTGTGTGTGAGGGAGGGGGGGTGTGTAACAGAACAACGTGTGTGTGTGTGAGGGAGGTGGTGTGTAACAGTGCAGCACGTGTGTGTGAGGGAGGGGATGTGTAACAGAGCAGCACGTGTGTGTGTGTGTGTGAGGGAGGCCGTGTGTTGCAGAGCAGCAGGTGTGTGTGTGAGGGAGGAGGTGTGTAACAGAGCAACGTGTGTGTGTGTGTGAGGGAGGGGGTGTGTAACAGAGCAGCACGTGTGTGTGTGAGGGAGGGGGGGTGTGTAACAGAGCAACGTGTGTGTGTGTGAGGGAGGGGGTGTGTAACAAAGCAGTGTGTGTGTGTGTGAGGGAGGGGGTGTGTAACAGAGCAACGTGTGTGTGAGGGAGGGGGGGAGTGTAACAGAGCAGTGCATGTGTGTGTGAGAGAGGGGGTGTGTAACAGAGCAGTGTGTCTGTGTGTGAGGGAGGGGGTGTGTAACAGAGCAACGTGTGTGTGTGTGTGAGGGAGGCGGTGTGTAACAGAGCAGCAGGTGTGTGTGTGAGGAAGGGGGTGTGTAACAGAGCAGTGCGTGTGTGTGTGAGGGAGGGGGTGTGTTGCAGAGCAGTGTGTGTGTGTGAGGGAGTGGGTGTGTAACAGAACAACGTGTGTGTGTGTGTGAGGGAGGGTGTGTGTAACAGAGCAGCACGTGTGTGTGTGTGAGGAAGGGGGGTGTGTTGCAGAGCAGTGCGTGTGTGTGTGAGGGAGGGGGGTGTGTAACAGAACAACGTGTGTGTGTGTGAGGGAGGGGGTGTGTAACAGTGCAGCACGTGTGTGTGAGGGAGGGGATGTGTAACAGAGCAGCACGTGTGTGTGTGTGTGTGAGGGAGGCCGTGTGTTGCAGAGCAGCAGGTGTGTGTGTGAGGGAGGAGGTGTGTAACAGAGCAACGTGTGTGTGTGTGTGAGGGAGGGGGTGTGTAACAGAGCAGCACGTGTGTGTGTGAGGGAGGGGGGTGTGTAACAGAGCAACGTGTGTGTGTGTGAGTGAGGGGGTGTGTAACAAAGCAGTGTGTGTGTGTGTGAGGGAGGGGGTGTGTAACAGAGCAACGTGTGTGTGAGGGAGGGGGGTGTGTAACAGAGCAGTGCATGTGTGTGTGAGAGAGGGGGTGTGTAACAGAGCAGTGTGTCTGTGTGTGAGGGAGGGGGTGTGTAACAGAGCAACGTGTGTGTGTGAGGGAGGTGGTGTGTAACAGAGCAGCAGGTGTGTGTGTGAGGAAGGGGGTGTGTAACAGAGCAGTGCGTGTGTGTGTGAGGGAGGGGGTGTGTAACTGAGCAACGTGTGTTTGTGTGAGGGGGAGGGGGTGTGTAACAGAGCAGTGCGTGTGTGTGTGAGGGAGGGGGTGTGTAACAGAACAGCACATGTGTGTGTGTGAGGGAGGGGGTTTGTTGCAGAGCAGCCTGTGTGTGTGTGAAGGAGGGGGTGTGTAACAGAGCAGCATGTGTGTGTGTGAGGGAGGGGGTGTGTAACAGAGCAGTGCATGTGTGTGTGTGAGGGAGGGGGTGTGTAACAGAGCAGTGCGTGTGTGTGTTTGGGAGGGTGTGTTGCAGAGCAGTGCGTGTGTGAGGGAGGGGGTGTGTAACTGAGCAACGTGTGTTTGTGTGAGGGAGGGGGTGTGTAACAGAGCAACGTGTGTGTGTGTGAGGGAGGGGGTGTGTAACAGAGCAACACGTGTGTGTGTGTGAGGGAGGGGGTGTGTAATAGATCAGCACGTGTGTGTGTGAGGGAGTGGGTGTGTTGCAGAGCAGCACGTGTGTATGTGTGAGGGAGGGGGTGTGTAACAGAGCAGTGCGCGTGTGTGTGAGGGATGGGGTGTGTAACAGAGCAGCACATGTGTGTGAGGGAGGGGGTGTGTAACAGAAGCACGTGTGTGTGTTTGAGGGAGGGGGTGTGTAACAGCAGTGCGTGTGTGTGTGAGGGAAGGGGCGTGTAACAGCAGCATGTGTGTGTGTGTGAGGGAGGGGGTGTGTGTTACAGAGCAGCACGTGTGTGTGTGAGGGAGAGGGTGTATAACAGAGCAGTTCGTGTGTGTTTGAGGGAGGGGACGTGTAACAGAGCAACATGTGTGTTTGTGTGGGAGAGGGTGTGTAACAGAGCAACGTCTGTGTGTGTGAGGGAGGGGGTGTGTAACAGAGCAGTGCATGTGTGTGTGAGGGAGGGGGTGTGTTGCAGAGCAGCGTGTGTGTGAGGAAGGGGGTGTGTTGCACACCAGTGCGTGTGTGTGTGAGGGAGGGGGTGTGCAACAGAGCAACGTGTGTTTGTGTGAGGGAGGGGGTGTCTAACAGAGCAACATGTGTGTGTGTGTGAGGGAGGGGTTATGTAATAGAGCAGCACGTTTGTGTGTGTGAAGGAGGGTGTGTGTAACAGAGCAGCACGTGTGTGTTTGAGGGAGGGGGTGTGTAACAGAGCAGTGCGTGTGTGTGTGTGAAGGAGGGGGTGTGTAACTGAGCAGTGCGTCTGTGTGTGAGGGATGGGGTGTGTCACAGAGCAGCACGTGTGTTTGTGTGAGGGAGGGGGTGTGTAACAGCAACGTGTGTGTGTGTGTGTGTGTGTTAGAGGGAGGGGGTGTGTAACAGAGCAACGTGTGTGTGTGTGTGAGGGTGGGGCTGTGTAACAGAGTAACGTGTGGTTGTGTGAGGGAGGGGGTGTGTAACAAAGCAGTGCATGTGTGTGTGAGGGAGGGGGTGTGTTGCAGAGCAGTGTGTGTGTGTGAGGGAGGGGGTGTGTTGCAGAGCAGTGTGTGTGTGTGTGGGAGGGGGTGTGTAACAGAACAACGTGTGTGTGTGTGTGTGAGGGAGGGTGTGTGTAACAGAGCAGCACGTGTGTGTGTGTGAGGGAGGGGGTGTGTAACAGAGCAGTGCGTGTGTGTGTGAGGAAGGGGGTGTGTTGCAGAGCAGTGCGTGTGTGTGTGAGGGAGGGGGGTGTGTAACAGAACAACGTGTGTGTGTGTGAGGGAGGGGATGTGTAACAGTGCAGCACGTGTGTGTGAGGGAGGGGATGTGTAACAGAGCAGCACGTGTGTGTGTGTGTGTGAGGGAGGCCGTGTGTTGCAGAGCAGCAGGTGTGTGTGTGAGGGAGGAGGTGTGTAACAGAGCAACGTGTGTGTGTGTGTGAGGGAGGGGGTGTGTAACAGAGCATCACGTGTGTGTGTGAGGGAGGGGGGTGTGTAACAGAGCAACGTGTGTGTGTGTGAGGGAGGGGGTGTGTAACAAAGCAGTGTGTGTGTGTGTGAGGGAGGGGGTGTGTAACAGAGCAACGTGTGTGTGAGGGAGGGGGGAGTGTAACAGAGCAGTGCATGTGTGTGTGAGAGAGGGGGTGTGTAACAGAGCAGTGTGTCTGTGTGTGAGGGAGGGGGTGTGTAACAGAGCAACGTGTGTGTGTGTGTGAGGGAGGCGGTGTGTAACAGAGCAGCAGGTGTGTGTGTGAGGAAGGGGGTGTGTAACAGAGCAGTGCGTGTGTGTGTGAGGGAGGGGGTGTGTTGCAGAGCAGTGTGTGTGTGTGAGGGAGTGGGTGTGTAACAGAACAACGTGTGTGTGTGTGTGAGGGAGGGTGTGTGTAACAGAGCAGCACGTGTGTGTGTGTGAGGGAGGGGGTGTGTAACAGAGCAGTGCGTGTGTGTGTGAGGAAGGGGGTGTGTTGCAGAGCAGTGCGTGTGTGTGTGAGGGAGGGGGGTGTGTAACAGAACAACGTGTGTGTGTGTGAGGGAGGGGGTGTGTAACAGTGCAGCACGTGTGTGTGAGGGAGGGGATGTGTAACAGAGCAGCACGTGTGTGTGTGTGTGTGAGGGAGGCCGTGTGTTGCAGAGCAGCAGGTGTGTGTGTGAGGGAGGAGGTGTGTAACAGAGCAACGTGTGTGTGTGTGTGTGTGAGGGAGGGGGTGTGTAACAGAGCAGCACGTGTGTGTGTGAGGGAGGGGGGTGTGTAACAGAGCAACGTGTGTGTGTGTGAGTGAGGGGGTGTGTAACAAAGCAGTGTGTGTGTGTGTGAGGGAGGGGGTGTGTAACAGAGCAACGTGTGTGTGAGGGAGGGGGGTGTGTAACAGAGCAGTGCATGTGTGTGTGAGAGAGGGGGTGTGTAACAGAGCAGTGTGTCTGTGTGTGAGGGAGGGGGTGTGTAACAGAGCAACGTGTGTGTGTGTGAGGGAGGTGGTGTGTAACAGAGCAGCTGGTGTGTGTGTGAGGAAGGGGGTGTGTAACAGAGCAGTGCGTGTGTGTGTGAGGGAGGGGGTGTGTAACTGAGCAACGTGTGTTTGTGTGAGGGGGAGGGGGTGTGTAACAGAGCAGTGCGTGTGTGTGTGAGGGAGGGGGTGTGTAACAGAACAGCACATGTGTGTGTGTGAGGGAGGGGGTTTGTCACAGAGCAGCACGTGTGTGTGTGAGGGAGGGGGTGTGTAACAGAGCAGTGCGTGTGTGTGTGTGAGGGAGGGGGTGTGTAACAGAGCAGTGCGTGTGTGTGTGAGGGAGGGGGTGTGTAACAGCAGCATGTATGTGTGTGAGGGAGGGGGTGTGTAACAGAGCAGCACATGTGTGTGTGAGGGAGGGGGTGTGTAACAGAGCAGCATGTGTGTGTGTGAGGGAGGGGGTGTGTCACAGAGCAGCATGTGTGTGTGTGAGGGTGAGGGTGTGTAACAGAGCAGCACGTGTGTGTGTGTGAGGGAGGGGGTGTGTAACAGAGCAGCACGTGTGTGTGTGTGAGGAAGGGAGTGTGTTGCAGAGCTGCACCTTAATTGAAAAGTGCCATATTTCCAGGAGCCCCCCAACTTTGGTGAGCTGGAGTGTTCACAATGCAGCGGACAACATCACCCCCCCCCCCCCCAACCCGTCCACCATCCCACCCTTCCCCACACCCCAAACACCCACCCACACCAACCATTGCACATTTAATAGACAAAGTGGTGGGTAAGGCCTGGGTAATCTGGTCAAAAGCTGCAGAGGCTGAGATGAACCTTTCTTTCTTTTAGATGGCAGACTACGAAAAGATGTACTTCAAAAAGCCATCAGAGATCTGCAGGAAATACCTGGAGCACATCGCGCAGGTCAGTGTCACTCACCGGGGTTAAAATCCCGTGCAAGCACTGGGAAAACGCAGCAGTTCAGTCAGCACCTGTGAAGAGAGAGAGTTACTGTTGCAGGTCAATGCCTTTCGTCAGGGGTGGATGAAGGTTGGAGGGGTTATCACTGTTCACGCAAGTGCAGGGGCAGGAAAGTTGGGAGAGGGAGGACGAACAAAAGCAGGTCAGCGACGGGATGTAAAGCAGGAGTGAATAAATTATAAAAGGGGAACGACGGTGCTCAAAAGATGGGCCTCGGGGCAAGAGGTAACTGGCAAGAGTCCAGCCATTACCAGCACCTCTGTGCGGAAAATGAGAACACTGGGTTTCCATCCAAAATCTTTAAACTTGGTGCTGGGTGGGGAAGGTGGCAAAGCGCCCAACCGAAAGTTCCTCAAGCTTTCTGTTGAACTTTTAAAAAATTATTCGTTCATAGGATGTGGGCGTTGCTGGCTAATCCAGTGACATTATCACCACACCTTCGTCCACCCTGGGTTTTAGGTTTATATGTGTCTGCGGTTTCAATTATCTGCTCCCTGGGACTGTGCTGTACGTACAGCCCTGTGTTTGAGGTATCTGCTCTCTGGAATTGTGCTGTACATACAGCCCTGGGTAATGTATCTGTTTCCTGGGACTGTTCTGTAAGTACAGGCCTAGGTTTAAGGTAGCTGCTCTCTGGGACTGTTATGTACATTCAGCTCTATGTTTAAGGTATCTGCTCCCTGGGACAGTGCTATATGTACAGCCCTGGGGGTAATCGATCTGCTCCCTGGGACTGTGCTGTACGTACAACCCGGGGTTTAATGTATCTGCACCCTGGGACTGTGCTGTGTGTACAACCCTGAGTTTAATGTATCTACACCCTGGGACTGTGCTGTACGTACAGCCCTGGGATAATGTAACTGCTCCCTGGGACTAGGGCCTACATACAGCCCTGGGTTAAATGTATCTGCACCCTGGGGTGTGCTGTACATACAGTCCTTGGTTTAATATATCTGCTCACTGATACTGTGCTGTACGTACAGCCCTGGGTTTAAGGTATCTGCTCCCTGATGCTGTGCTATACGTACAGCTCTGGGTTTAAGGTGTCTGCTCCCTAGGACTGTGATGTACATACAGCCCTGGGTTTAAGATATCTGCTCCCTGGGACTGTGCTGTACGTACAGCCCTGGGATAATGTATCTGCACCCTGGGACTGTGCTGTACATACAGCCCTGGGATAATGTATCTGCTCCCTGGGACTGTGCTGTGTGTACAACCCTGAGTTTAATCTATCTGCTCCCTAGGACTATGCTGTGTGTACAGCCCTGGGTTTAATGTATCTGCACCCTGGGACTGTGCTGTACGTACAACCCTGGGATAATGTATCTGCTCCCTGAGACTATGGCCTACGGACAGCCATGGGTTAAATGTATCTGCCTCCTGGGACTGTTCTGTAAGTACAGGCCTAGGTTTAAGGTAGCTGCTCTCTGGGACTGTTATGTACGTTCAGCCCTGTGTTTAAGGTGTCTGCTCCCTGGGACTGTGCTGTACATACAGCCCAGGGATAATGTATCTGCTCCCTGGGACTGTGCTGTGTGTACAGCCCTGGGTTTAATCTATCTGCTCCCTGGGACTATGCTGTAAGTACAGCCCTGGGATACTGTATCTGCTCCCTGGGACTGTGCTATGTGTACAGCCCTGGGTTTAATGATTCTGCACCCTGGGACTGTGCTGTACGTACAGCCCTGGGATACTGTATCTGCACCCTGGGACTGTGCTGTACGTACAGCCCTGGGATACTGTATCTGCACCCTGGGACTGTGCTGTACGTACAGCCCTGGGATAATGTATCTGCTCCCTGGGACTGTGCTATGTGTACAGCCCTGGGTTTAATGATTCTGCACCCTGGGACTGTGCTGTACGTACAGCCCTGGGTTTAATGTATCTGAACCCTGGGACTGTGCTGTACGTACAGCCCTGGGTTTAAGGTATTTGCTCCCTGGGACTGTGCTGTACATACAGCACTGGATTTCAGGTATTTGATCCCTGGGACTGTGCTGTACATACAGCCCTGGGTTTAAGGTATTTACTCCCTGGGACTGTGCTGTACATACAGCCCTGGATTTAAGGCGCCAACTCTCCAATTGGTCTCCCTGGTCATTCACAGGTGACAAAGTTCCAGAGGAAGCAAACGGAGCTACTCCTTTCCTACTATAAACACAAGATTACTAAAATGGAGGCCGCCCTGCAGGAGGCACAATGCAAAATAATATCACAGGAGAAGTAAGTGTGAGTGAGCACCTCCAACGACTAAACTGAGCGCCCCTTTGCGTTTCATTCCCCTTGATTCCACGCTCTCCCTTTTCGCAATCGTTAACACTCTCCACCTTTCCCTTTCCGTCAGCATTCCCGGGAAACGAACAGCCAGACGATCTGCATCTCTAGTGGCTGCTTCTTACGGCATGGATGGATATTGGCCCCTGGTCCCCGGGTGGCTGTGGACAGCGCTCCCCGTATACCAGGGGGACCCCGGCGGGTCGTGGCGCCGGCACGGGGTCGCGGGGTAAGCAGTCGGGTCCCACGAGCGCCGGGGCGGCAACAGCGGCTGTGGGGGCCAGGACCGGTTGACGGTCCTGGGGTCGGCTGCGAGGCTCCGTCAGATGTCTGCGATTTCTTTTTTTTTGCCGCGTGCACGTGGCCTCAAGCCAAATGGGTGCGCTCGAGGGCCGATCCCTGACACCAACAGACCCTGCAGAAACGGTAAGGCACCTTAGTTGTTTCTCGTGCCTGTGTCTCCTATCCCGCTCAGCGACTCCTGCTCCCCGCCCCACCACCACCACCACCACCTCCTTCCCCCCCACTCCGACCCCAGTTTTCACCCTGGGGTGGGGGCTGGGTGCAGCAACGAGTGTGAAGCATTAAAATGGGGTCACCGCAGAAGAACGTTTGGGAAGGTCTCGCACTAAAACGCTTGGCAGCGTCCGGCCTGCATGGGAATCTGGAAGGCCGTACCCTGCCGGCACGATAGACGGGTTGCGCGCGGCTAAAATAAATCGGCGGGAACCATCCGACTGAGAAGTCAGGCGGAGCCCTCGGCTTATTTCATTAGCTGGGCTGGAAATATCAGGCACCGTGTTAAAGTAAGGACGGACCGACTTCTTTTCCACCACGCGTTCTCTCGATGCAAGACAATAATCGCAGGAGAAGTAAGTGCGAGTGAAGCACCTCCAGCCACCAAACTGAGCGCCCCTTCGCACTTCATTCCCCTGATTCCACGCTCTCTCTTTTTGAATTAGCTAGCACTCCCTTCCCTTCCCTTTCCGTCAGCATTCCCACCAAACGAACAGCCAGACGATCTGCTTCTCTCGTGGCTGCTGGTTCCGGCACGGATGGATATTGGCCCCTGGACCCTGGGCGGCGGCGGACAGCGCTCCCCGTAAACCAGGGGGTCCCCGGCGGGCCGTGGCACCGGCATTCCCTCGGCCCGCACCGCGGTCAAATCGGAACCTGCTCCGCTCTGAGGCGATCCGGGGCTGCGGGGTGGTGGTGGGTGGGGTAGGGGGTGAAATCTAATGCCAGGCCTCATCTTACCTCCCACCCCCACTGCCCCGCCCACCATGCATCTGCATCCGTGTAGCGTGCAGACACAGGGCGGCAGCGCACAGCGTGGACCAAGCGCAGCTTCACGTCAGGGCAATTCGTCTTTTTTGTTCGCTCGTTCGCAGGTTGTGGGCGTCGCTGGCTAGACCAGCGTTCATTGCCCGTCAGTGTTCAAAGGGTAACATCAGAGTTAGCCACATTACTTGTGTATCTGGAGTCCACAGATAGGCCAGGCCGGGTCGGGACAGCAGATTTCCTTCCCTGAAGACCATTCATTAGCTTTTACTACAATCGGTAACGGTCAATCGGTCGTGACTAGGCTTTTAAATCTTAATTAAAATTTTATTTAATTCAAATCCTACCACCTGCCGTGGGGCGATTCGACCCCAGCCCCCAGAGCCTTGTCCCAGGTCTATGGATTAATCAGTCCAGCGACAACGCCCCAGCACCACCGCCTCCCCATAAACTCATTGCGCTGCACGTGGAGGGGGGAGTGAGCACCCCCCTCCTCTCGGCAGGGTGCCACGGTTTACAGCTCCGAGGAAGGGCGGGGACTCGTCCGCCCGCTCCCCCACCCCCACCCCGCCCCTTCCTGTGCCGCGATCCAGTGGCACCGGAGAGATTTTCTTTAACTTGCTTCTGTTTTCTCCCCGCTTCACCACCAGGGAGTCAGCGGCGCTGAAGAACCAAGTTAATGACATGAAGAAGCTGCTCGCCGTGGCCAAGGTGAGGCTCCTTCTCTGACCGGGTTGGCCAGCTCGGTCAACAGCCCTTCCCTCGGACCCCTCCGAGGATATCTGAGACCACCGCACATTGCGGCGCCTGGCTGGGCTGTGACTTACCCTTCCTCCACCCTCCCCACCTCCGCCGTCGACCGTTACCTTCCCCCGGCCCCCAACCCGTCCCACTGGTTGTTCCGCCCTCCCTCAGCCCCTGCCCTTCTTCCTCATACCACCCTCCCAAACCCCTCCCCTCTGCTGCCCCCAAATCCATCTACCTGTTGACCATCCCAGTCACCCCCACTCACCATCCCATCTACACTCCGCACTCAACCCTTTCGCTCACCATCCCCACTTTTCTTTGCACTCTGCTCTTCCTCTCACCATCCCCTCCGCACTCCCATTCTGCTCTTCCCCTCACCATCTCCTCCGCACTCCGCCCTTCCCCTCACCATCCCCTCCCGCACTCCCCACTCCGCCCTTCCCCTCACCACCCCCTCTGCTCTCCCCTCTCTGCTCTTTCCCTCACCATCCCCTCTGCTTTTCCCACTCTGCTCTTTCCCTCAGCATCCCCTCTGCTCTCCCCTCTCTGCTCTTTCCCTCACCACCCCCTCTGCTCTCCCACTCTGCTCTCCCCCTCCACCATCCCCTCTGCTTTCCCCACTCTGCTCTCCCCCTCACCATCACCTCTGATCTCCCCATTCTGCTCTTCCCCTCACCATCTCCTCCGCACTCCGCCTTTCCCCCTCACCACCCCCTCTGCTCTCCCCACTCTGCTCTTTCCCTCACCACACCCTCTGCTTTCCCCTCTCTGCTCTTTCCCTCACCATCCCCTCTGCACTCCGCCTTTCCCCTCACCATCCCCACTTCCCTCCCCACTCCGCCCTTCCCCTCACCACCCCCTCTGCTCTCCCCTCTCTGCTCTTCCCTCACCATCACCTCTGCTCTCCCCTCTCTGCTCTTTCCCTCACCATCCCCTCTGCACTCCCCTCTCTGCTCTTTCCCTCACCATCCCCTCTGCACTCCCCTCTCTGCTCTTTCCCTCACCATCCCCACTTCCCTCCCCACTCCGCCCTTCCCCTCACCACCCCCCTCTGCTCTCCCCTCTGCTCTTCCTCTCACCATCCCCTCTGCTCTCCCCTCTCTGCTCTTTCCCTCACCATCCCCACTTCCCTCCCCACTCCGCCCTTCCCCTCACCACCCCCTCTGCTCTCCCCACTCTGCTCTTTCCCTCACCATCCCCTCTGCTCTCCCCTCTCTGCTCTTCCCCTCAGCATCCCCTCTGCTCTCCGCAATCCGCCCTCCCCCTCACCATCACCTCTGCTCTCCGCATTCTGCTCTTTCCCTCTGCCTGTCCGCAATCCGCCCTCCCCCTCACCATCCCCTCTGCCCTCCCCACTCTGCTCTTCCCCTCAGCATCCCCTCTGCTCTCCGCAATCCGCCCTCCCCCTCACCATCCCCTCTGCCCTCCCCACTCTGCTCTTCCCCTCAGCATCCCCTCTGCTCTCCGCAATCCGCCCTCCCCCTCACCATCACCTCTGCTCTCCGCATTCTGCTCTTTCCCTCTGCTGTCCGCAACTCCCGCCTTTCCCCTCACCATCCCCTCTGCCCTCCCCACTCTGCTCTTTCTCTCAGCATCCCCTCTGCTCTCCGCAATCCGCCCTCCCCCTCACCATCCCCTCTGCTCTCCGCATTCTGCTCTTTCCCTCAGCATCCCCTCTGCTCTCCGCAATCCGCCCTCCCCCTCACCATCCCCTCTGCTCTCCGCATTCTGCTCTTCCCCTCACCATCCCCTCTGCTCTCCGCAATCCGCCCTCCCCCTCACCATCCCCTCTGCTCTCCGCATTCTGCTCTTCCCCTCACCATCCCCTCTGCTCTCCGCAAATCCGCCCTCCCCCCTCACCATCCCCTCTGCTCTCCGCATTCTGCTCTTTCCCTCTGCTCTCCGCAATCCGCCCTCCCCCTCACCATCCCCTCTGCTCTCCGCATTCTGCTCTTTCCCTCTGCTCTCCGCAATCCGCCCTCCCCCTCACCATCCCCTCTGCCCTCCCCACTCTGCTCTTCCCCTCAGCATCCCCTCTGCTCTCCGCAATCCGCCCTCCCCCTCAGCATCCCCTCTGCTCTCCGCAATCCGCCCTCCCCCTCACCATCCCCTCTGCTCTCCGCATTCTGCTCTTTTCCTCAGCATCCCCTCTGCTCTCCGCAATCCGCCCTCCCCCTCACCATCCCCTCTGCTCTCCGCATTCTGCTCTTTCCCTCAGCATCCCCTCTGCTCTCCGCAATCCGCCCTCCCCCTCACCATCCCCTCTGCTCTCCGCATTCTGCTCTTCCCCTCACCATCTCCTCCGCACTCCGCCTTTCCCCTCACCATCCCCACTTCCCTCCCCACTCTGCTCTTTCCCTCACCATCCCCTCTGCTCTCCGCATTCTGCTCTTTCCCTCTGCTGTCCGCAATCCGCCCTCCCCCTCAGCATCCCCTCTGCCCTCCCCACTCTGCTCTTTCCCTCACCATCCCCTCTGCTGTCCGCAATCCGCCCTCCCCCTCAGCATCCCCTCTGCTCTCCGCATTCTGCTCTTCCCCTCACCATCCCCTCTGCTCTCCCCTCTCTGCTCTTCCCCTCTGCTCTCCGCAATCCGCCCTTCCCCTCACCATCCTCCCCTCTGCCCTCCCCACTCTGCTCTTTCCCTCACCATCCCCTCTGCACTCCGCACTCCGCCTCACCATCCGCTATGCTCCAACATTCCCCAGTTCCCTTCTATTCTCCCCACTCCGCCTTTCCCCTCTGACCCCTGTTGCGCTCTGGTCTTCGGTCCCTTTAACAGCCATTATGTCCATGTCCTTCCTTCTGACCCCGCCTTCTGTCCATTTAATAACTCCTTTGCTACTTTGTGTTCTTTCACAGTCTGGATTAATAAATTTCAACGCGTGTTTTCTGTCTGTTCCCTGTGCAGGCCTCACCCAATGTAATCCAGCTTCGAAGGTCAGCATTTTGTACTGCATCTCGTTAGCAAGTGCCTGCAGCCTGAACTGATTTTTGATGTGCATGTACCTTTGATCGTAGCAGAATGGTCAGTGTATTTTGTCTGACCTTCTGTTCCCTGGGGAAGAAAGTGGATCCAACACTGACCTTTCACCTCTCTCCCTCTCTCCGGTGGGGGATGGGTGTGATTTTGCAGCAGGCACTGACCTTTCAACCTCTCTCTTTCTCTCTCTCTGTCTCCCTCTCTTGTTCTCTCTCTGTCTGTTCCCCTCTCTCTCTCTCTCCCTCTCTCTTTCTCTCTCTCTCTCTGTCTGCTTCCCTCTCTCTCTATCTCTCTCTCTCTCAGCCACCCTTCTACCTCCCACCATCCTCAACTTCAGTTCATTCAAATCTCCCGGTGCCCGCGCCCCAGCTCGCACCATGTCCCGTCCAACCGTCACCCCTATGCACGCTGGCCTACGTTAGGCTCGTCCCGATTTTAAAATTCTCACCCTTGCATAGGCAGGTACAAACATACATACAAATTAGGAGTGGGAGTAGACCACTCGGCCCCTCAGGCTTGCTCCGTCATTCAATAAGATTGTGACTGATCTGACTGTCACCTCAGCCCCACATTCCCGCCAACACCCCCCACCCCCCACCCGATAACCTTTCACCTCCCCCTCGCTTATCAAGAATCTAGGTCGCTCCGCTTTAAAACTATTCCAAGACTCCGCTCCCACTGCCTCTTGCGGAAGAGAGTTCCAAAGACTCACCGCCCTCTGAGAGAAAAAAATTTCTCCTTGTCTTCGCCCTAAATGGGCGACCGCCTTATTTTTAAACAGTGATCCCCTAGTTTTACGTTCTCCCGCAAGAGGAAACAGCCTCTCCACATCCACCCTGTCAAGACCCCTCAGGATTTTAAAAGTTTCAATCAAGTCGCCTCTCACTCTCCTAAAACTCCAGCGGATGCAAGCCCAGCCTGTCCAACCTTTTCTCATAAAACAACCCACCCATTCCTGGTATTAGTCTGGTAGAACTTCTCTGAACTGCTTCCAATGCATTTACACCCTTCCTTAAATAGGGAGACCAAAACTGTACACAGTGCTCCAGACGTGGCCTCACCAGTGCCCTGTACAACTGAAGCATAACCTCCTTACTCTTGTCCGTCCTTGGCCTGCTGCAATGTTCCAGTGAGGCTCAACGCAAACAGGAGGAACAACACCTCATCTTCCGACTAGGCACTTTACAGCCTTCTGGACTTAATATTGAGTTCAACAATTTCAGATCATAAACTCTCTCCTCCAACCCCACCCCTTTCTGTTCCCCCTTTTTCCAATAAGTTATAATTTTAAAAAAAATTTCTTTTCCCACTTATTTTTAAATTTATTTTGATCCATTGTTTTATCTCTACCTTTTAGCCCATTTTGATTTCTTCCCCCCACCCCACCCCCCCCACTAGGGCCATGTGCCACTAGCTTGTCCTGTTTGCTACCCTTAATGTCCCATTAGCGCATTCCTTAGCTAATATCACCACTGTCAACACCCCTTTGTCCTTTTGTCTATGACATCTTTGGCTATCTCCACCTATCACTGGCCCTCTATCCAGCTCTACCCACCCACCTCTACAGCTTATATTTCACCTCATTTCTCTATTTCCTTAGTTCTGATGAAGGGTCATTCAGACTTGAAACGTTAACTGTCTTCCTCTCCGTAGATGCTGTCAGACCTGCTGAGTTTTTCCAGCTATTTTTGTTTTTGTTCTCCTTACTCTTGTATTCAGTTCCCCGCACGGTTAACGATAACATTCTGTTGGCCTTCCTAATCACCTGCTGTACCTGCACACCTCGACAAAAACCACTGCATCTCTTTCTAGACCTGCTTTGCCAAGACATGTTTCAGAAAGAGGTGAGCGATGGTCTTTTGCCTGACCGCAGTCGCCTCGAGGGCACTGTGCGGAGGCGGTGAAACTCATTGCCAGCTGAGCCTTCGGCTGCCTAGGTCCCTAAGGTCTGAAATTTCTTCCAGCAACCACACTGTATCTCTACATTGATTATTGCGAGGGGAACTGAATACAAGAGTCGAGAGGTTATGCTTCAGTTGTATAGGGCACTGGTGAGACTGCATGTGGAGCGCTGTGCACAGTATCGGTCTCCTTACTTAAGGAAGGATGTGAATGCGTTGAAAGCAGTTCAGAGAAGGTTGACCAGACTCATACCAAGAATGGACGGGGTTGTTTTATGAGGGAAGGTTGGACAGGCCGGGCTTGTATCTGTTGGAGTTTAGAAGAGTAAGAGGCGGCTCAATTGAAACCTTCAAGATCCTGAGGGGTCCTGACAGGGTGGATGTGGAGAGGATGTTTCCTCTTGTGGGAGAATCTAGAACTGGACGGGGGGGGGAGGTCAGTGTTTAAAATAAGGGGGTCGCCCATTTAGGACGGAGACAAGGAGAAATTTTTTCTCACAGAGGGTGGTGAGTCTTTGGAAATCTCTTCCTCGAAAGGCGGTGGGAGCAGAGTCTCGAATATTTTTAAGGCGGAGCGAATTAGATTCTTGATAAGCGAGGAGGGGGTGAAAGGTTATCGAGGGGCTCGGCGGGAATGTGGAGTTGAGGTCACGATCAGATCGGCCATCATCTTATTGAACAGCGGAGCAGGCTCGAGGGACCGAGTGGCCTCCTCCTGCTCCTAATTCATATGTACATCTCTCCCCGATATGGAGAGCTGCTACAAGCTGCTTCCTCTCTGACTGTCCCTCCAACATAAGATCAGAAGTGGGGGTAGAAACGCAAAGTGCTGGAGAATCTGGAAATCTGAAACGAAAACAGAAAGTACTGGAAATGCTCAGCACCTGCGGAAAGAGAAACCGAGTCAACATTTCAGCCTGTGACCTTTCATCAAAGCATGAATATAGAAGATCAAGAGCGGCCAAATTGAAGTGTTTAAAACAAAACAAATTGAGGGTTTGATAGGATAGGTGAGGGGACCCAGAACAAGTGGGTGTAACCTTAAAGGCTGGGATCGGCGGTTCAGGCTGCTCCTCCCCTTCTTACGAAACCGGCTCCAAGGGGCTGATTCGCTTCTGTTCATGTGCAGCAGGCTCAAGGCTTTGAATAGCCTCCTGCTGATCCTGTGTAACAGGCTCGAGGGGGCTGAATGGTCTCCTCCTGTTCCTGTGTAACAGGCTCGAGGGGGCTGAATGGTCTCCTGTTCCTGTGTAAGAGGCTCGAGGTGGGGGGGAGGGGCGCTGAATGGTCTCCTCCTGTTCCTGTGTACAGGCTCGAGAGGGGCTGAATGGTCTCCTCCTGTTCCTGTGTAACAGGCTCGGGGGGGGCTGAATGGTCTCCTCCTGTTCCTGTGTAACAGGCTCGAGAGGGACTGAATGGTCTCCTCCTGTTCCTGTGTACAGGCTCGAGAGGGGCTGATGGCCTCCTGTTCCTGTGTACAGGCTCAAGAGGAGCTGAATGTTCCTGTGTAACCTGCCAGCCTTTGCTTGTATATAGGTTGGACACAGTTACGCACATTAATTTGGGCATACCGCAGAATACTTTGCACATCACTGTTTTCTCTTTCTGTGCACCTCACCCTCCTCTCCTACCCCCTCACAGGTCCAGTACTCCTCGTCCGATCGCCATCACTTCTCCCTCGAGCAGAGGTAAGTGCAGCCTAACTCCAGGTGCGGAGATATGTGGAGAGATCTTGTTGTGGTACATTCCATCTACCTCTGTCTCTCGTTCCCTTTCTACCTGCTCAGCAGGGGTGTGAGAGGCAGAGCCCCAGCCCCGCGGTGACGAATAATCAAGAGTAAAATCAACCACACGGGCAGGTTGAATGTCCTCTTCCTTTCTTATGTGACATGTCCCAGGGACTGAATGACCTCCTCCTGTTCCTGTGTCACAGGCTCGAGGGGCTGAATGGTCTCCTCCTGTTCCAGTGTCACAGGTGCAAGGGGCTGAATCTCCTCCTGTTCCTGTGTCACAGGCTCGAGGGGGCTGAATGGCCTCCTCCTGTTCCTGTGTAACAGGCTCAATGGGGCTGAATGGCCTCCTCCTGTTCTTTGTTACAGGCTCGAGGGGCTGAATGGTCTCCTCCTGTTCCAGTGTCACAGGTGCAAGGGGCTGAATCTCCTCCTGTTCCTGTGTCACAGGCTCGAGGGGGCTGAATGGCTTCCTCCTGTTCCTGTGTAACAGTCTTGAGGGGGCTGAATGGCCTCCTCCTGTTCCTTTGTTACAGGCTTGAGGGGCTGAATGGCCTCCTCCTGTTCCTGTGTCACAGGCTCAAGGGAGGCGGTGCATTGCTCCCAAGGTCCCCCGGGTCCCATTGGCCCCAGGAATCATTTAAATGGGGACAACCTCCCTCCCGCTCAAAATGAAGGGTGGGCAGGTCCAGCACAGGGGTGGGTGGTGATGAGGGATTGGGTTTCTCTCGGGTTGTCAGAAGCCGGTGGGGGGGGGGGGGAGGAGTGATCTCTGTTCCGAGAGCTGGGGGTCGGGGGTTGGGGGGGGGGGGGGGGGGGGGCGGGGGGGGGGGCGGGGGGGGGGGGGGGGGTGGTGGGGGAGGGAGCGTGGTGGTGGTGGGGGGAGGCGGAGGGGGAGAGATGGAGAGACGCTCTCGCTCGGCTCGTCGGTGGGAAAACGGTCCTGTCGACAGCAGCAAACCTTCTCTCTCTGTTTGTGTTCCCCCCGCCAACCCCTCTCCAGTCACGCCGAAGCTGACGCCTCAGAGCATAGGGTCGTACAGTGGGAGCGCGGCGTCGAGCAGGTAGGTGCCGGAACGTTCTAGGCCTGGCCGCCCGGGCGGCGCAGCGAAGGGATCCACCCACCGCAGCAGCAACAATAACCACCAGCATCGGCAGGCGCCAGGGAACCGCCGCGGCAGAGCAACGGGGTGGAGAAGAGGCCGCCTCAGCCCCCGGCGCACCTGCGCCGGCCGGGGAACCAAGCCCAGCCCATTCCTTCAGGACAGCAGGACGCATGCCCGCTTCCCCTAACCCCTCCCCTGACCCCTGCCTTCCCCGAGAGGTTCGACGGGAGGGATTTTCCACCACCTCCCCCCGCCTCCCGACCAAACCACATTTGCAGTTCGTGCGGTCAGGTCTGCCCTCCGAGAGAGAGCTTGGCCAACGGGGTAGGTTCTGAGGGAATGTCTCGAAGGAGGTGGGGTGTGGGGGGGGGGGGGGGGGGTGAGGAGGGAAGAGGCGGTGAGGCTCAGGGAGGGAATCCCAGCGCTCGGGACCCGGGCAGCCGAAGGCACGGCCGTCAACGGCGGAGCGATTCAAATTGGGCGGTGGGGGTGTGGGCGGCGCTCGAGCGGGCGGGAATCGGAGGAGAGGGCCCGTGGGGGCGGGGGTGGGGGTGATGGAGATGGAGGATGTTATCTAGACGGGCTGGGAGGGAGCAGGTGGGGTTGGGGTGGGGGGGGGGGGTGGGGTTTGGAGGGGTGTTTGTGAGGCCGCGAGGGATTTGAAGACAAGGATGAGAATGTGGTAAGTGAGTGCAGAAGATGCCTTTCGGCCCATCGAGTCTGCACCGACATTGATAGAGATAAAATAGCTGCTCCACCCCCACCCCCTGGGAGGCCATGGAGAACCCCCCCCCCCCCCCCCCCCCCCCCCCCCCCGACCCCGACCCCCACCAGCCATCAGCATCCCATCGATTAGTGGCTGTGGGATCCTCTACACTTTGACCCGGCGCCTCGACAGTGCAGCTACGTATCGAGCGTAAATCCCCCCTCCCCCCGCCCCCACCCCTCGCCGGTCACCCCCATCACCTTCACCTTCCTCTGGCAGGGTATCAGCTAACACAGGACGGAGCTGGGGAGTAAGGGAGGGGGATGGGGGGGGGGTTGGTCGCTGAAATCCGAGTTCCTCCTGCTCTGTGTGGGATTCAGTACCAATTGTAGTCTCCCACCCTCCCCCCCCAATATAAGACCAGCTGAGTGAGGATGGGGTAAGTCTCCCCGCACCCTGGTTTCTGAGAGTCTCGGTGTCACACCAGGCAGAACGATGGGCCAATTGTGACCTGTCGCAGCTTCCCGCCGCCATGAGGGATGATGGACACGCAGCAAACGATCCATTGGGTGGGTGGTGGTCCTCATGGGGCTGACGGCTGCGAGGGCCGAGCCTCGGTAAGCCGGCTCTTCCGCCGACGCCGTGCGCGATGCTCGTCCTTCTCGGCGCCGACGCCCTCTTGCCGAGCTGCTGCGGCCGCAGCCTCGTGGCCCTGCCACGCCCCAGCCGCGGGAGGCGTCGCCGTCTCCCTCTTTTCGCCAGCCTGCGACACCCCAGCCACGGCACCCGGCGATCAAGGGCCCCCTCCGCGTCACGCTCGCGAGCGCCCTCTACGCCGAGCCTTGGGCTGGCCGTCTCTCCCCGGCTGCCTCGCCATACTGGAGCCCCTTGGGTACGCGGCCGCCTCCCATCCAACAGAGGCGCCCGGTCTTGCCGTGGCCGCCTCTGTTTGATTAGTGCCTGGAGCTCGGGAGCTCCGACTCTGAGAGGACTGCCCTCGTTCCTGATTCTGTCCTGCCCAGTTATACCCATAATGCGCCGCAGGCAGCGAAGATTGGAAACTACCACAGCTTCCCTTTCTGGTAGCTGATGGGCCGCCCGGGCTTCACAGCCGTGTGGCGAAGTGCTGAGAACGCAGGCCCTGTAAACAGTCAGCTTGGCGCCGAGGGTCAGCGTGGCATTATCCTGTGCCAGTTGACCAGAGGTGGGTAGTTGCCTCTCTTGTGCTTTCCTAGCTGTGAGCCACAGGATAGAGAGAAACTCAGGAATGCGACAGTGGACTGACCTGATGGTTATCGTTCTTCCTCCCCCCCTGTCCCCACCACACACACACACACAAACGCACACACACACACAAACGCACACACACACACAAACGCACACACACACACAAACTCACAACACGCGCGCACACAAATGCACACGCAAACGCATGCACCACGCACACACATACAAACGCACGCACACACATGCACGCAAACACACGTACGCACAGACACATGCACCACACACACACACACACAAACGCGCGCACACACACACACACAAACATACGCACGTGCACACACAAACTCACATACAAACACACAAATGCACGCACACATGTGCAGACACAAATGCACACACAAACGCATGCACCACACACAAATGCACGCACACACGCACGCAAACACACATGTACACACACAAACGCACGCACGCACACACACGCAAACACACATGTACACACACAAACGCACGCACGCACACACACGCAAACACACATGTACACACACAAATGTGTGCACCACGCACACACTAACACACATGCGCGCACACACACATACACACACACACACACACACACACACACACACACATCCTGCAGGCCTATCGAGCCAGTGCGAATGGAATCCTGCCCTCTGACCTACACAGTCAAGGCGAAGGGATTACACACACTGTGCCGTACTCCTGCTCCCCCACCACCCCTCCCGCCCCCGCCCCACGTGCTGATCCCCACCCGAGCTATTAAAACGTGCGGAGGGGAACAATCAGACCCTCCCCACTCCCCAACAACCAACCCCCCCACCCACCCCACCACCCCTGACAGCTACAACCGTGAGGGTGAGTGAAAGACGGACTTTCATTTCTGCAGGGCTTTTCACGAACCTCGAGGCGCCCCAGGGCGCGCCGCGGCCAATGAAGTACGGGTACCGGATCCCTTACCCGGCGTCCCAGAATCCGGAATGCAAACCGGGTCCCGGCCCTGCAAGCCGCTGTCCCCGTCAGGCATTGCTACCCAGTTATATCCAGGTCGCGGGGCGGTGATCCCCCCCACCGCCCCCCCCCCCGCCCCAACTCATTGAGTCCGGGATGAACGGCGGAAGCCGGCCTGGTCCGCTCCCTGCCCTGGCACGGTCCGCCTGGGTGGAGAAATCAGCCCCGCTTTAAATTACTCTATCCCCCTCCCCCACCCCCAGGACCCAAAATCCAGAAGACCACCCTCGCCCCCCCCAACCACCGTACATACCTGGCGCACGACCGGCCCCCGAGCTTCCCGGATACGGGGTCCAGGGCCTGCGCTTCAGAAGTCTGGTCGCCGTCCTAATCTAGGAAATGTCCGTCTGTGCGCACAGCAAGCTCCCACGAGAATGGTCAGATAACCCTCCTCTTCGGTGTTGCCGATCAAGAGATAGACTTTGTCGGGGCACCGGGGAGGACTTACAGAACCACAGAACGGTCACAGCACAGGAGGAGGATGTTCGGCCCGCCGTGTCTGTGCCGGCTCTCCGAGTGGGCAGTGCGCCTGGTTGCCATCCTCCCCGGCCTTCTCCTGTACCCTTTGCCACATCCTCCTTTCCTTTTCGGGCAGCAACCCGATTCCCCCTTGATCGCTTTGATTGAGCCTGCCTCCGCCCACACCCTCTGGGGGCTCACTCCAGACCCTAACCGCCCGCCGCCTGAAAACCGTGTCCCCTCGTGTCTCCGCTGCTTCTTTTGCAGCAGTGTGTGCACCATCTGCAAGATGCACCGCAGCAACTCGCCGAGGCTCCTTCGGCAGCACCTTCCAAACCCACGACAGCTACCATCTAGAAGGACGAGGGCAGCAGACGCACGGGGAACACCCCCACCTGGAAGTTCCCCCTCCGAGCCGCACTCAGCATCCGACTTGGGAATATATCGGCTGTTCCTTCACTGTCGCCGGGTCAAAATCCTGGGAACTCCCTCCCCAACAGCACGGTGGGTGTACCTACACCACAGGGACTGCAGCAACTCAAGAAGGCGGCTCACCCACCACCACCTTCTCAAGGAGGCAATTCGGGGGATGGGGCAACAAATTCTGGACCAGCCCAGCGACGCCCGCATCCCTTGAATGAATAAAAAAAGATTACCTTAAACATGTGCCGCTCTTGTTCTGGATCCTTCCAGCACTGGGAACGTTACCCCCAACCCCCCCCCCACACCCCCATCCTATCTACTCTATCCAGACCCCCTCATGATTTTGAACGCCTCTATAATCAGATCTCCTCTCGCCCAGAAAAAAAAACGCAGTCCCAACTTCCCGCAGTCTTCGCGACGCAACCGTGCACAACTCCCCCTGTGCTTCACCAAAACGGCGGCGGCCGTGGGGATCTTAACCTCTCGCCCAAGTGGCAGCGGGTCTGCCAGCGCGAGGCTCCCTCAGCACCGTGACCGTGGGAGCGGGGTGGGGAGACCTCCTTCCCTCACGCCACGCCCCACGCCACCCTGCCCAGGACCCAGCCAGTTTATCCAGTCAGCCGCTGAAAATTTAAAGGAAACTTACAACTTTAAACCAAAATGTGATTAAGGGGCTCAATAAAGCATCCCATTCTCTGCAGTACAAACTGGGGCACGGAAGGCCTCGAGAGTGCTGGCAGACACCGCGTGCTCCCTCTCCAAAGACACCCGGCCGCGAACGTAGCTGCGGAAGAGGGACAATCGGGCGGGACTCCCCTGTCGATCGCCCGCTGCCTGGACCTGTTAATGGCCAACTTGGCCAGGCCCCAGTCAGCCACTGAACCCACACATGGTTCAAGCTGCATCCATTCCCACCCCCCCGCCACACCCACCCCCCCAGGTTTATGCCAAGCAAGCCAGCCTCGGCAGAGGGCTCTGGGGAATGGTACCGAGCTCCGCACAAAGCTGGAGGAGGACAGGCTCCATCCGTATCACACCCCCAACCCCACCCCACCCACCTACCCCAGGGTCCGCTGTCGAGTCAGTTCATCCCATATTCCCCCCCCAGCCCCACCACCACCACCACCGACCCCAGGGTCCTCTGTCAAGTCAGTTCATATCCAGCGTGATGGCCAAGGGGGTTCAGATGGTATCCAGTTGGGGCCAGACAATTGAAGGAATCGCTGCCGGTCTTGAGCTGAAAGTCAGATTACAATCCCACCTTCTCTCTCTCTCTCTCTCTCCCTTTCAAACAGCAGGCCAGAGTCGGTGGGACAGCTGACTTGGAACAGCGTGTCTCGATCGGGCAGCCTGCTGGTGAGTACCGCCGTTTGTTCGGCAGTCAGCGCAGCGTGCAGCTGATCTCGCCTCCCTCTGTGTCCCTGCCGCGTGACTGCTCTCACCTCCCTCTGCGTCCCTGCCGCGTGACTGCTCTCACCTCCCTCTGCGTCCCTGCCGCGTGACTGCTCTCACCTCCCTCTGCGTCCTGCCGTTTGACTGCTCTCACCTCCCTCTGCGTCCCTGCCGTGTGACTGCTCTCACCTCCCTCTGCGTCCCTGCCGCGTGACTGCTCTCACCTCCCTCTGCGTCCCTGCCCGCGTGACTGCTCTCACCTCCCTCTGCGTCCCTGCCGTGTGACTCCTGTCCCCTCCCTCTGTGTCCCTGCCACGTGACTCCTCTCCCCTCCCTCTGTGTCCCTGCCGCGTGACTGCTCTCGCCTCCCTCTGTGTCCCTGCCACGTGACTACTCTCGCCTCCCTCTGTGTCCCTGCTGCGTGACTGCTCTCCCCTCCCTCTGCGTCCCTGCCGCGTGACTGCTCTCACCTCCCTCTGTGTCCCTGCCGTGTGACTCCTCTCCCCTCCCTCTGTGTCCCTGCCGCGTGACTGCTCTCACCTCCCTCTGTGTCCCTGCCGCGTGGACTGCTGTCGCCTCCCTCTGTGTCCCTGCCGCGTGACTGCTGTCGCCTCCCTCTGCGTCCCTGCCGCGTGACTGCTCTCACCTCCCTCTGTGTCCCTGCCGTGTGACTGCTCTCACCTCCCTCTGTGTCCCTGCCGCCGTGACTGCTCTCGCCTCCCTGTGTCCCTGCCGTGTGACTGCTCTCGCCTCCTCTGCGTCTCTGCCACGTGACTGCTCTCACCTCCCTCTGCGTCCCTGCCGTGTGACTCCTCTCCCCTCCCTCTGTGTCCCTGCCACGTGACTACTCTCGCCTCCCTCTGTGTCCCTGCTGCGTGACTGCTCTCCCCTCCCTCTGCGTCCCTGCCGCGTGACTGCTCTCACCTCCCTCTGTGTCCCTGCCGTGTGACTCCTCTCCCCTCCCTCTGTGTCCCTGCCACGTGACTGCTCTCACCTCCCTCTGTGTCCCTGCCGCGTGACTGCTGTCTCCTCCCTCTGTGTCCCTGCCGCGTGACTGCTGTCGCCTCCCTCTGCGTCCCTGCCGCGTGACTGCTCACCTCCCTCTGTGTCCCTGCCGTGTGACTGCTCTCACCTCCCTCTGTGTCCCTGCCGCGTGACTGCTCTCGCCTCCCTCTGTGTCCCTGCCGTGTGACTGCTCTCGCCTCCCTCTGCGTCTCTGCCACGTGACTGCTCTCACCTCCCTCTGCGTCCCTGCCGCGTGACTGCTCTCACCTCCCTCTGTGTCCCTGCCGTGTGACTGCTCTCACCTCCCTCTGCGTCCCTGCCGTGTGACTGCTCTCACCTCCTCTGCGTCCCTGCCGTGTGCAGCTGCTCTCACCTCCCTCTGCGTCCCTGCCGCGTGACTGCTCTCGCCTCCCTCTGCGTCCCTGCCGGTGACTGCTCTCACCTCCCTCTGCGTCCCTGCCGCGTGACTGCTCTCACCTCCCTCTGTGTCCCTGCCGCGTGACTGCTCTCACCTCCCTCTGCGTCCCTGCCGTGTGACTGCTCTCGCCTCCCTCTGCGTCCCTGCCACGTGACTGCTCTCACCTCCCTCTGCGTCCCTGCCACGTGACTGCTCTCGCCTCCCTCTGTGTCCCTGCCGTGTGACTGCTCTCACCTCCCTCTGCGTCCCTGCCGCGTGACTGCTCTCGCCTCCCTCTGCGTCCTTGCCGCGTGACTGCTCTCGCCTCCCTCTGTGTCCCTGCTGCGTGACTGCTGTCGCCTCCCTCTGCGTCCCTGCCGCGTGACTACTCTCACCTCCCTCTGTGTCCCTGCCGTGTGACTGCTCTCGCCTCCCTCTGCGTCCCTGCCGCGTGCGGCTGCTCTCGCCTCCCTCTGCGTCCCTGCCGCGTGACTGCTCTCACCTCCCTCTGTGTCCCTGCCGCGTGACTGCTCTCGCCTCCCTCTGCGTCCCTGCTGCGTGCGGCTGCTCTCACCTCCCTCTGCGTCCCTGCCGCGTGACTGCTCTCACCTCCCTCTGTGTCCCTGCCGCGTGACTGCTCTCACCTCCCTCTGCGTCCCTGCCGCGTGACTGCTCTCGCCTCCCTCTGTGTCCCTGCCGCGTGACTGCTCTCACCTCCCTCTGCGTCTCTGCCACGTGACTGCTCTCACCTCCCTCTGCGTCT